>CM076571.1:720203132-720584584 GCA_034641835.2 Pinus albicaulis | reverse complement strand
CAACTAATTGGTAATATTAATTTTTGGCCAGTTTTATTTTATAAAATCAAATCAATTAATAAAGTGGGTGATGAGATACATAGCCTACACTTAGGAAATAAACATTCCCTAAAGTCACTTGAGCATATAATTATTTGGCAGCATGGGGCCTAGGAGGACGAAGTGGCAGCGTGAGGGAAGTGGTAGCGTAGGCAGCGTGGAGCCATGACAACGCAGTGAGAGAGGGACAATGTGGGCCAAGAGGGACATCGCAGTTTGGTGGGGCCCAGGTGAGAGAAAGACTCTCAAAGCATAAAAAGGGGAACATGCTCCTCATTCTCTCATTCTATTATGCACCTATGATTTATGTCTTTTGACATTGAGCACTCTTTTTCTGTTGAGCGAAGTCTGCAAGTGTTGTTCAGCACACCGGGTGTCTTCGAGCAGAGATCCCAACCTCAGCCCCGGGGGACTTCGAGTGCCTGCTCGGGTGAGGAGTTCTATCCATTGTTTTTAAGGAGGGAGTCATATCGTCTTCAGACAAGAATTACGCACTTTCTTGGGCAGCGCAGTCTCTGGGAGAGATCACACAGTTCTTGGAGGAGGCAGTTCCGAGAGTGAGGATTCTATTAGACCCCTTTATTTCATAGTATCACCAGGTGAATGATTATTTATTAGATTTAATCATGAATGAAAATGATATTCCATGACTGTCATTTATTTTCAAAAAAGAAGGAAGAAAGTGTTGCTGATAAGGTGTGATGGTGATCAAACTTCATTTCTGCTCTCATTCCATTTAATTCCCCCACTATGCCCCTCATTTCCTCCATGTTCTAAAGTTCTACACCTTATTTATTTCAAACCCCTTCTTCAACTATTAACACCCAATATTTATAGCTTAAAAAGGAGAAACATTATAATCAAAGGAAGAAAATACAATAGAGAAGCAGTTAAGGCATAAAAACAACAAGGGCAGAGTCTTGAACGTGATTGGGTCAAGTCGTGCACGCGTTTGGGTTGAGTCGTGAACGCTAAAGCAAGTCAAGTCATGAACGCGGGGCAAGTATTCTAAGAACAACTAAGAAACGAACAGGTGCAACCAAGGAAACAAGGTCGGCAAACCACAACAAGGGAGCAGTGAGGATCATTGGATCTGAGCAACAATCAATGGTGAAGATTCAATCGCAATTGCAGATCGTAAGTTTTTCAGGATGGGCGCAAGGGTAAATGTGAAAGTCGGCGAAATGTGATTTGTAATGAAGTGGGACCCATTCATCGTGGCATGCAAATAAGCCTTACCTGTTGCCCGCACTTCGTAGCCCGCAGATTTTTAACCTTACCTCTTAAGAATTATGCCAAAACTTGTTTTTCCGCCGATGCGATGAAATGGGACCCATTCACCCACCACACTTCCTTTTCACTCCATTTCCCTTTAAAATCATTAACTTTACCTTTTCCTGCTTTTTCCGCTATATCTTTCTACTTTAACTTTTCACCGCTATATCATGGTTTTACCTTCCGCTTTCTCGATTTCTCCGATTGCAATTATAGTGGGGCCATCGCTCCACGTCAACCTTCCCCCCCACCATCCATCGCATATCGGCAAAGATAACTTATCGCATTGCAGATTTTTTAACTTACCATTTTAAGTGCCTGTAATCTATTTTGTTTAATTTGCAATGCGGTTGGCCCCAACATAATAGCTTCACCCCCACTTCACAATCGTTTGAAATACATTGAAATAGATTGACATATCATATGAAACATCATAAACTTACCTTACTGCTGAAATCGTTTGCCGCTTTATAACTCCACCAATACAGTGGGCTCCATCCTCCTTGCCACATCATCCTCCGACAGCGCAAATTGCATTTCACATAGTTAACCTCCGACACTTATAACAAAAACTTAAAGTTTGCGATCTGTGGCCTGCGGTCGGATCCCAACTTCCCTCCACGTCACCTCCTTCCTCCCCGTGCTTCGCACTTCACATATTTTAGAGTTTACCACTAATGCTTCATGTTAAAGAATTGCGATTGCGGGCTGCAGTCGGGTCCCGCCTTCCCTCCACGTCACCTCCCACTTTGCATCACATCACCAATTCCTTTTCTTATATGCCATTCCTCCTGAGCTTGTAATGTGCAATGTGCGATAAAGGTAGGGATGACATGGCAAGTGGAGGTGGGGCCGATTGCAAATCGCAATCGGTGATATAAAATATTGTCGCATTTCGCATTTCGGCATTCATAACATATTCATGAGCGCCATTCTCCTGAGCTTGGGATGTGCGATTAGAATATATTAAATCATAGTTCTGAGCTGCATCACGTCCGACCCTTGTCTCACTTAGCATTTCAACATTCATAACATATTCATGAGCGCCATTCCTCCTGAGCTTGCGATGTGCGATTGGAATATATTAAATCATAGTTCCGAGCTACATCACATCCTACCTTTGTCGCACTTCGCATTTCAACATTCATAACATATTCATGAGCGCCATTACTCCTGAGATTGCGATGTGCGATAAAGGTAGGGATGACGTGGCAAGTGGAGGTGGGGACACCCGACTCCACCATGGCATGTAATGTTCTGAATGCATCAATCAGCCCGACTCTTGAACTGGTTTTCATGCGAATAAGCATGACTTGACCCGCATTCACATCTCTACACATAATGTTAATACACCAACATATAAATCAAAAATTATTTTTCGATATACAATTTTTTTTACATTTTCTAACATATGTACCTTTTTGGTGTTTTGAGAAATATTTCAAAAGTAAATGCAAATGAGCCACAATAGATTACATCTGATGCTACAAGAAATCAACACTCCCTCTTAGCGAGGAATGTGCTCTAGCAATGCAACCTGCTAAAGCATCACCCTGAATCTATATCGTCTCCCTCTGCGTTGCTGATGTATGACATCACTGCCCACCAAATACTGCACAAATGTTGCATCGTGCTGCTATTGAATTTGCATGTTGCTGCCAACTGCATCTGCACTGCAACTCTGTTGTTGTTGCAACAAAAAAACATCCAAAATAATGAACCAACTTTGTTCAGTATGATGCATCTGTTACTGGAGTTCTGACTGCTGCTAGTCACTGCGCTGACCCTACGAAGTCTTCGCGTTGTTGCTAACTCTGCAATGTTGGAAACTATGCTCTGTGTTGCTCAGTATTTGGCACTCCTAGCCATTGAAACTGTCACTCTAACACTCCTCTACACCAACTAACATTTGTCCATCCTGCTACTTATGATATGGGCTCCTGTAGCAAGGTATTGATCTGAGAGGTGGGCTCCTCAAGGATCCCGCCCATCTATAGTTTTCTGGAAGTATAATACTAGATCACCCCACCTCTCCCCTGGAGGTATGTGGGTAATCATGGCAAACTCCTCCTCCATCCCATCGGTTGCAACCTGTTGATCATGTTTCTCCTCCTTGTCCTTCTTCCTACGTGGACACTGCATACAGTAGTGACCAAGCTCACAACACCTTAAACATTTGATCTTCGAGGTGGCCTTCTTCTGCCTCTGCTGCTCCTGCTGCCCCTTTGATGCAAGGGCTGCGTTATCCTCCTCCTCCTTGGGCTTTGTCCCAATGTTGCTGCTGCCATCAAGGTTTCACTTGACTAAGTATCACCTCATCTCTTCTTGTTGAAGAGCAACAGACATCCCTTCCCAATCCAAAAGATTTCTCTGCCCAGGATACTCCGGACGAAGACTTGACATTCTTCCGAGATGGAATTCAGGGCCAACCTCACCATCTTTGTAGCCTGAGGCACTGACCCTACAGGTGCCAGGCTATCTCAGACTTCCTGAAGCTTCGATAGGAACATATCTATGCGCTCCCCCTTATGCATCATTGTGGATCTCATTTTATCCTACAAGAACATCTTCTGCTGCTTGGAAGATCTCTCATACAACGTAGCTAAGACATCCCACATCAAGGATTAGCCTCTTGGATTTTTCCATATACTTCTTGTAGGCCTTCAATGGATTCGGATCTGTAGGGACAAAAACCACATTTTCGATAAAGGCCTTGAGATTATGCTCATCCAGAAGGAAGGAGATCCTTGCCTTCCAGATCACATAGTTGGAGGCACCCTACGTCACACCCAAAAAATGTCAAAGTCTGCCTCTAACCCTCTGCATAGCTACTGACTAGCTCTACGCACTCCATGTTGACTGGCTCTATGCACTCCCTGCTGGAGTGAAAAAATTATCTCGGATACTACTGCTTCTGCGAGGAAAATTAGAATTTCTAGGCAAGAAATTCTTTGAGGTCAGAATTCCCTCAATGTGCTCTTCTTCCCTTTTGATGCTTTTCTGCACTAGCAACTGCTATAGAAAATCTGCGTCTGGATAAAGATATGCTCTGCATTGAAGCTGATGTGCTTCTCCCTCTGCTACTGACAAGATATCGATCTGGAAAATTTACTCTCTTTTGACTCGCTCAGAGAAGTAATTTTCCATGAAAATCAACCTTCCCGACCAATGACTGCGTAGCCTCTCTGGGATTTGATATGATGCTTACGCAGTCTCTTCGAACTCCCTCTTTGCTCAGCATTGTTTCTTCTTGCTACACTCTTCTTGCTTCACCTGTGCTCTGATAACATGTGAAAATTCCTAAATCTGGAATCCTATTGCAGCTATTGGAAAATATTCACCTAATTTTTTATCTTTACTTAACGTTTTATTTGCAGTTATCTACGACAAACACTGAATACATCACACTGCAACCAACAAAAATATAAAAATGTTGCGGAAATAAAATACTGAGCAGGAAAGAAATAACACTCATATACACTGTTGTTTTTGGACAATGTCCCCGGAAAATCCCAATGCGTGAAACTCGTGCGACAACTGAGGGTTTATATTAATATGCAATAGTTTCTTAATACAATCTTGGATGCCTTACTAGAAATCCAATACGGAGAATATAACTGGCGAGAAAGTTAGTGAGATGGCCTCACACTGGTACGGGAAGATCCGATACTAATAAAACTGAAGATATGACCTCTGTGTTGTCTCTGCACAACTATGCGTCACACCTATGCAGTTACTACATCACTGCTGCAAGGACTGTGTCACACCTCCAATTTGACCTTTTGATGGCTGGAAACTCGATCCTCTGACCTCCTGGTCTCACACCTCGGCTTTCAGTACTGGATCTCAACTGCTCCTCAGCAAAACTTTGATCACCCATTGAAGCACTCTGCTACCTATTCTGCACCTCTCTCTGCCTCCTCTGAAATGTATTCACCGGATTAGGGAAACTTTTGTCGGTCACTATCTCCACCCCTCATTGCAAGAAATCTCTCGATAACTTTCCCACAAATGTTGCGCTGCTCTCTTGATCTCCAATTCAATGTATCTTCCAAGTGCCCATCGAGCCTCTTCTTGTAATCTTCTCGTTGAACAATCAACAACCCATACTAGATCCTAATAAATGCCTAAGATCATATTGACTCGATCTCCATATTTTTCTAGAAGATTCGCACCCAGTTTAATTAAGACCCTTTAATTATTTTAATTTCCTAAGTTTAGACTTAGGCATCCATTAAAAATAATTAATTATTTTAATAAAACCATCACTGGGTGTAATTTCCCAAAACGATTTTTGGGTATTTGAGGATGCATGTGTCCTAGACCCCCTGCGAATTTTGAGCCTTAGAGCACATCCGATGCTACCATAAATCAACAAAATTCATATTGTGGTTATATATTTCTCAAAATTAATTTTACATATGTACACAATTTTATTCCTGATTTTTCTCGAATGTAGGGACAATTTCGATAATATTAAATGGCCAATTCTTCAAATTCCATCTCTTTCCATATTGTTGATCAAATTCCTTTTCAAAGTTCTCCCTTTCCATCTCCAGTAAGTTCAAATTTTATTTTATTCCGATTATCTAATTGATTAATACATGTCAATTTGAATAAAAATGTATCTAGATTTACAGGATCCCGATTCAAAATAGAGTTCAAATGCATGCAATATTCCTCCATTTCAAAAATGTCAGAATCTCTTATCAAGAGAAACATATCAAAATTAGTTGGTAGATGAACATGGACTATCTCTTCACCCTGCCAATTGGAACATGGTATCTTCCAATTGCAATATTGGATCAAAAATGGTAATAATTGTTTGGTATAATTTAATTTCAACAAACCAATTTCATTGACGTGCTTATTAATATCATTGATATTATACTAATGACGTTGAATATTTTTTGAAATTAGGATTTTAGTGATGATGAGTGACCCAGTTACCATCTTCTCGTGCACCCCATTACAATTTCAACTTGAGATAAGGTTGCATTAAGAGGAATACTTAGAAAGGAAGCATACAAAGAGTGGTTGAATCAGGCACCTATTCAATTCCCACTACTTCCATATTCACCAATTAGGAATGACTAAAACAATAGTAGTTCTTTATCAAAAGTTGGAAATGGAGGCAATCAAATCATAGGTTGTTATGGATGATTACTTATGAGATATGAATTACATGGAGTTAATGTTGTTAGATGAATTCCAGAATGATGAGCTAGGGGATGATGCTCATATCACTGATACATTATTTGAAAGCCTGAAATATACTTCCACCACTCCTCTATTTGGACATGGAGGCAAGTCAAAGTATACTCAGATGGGGAAAATGATGTTGTTGTACAACTTGAAAGCAAAGTTTTGCATGTCAAATGCATGTTTCTTGACAATATCGAGGTAATTCATTTGTATGATCGATTAAGTACCTTATATTTTGAGAAATCTTGTCATACAATCCACATTAAAAATGGTTGGTTTTACAAATGTTAAATATTGACATTGTACAATTATATTCCCCACAAACTGTAGGTTGTACAACTATAAGTTTCTTCCGAGTGATAATATTTTGTCGGGTAGCTACGAAGAGGCAAAGAAATTGTTGAAAATATTGGGTGTTGAGTAAATATCATGCCATGCATGTCTAAATGATTGTATTCTATATAGAGTAGAATATGCAAACAGAGAGATATCTCTGAAATGTGGGCATGACAAGTATCGTAATTAAAAAAAACAGGTAAATCACATGGTGGTCCTCATAATATATTGAGGCACATGCCTATAATCCCAAGGATTCAAAGGATATTTTATTGTGAAGAATTAACTATGTCATAGAGATGGAATGCCTCACACATAAGTGAGCCAGGAGTTATGAAAATCCTAGTAGATTCAATAGCCCTGAAGGATATAGAGGATACATGGCCTGAAAATTTCAAGGATGAAGTATGAAGTCTACGACTCACCATATCCATGGATGGCATCAACCCATATTCCCTCGAAAACACTAAATATTTTGTTTGTCCTTTAGTAGTGATCAATAAAAATACCCCCCCATGGTTTTCTGTGAATAATGAATATATTATGTTGGCTCTCATAGTCCCTAGTAGAAGACAAGCGAAGAATACGAATGTCTAGTTACAACCATTGGTAGATAAATTGAAGGAATTATGGGAATGGATACATGTGTACGCTGTATCGATACCCATCACAACATAGAAGAGTTTTACATTATATGGCATATGTGATTACACCATACATGATTATCTAGGCTTAGGAGTTTTCTCTGGTAAATTACATTTCTATTGATTTATTTATATACATAACAATATTGTTTCACATATATTTAATTTAATTCGCTGTAATTGTTGTGATCTTTAGGGTCACTAACGTTCCGACCTGTATAACATAATTTCACAGGTCTTGTAACAAAAGGGTATCATGGATGTAAATTTTGTGGACCTTCTTTGAAGGTTAGGTAGTATGACCACCTACGAAAGCTAGTATATGACTGCTCCAAGGTATTCCTCCCATAAGAAAGGCCTTACAAAAGAGAAATATATGCTTTCAATGGTAAACTAGAGAGACCCCAAAGGCCTGCAATAATGACACCAACTGAATGGCTTAGAGCATAAGTGATAGAGAAGGAGGAGTTTGCAAAAATGCTTAATTCAAATGGGGAGCCTATGTTAGATGATCCAGAATTATCCGACACTTATGTTGAGAAATTTCCCATTGGGATGAAAAGGAAATATATCTTTTATGAGCTCCCATATTTGGAGCATCTTAAGATTTCCCACTTACTAGATCCCATACATATATTTAAAAATGTTTCATCTTATTTATGGAGGAACATATCATCGAAATAAATAGACACATTGGCTGTTAGGAGAGATCTTATTTCTTCAAAAACAAAAAAGAAACATTGACCAAGACAAGAAACTATAGGAGAGGCTGGTCCCTCTTGGTCTTTCAAAGAAGGTGATGTCCCATGGATTTTAAAGAAAGATGATATTTCTTTGGAAAAGGAAGTTTTAATGGGTGTGAGGGTGCCTTATATATATGGATCTTCACTATGGAAGACCGTTGTCGAGGTTGAAATCGTATGACCATTTGAAGCTTCTAAGAGTACGTATGTCAAAAAACATTATTTTTTACTTTTTTTACTTTTATGCAATGGGATATTTTATAATATATTTTTGTATAATGTACTATTTATTGTGCAGTGTCATTATCCTTTGCTCATGTTTGAGTGTGTGAACCATGACTTGCACCAAGACCTACGATGTGCCATATCTAAATTATTTTCATTTGTACGTTGGATCACATCAAAGGATATTCATATGGTTATAATTCCACAGTGGCTTCAAGAGATAACTGAGATTATTGGTATCTTTGAGAAGGAAATGTTGACAAGTTTCATGGACTTGCAAGTTCATCTTCTAATTCACCCAATAGATGAGGTTGATTTAGTTGGGGTGGTTTATTGTCATTGGATGTTATTCTTATAGAGGTACATGAAGAAATTGAAAGGTTTTTCTCAACAAAGGGAAAAAACCGAGGGGTCTATGGAAGAGGGGTATATATCATATGAGTCTTTCTATTATTCTAGTGAGTACATCAAGCAGATCGAAAACACACTAGGTGCAACGATTTGGGATGAAGGAATGGATGAAGACAAAAGAGAAGGGGAGATTCTTGAAACAAATGGAAAGATGCACATGATAAAGAGTAAGTGGCTTATCATTTGTAAAATTTTTACAAAGTAACTATTCACACTAAACTTCATATTACTACATATTTTGATCTCTCTCTCTCTCTCTCTCTCTCTCTCTCTCTCACACACACACACACACACACACACACACATATATATGTTGGTTTGATTTCATCAACAAATTCAGAAATTGAAGCCATCAACAAATTAATTCTTTACAATCTGGAAGCGACACAACTGTGGGTCACATTGAACAAACATAAGAGGAGGAAATGTGAAAGTGACAGGAAATAATTAAATGGTTGAAGGTAGAAGCATGCCTTATCCTTATCATTTAAAAGAAAATATGCCAATGACATGCCCTAACAGTTGGCATATGGTCGTTACCCGCGTCCTGAAGAGGATGCACGAAACATAGGGATTGGTGCAACAACTCAGTAATTATATTCTCTTTCTATACATTTATAACTTCATATTTCACCTTTGAATTGTAACACACACACACACACACACACACACACACACACACATTTTATATTTTTAATTATGTTCGGGTTATTAGACACATGAAAATGATTTTTTCACCTTTTTATAGGTTCATTTTTTTCCCATCTATGTGGGCATATGGACCTCATTTTCACATGGAGGATGTCGATTACAGATGCAGGACACAAGACTATGGAGTAGAAGTTGAGTTCAACCATTCTAGTCGTGCTAGCCACCATGATCAAAACCTAATATAGGGGACATTAGGTTACATTAGAAAGATACAAGAGATCATTCAAGTGGATTTGTCTTCGTTCCAATGTGTTATTTTTAGGTGCAAGTGGTGGGTCACCTTTGATTGGAATAATTTAAAGGAAGATCGCTATAGTGGGCTAATATCGAGAAGAAAGATGTGGCATGAAGCTAGAGAACCTTATGTTTTCCCAGAATACTGCTACAAAGTGTTTTTTACTTAGATGTGTTGGATAAGGATTTGTGGTTCATATTAAGACACGACCCTAGATAAAAATATATTTTTAAGAAAAACAATGTTATCATGCCAAGTGAGGAAGATAATTAGGGTGATGACAATGAAGAGCGATATGTACTTGTATTATTTCATCATTTATACTATTTTAATATGTTTTTGTTTTCTTTATTTCACTAATTATATTGTTTTTTTATTCGTCTTGTTGGCATTTTATATAATTGATAAGATTCACAAATGTTTTTACACATTTTTTTTGCAATGGAAACATTTGTACACTTAAAACTAAGTATTTCCAATTGTGTAAAATATCCTTTATAATAAGGATTCAAGGTCATAATCCTTCTCTAATAGGAAAATGATAAAATAGTGAATTTAGAAACAACATTGAATATTTAGTCTCAATTTAGATACTTATTGGTTTATTAATAATTATTTCTAGTTGTGTACAATATCTATCATAATAAGGATTCACGGTAATAATCCTTCTTAAATAGGAAAATTAGAAGAATATAACCAAAATGAGAAAATAATGAATTTAGAAACAACATTGAATATTTAGACTACATTTAGATATTATTGGTTTATTAATCAGTTCACATGTTTTTTCTTGTTTAGTTTAAAATCAATATAAATCATGTAGTGATAACTCTGTGATGACTTTAACAATGAAAAATTTGTGTATTAATATGTAATATTAAATTATTGACATGAGAGGTAAAATCATGTTTACTATATTTAAATTACAATTCTTACAACATTATGCAAACTAAAATGAGGTCTTATGCATGTATAAAATGCTGATTACATATTTTTACAAACCATAAGAGAAACAAATATGCTTACATGGATGCATGATAGGTTTTATTTTTTCTTCATTGATATTGGAACAATTTTGACGTTTATTTTTAATGGTAATTATAAATAAAAGTTGAATTAATAAATATTTTATTGCTGAGAATTAGATGATAAATAATGTGATGGTGATTATGAGGAATTTGTTTGACATTCAAATAGACTTGGTGATGTGTTTTTCTTTCATATTTAGATTAAGTAAAATAAATATCTATTTTTATGTATTTATAAGTAAATTATTTAAAGTATACATGTCTTTATCATTGTGAACATGATGTAATATTAGCTAGGAGAAATGTGAAAACATGAATTTTAGTGACTATCTCGTAATAAGTATGTGGAAAAAATAATATTTCTTGAGTTGTTCATTAAGAAATAATCAAATATGTTATTTGTAAAAGTTTAAATCTAATATAGTATGATTTTTGTAGTATTTAACTCATATTTATTATTAAAAAGAGTTAAATTTAAACCAATACAATAACAAATAAAGAATCAAAGCAACACCTAAAATGTTATATCTTTATTACTAGAAAAAAGTTCACTGGCCTCTTTAAGGGAGAACTTCCAATAGAACAAATCCCCACTTACAAGTAACTTCACAAACCTTATTTTACATTTCATGATCTTCATCTTTAGAGAAATAAATTTCTAATTTAAATTGGTAATGGTTTCTATAAATATTAAATTTAAATTCCTTGAAAATATTAACTTTTGTGATACATTCAATTTTATAAAAGTTTTTTTAAATCTAAATTAATTGTAAAAAATAGTTTTAATTGGCTTAAGTTTTTAAAAATTTAACAATAGGTTGAATTTTATAAACCAAAATTGAATTGGTTAAACTATATTTTTGAATAATTTATTATTATTAATATTTTATGTTAAAATTTGAATGAGTTACACATTTTCGTCTTATTAAGAACTAACTAAATTATTTTACCTTTAATTATTTTTTCCTTGCAAGTATTGAAATATTTTACTAACTAAGCTAGAATGAATATGAATGAACTATTTAAACAATAGAAAAATATTTATCGTAATTTTACAATCATAATTTCAACCATGTTAAACTTTGTAATTTATAAAAAGATATTTGCATTTATTTTTAAAATAAGTCATTTTGCATGCAATTTTACATATAAAAGTTTGATATAAGTTCACCAATACATAATCTATAATATATATTTTTTATAAAAATAAAAATCCGGATGATAACCATCTAACAAACATAAACATCATCTAAGAGACACATTTTAATTCACTACCATCATCTAATTATATACACCTCTAGCACATATAAACATCATTATATATCACACAAATCTAATATTTTAACAGGGAATCATCATTGTGATTACATCTAACAAAACAAAACCATTTTAATCTAACATCATCACCACACACATCCTCAAATTAATATACATCTCATGTCAAATAACTGCTATCATATACACATCCATATGCAAGTACATTAAATGAACACATCTAACATGACCTAAAAATATACACCTCAACACCAACATCTAAATTAAGTACAAAACATGAACAAAAAAAATACACCATATATATATACAAAACGTCAAATAACTACATCAAGTCAAATAACTACAATTAAATATACGATATATTAGACGTAGTAGTGCCAACTTGTTCTGTAACAGAAGACAATGGATGATCAACTACTACCTCAACGTTTGTCGAACTCCGAGGTGGAGGATGAGGTCGTTGGTTTGCAACATAAGATGATGGATGGTAAACTACTGCCTCAACGTTTGTCAAACTCTAAGGTGGAGGAGGAGGAGGTGGTTGGTCTTCTCACTCAGGAGAAACATAAGGCACATCCTCTAGCTCTGGCATCTGATCATTAGGTAGCTGAGGAGGATGTGTACTACCAGAAGGATCATTGACACCCTGACCATGATTTGATGGGGTAGAAATACCAAAGGCATCATGATCACCAGCCTCATTATCATGATTCGACGTGGTAGCACTGTGTGAAATCTCATCTGACATATCTGTCGTTGTGTGCCCTGATTCCCTCATCGCCAATAGAATCCTACTAGCTCTGATGATATGACGCATAAGAGACATCATATCGCGCGAGCAGTCCCTATAGATATCCACGAACCTAGGATTTGTGTTTATGTCTCGAGCCCTCACAGGGCAGATTCCCTCCTCAACCAAAACTATGGACAATCTATTACAATAGTCCATTCAAAATATCAGACCAGCCCTATGGGCCTAGACGCCCATGCCCCCCTGAGGATGTGCCTCACCCTTTTGGGCCTCTCCCATCTCCTCATTTGTTCCATCTAGTGGGGAAGGAGGCATGTCCCCATGGAATGTGTCGATGTCTATAAAATATGTAGTACACAACAATAATTATACAATTTAACAAAAAAGGTTAAAGAACGTGCTAGAATAAATTTTATTCTAATGAATTAAAACAACAAAGTGAAAATAGATTAATTTAAAGAAAACACTAATATGACATCTATCATCTGGAGGCTCAACCAGTGTGAATTTTATGTTGGGACCATATCTCCAATCAATCCTCGTGTACAGAAACGACAACGAGATAAATGCATGGTCAAACTCATTGTCTAGTAGCACCATTGTATGGGCGAAAATCTTGGACGGATACTTCGGTAGGCCCCTCTTGGCGAAAATCTTGGACGAATACTCCACTAGGCCCCTCTTGGGCATCATCTGGCCTCACATGTGCATCTGTACCTCAGTCATCGATTTAGGATGTAATATTCCCAAATGGGGAAAGCAGAAATATAGCACATAAACACGGAAAATAGCAGTGAATACATCAATACACCATTATATGAGACAAATGTACAACCATCTTACTAAACATATCAACAAGTAATAGGCACACGATCTTGAGGATCAAGTCACTCAAGCAATACAATACAAGCCTCCACTAAGAAAATATGCAATCACATGAAAAATAACTACTATACAAGTGCCTTGAGCCAAGACAAAGAATTTTTAGGGCATAAAATACTACAAGAAAGATGTAAAAATATAGATTGCTGTTATATATCTCAAATAATGCTGGGAGTGAAGATCTAGGCTCACAAACACTTTTCCTAGACAACCCAGGAAGGGTTTCTGGAAATACCCAAAACACAAAAATGTCGGAATGCAGTCCTAGGGCTAAATTGCAACTGCAACTGAATAACTGGATGAAGGTGGCTGAAACCGATATAAAAATGAATGGATCTCCTCCAATAGATCCTCCAAGTGAAAGGTTTATCCCAACACTAAAGATATAACCCTCCAACTGAAGCACTGAAACCTCCACTGGATATTCTCACTCAAATAACGCAGTTTGAGAGTGAAACTGCATTGTAGGAGGTGGAAATAGATTGGTCTAGTGCCAATATATGAAAATAAGCTCCAGGGCCTTCCTTGTTGGCCTCACAATGGAAAGGATGCCTCTCCACTGAAAAACAAACACTGAAAGTGACCCCAACAATCCTCCACTGCAACACCCTACAACACAACGCAACTTTAAATAGAAATTGCTCTGTAGCTGAAGACTGAAGCTTGGTCCAATGCCTGGATGTGGGCTATATAGCTCAATAATATCTCCTGAGTAGGCACTCTAAGTCCCCCTAGGATGAGCTTGGGATTCCCGATCGGGAACACCCTTGTACTAAACAGTCAAGCAGACCCTGCTAAACAACAAAAGCATGCACAGAAATGTCACCTGACTATTTCCAGATCTAAAAAGATCAAAATCAATAATCATATAAAATTCCTTCTATGGATGCCTTTCCCTTCCTTATATGCATTGTGAGCCTTCTCACCTTGGGTCCTACTCATTAAAGAAACTACTCTCATGTAGACTATCTCCCATTAACTCTGCGATGTTTCACACTAATGATCCACTCTCTCTATAGAAACGCTGTTGATAGGTCAAAATTGACCTTGTCCACATGATTTTTCCCTTGCTCACACATGGAAGTGCTTTGTCCAGCTATCATGATGATCCATTTTCACATTAAGAGGGATTTTATTCCTACTAAAGAGATTTATGGGTCTCCCTACCCACTTATTCATCTATCTAAAAGACAAAAGAAAAAATGAATATTCCAATTAGATGTATGCTAATTTAGGAATATTATAGTCCTCCCCTCCCAATTGTTGGTTGTCCTCAAGCAACTGCAAGGATAGAAATGAAGAGCCTCCTCTCCTCCTCCTATAGCATCCTCATATGATAAGCTACTCCAATGACAAGATGCTTTCTCATCAATATGTCTCCAAGTTGCTCCTCCCAAGTGTATAAGCTAGCCTTTGGTGACAAATCCAAATGTTCCTCATCATGGAGTAATGGGATATCCATGGAGGCAACTATATGCTATCTAGAGGCCTTCTTGAGGCATGGAATCTGAAATATATTGGGAACCATTATTCCCATGTGAAGCTCCCATCCCCAAGCTATCATCCACAGAAAATGAGTCACCCTCCAAAATGGAAACCCATAGAAAAACTCCTCCACCTTAGGCTCTTGCAATGTAGGTGGGCTACATAGCTGAACTTGATAGAAAAAATTGTCTATCCCACGCCGTCTCTCTCTCCACTTGTGATAAGTGTAGAGTGGCTGCTGATTTTGGGCTGTAATAATGTTGCCTTCAAGAGGCAAGAAGAAAACTAGATCCTCAAAGATCCTCTCTCTATTTTCATGAATAATGTGTGCCCAAACCATCCCATATATGATGAATAGGAAGTCATCACCATATGGCATCCAAATGAGAAAGATACTGAAGGTTTCATGTAGTGCTGGAAGGTACCAACAGTTTCCCAAGTGGCTACAATGCAGTTTTTCTAACTGTTGTTCCAGAACATAATATGGCAAGTTGTCTCCCAACAATTTGCTAGTTGTGCATGTCATCTCATCTACTAGAAAATAGTAAATGGCATTGTGTATCAACTAAGCATTCAAAGAATAGCACAACACTTGCCCCAAGCCATACAAGAAATGGCTATATCCATCACTGATATTGGTCTTACAAAGGCCATGAAGCCCAAATAGAATATTTCCCTCTTGTGGAGCAATGCATTGTATATAAATGGCAAGATAATGCAAATACTGTGTTAGATGATCAATAAGTGCAAAAACGCAACCCTTTCCATGTGCTGAGAGTAGGCTGATAATGAGATCCATGGATGATCTCTCCATAGTGGTTTGATATGTCTCCATGAGACCCTTGTGAATGGAAAGGAATGAACCATGTGCTGCATGCAAGGCCTCCTTCTTATGCTTGGAGATCCAAGTCAAGAAGATCATATCATGGTAATAGATGTCTCCATCCACTACTCCATCACTCTCATCTCTTACTTGTCCCTCAAGTGCATCATATGTGAAGTGATCCTGGGAACACTCCATCAATAAACCCAAGTTCCCAAGTGACAATGCTGTTAGCCTTTGTGATAAGACTCCTGTCATCTCATAGCTCCATTCTTTTACAGGCCAAATGCCAAAGTCATCTACCATAATGCTGCTATATATGGGAGATTCCTTCCAAAGTGGAAGTACCCCCTGATCCTCCAAATCTAAGGAGTAGCCCATTTGCACCTTTATTGTGTCATCATATACTCCTGTAACATTATGCAAAGTATGGGAGAAAATCAGCCCATACACTCCCAAGAGTATACAAAGCAACAAAAACTCTTGTTTCCTCCTCATCTCACCATCATACAAGTCATGGAGTAACATCATGATGATTTACTTGTAGAATGCTCCATACAACCAAATATTTTGCTTCCATATCATATGGGTGCCATGCAATGCCTCAAACCCTAACATACCCTTTGGCATAGGATATGTCACATGATGGACAAACTCTTTCAAGAGTAGCCAGCACAACCATACCTCCTGTTGCCCTATGTCATAGATCTGCAAGTGGCTCACCATCCTCACCCATCCATCCAAATGTGGGTGTCTTCTTCCATGCTAAAATTTGGTATCCCTCCAATGTAGAATACCGTATTCCCAAATCAAATTACTACCTTTGTACTTCATGGGATGTTGAAGTACAACCTCTTGGAGCTCTCCAAATGAATACCACTCATCAATGACCAAGTTGACCCCATAAGGATCCAAATATGTTGTAGGAAAAAGCTTCTCATTGGGCTGTGAAGTGCTCATCAAGAAGAATATATCATAATAATGAGCGATACCATCCATCATAAGATGTCTTCCATAAATCATAGGCCTATCCAATGTCACACAAGTATATTGGTCATCAGAATGTCCCAATAATAGGTGGGTCCCCAACTCATCACCGCTGCTTCTGATGGTGCTTCTACTGTCTCATGATCATGCATAATGTTGAACACACAGTTCTGCATTGGATTGACTAGGATTATGCTCATCCTATCCTCCAAAATTCCACACTCCAACCCAAAGTGTTGTGTTCAGCTCATCAATGAATAACCAGGATGACTATGTATCTCCTCCTTGAAAAAATCAAGGGTCCTCTGCGTAGTGATAATTTGCTGCCCCAGCAATATGCTTTGACCCTAGGTCATATGTTTGCGCTGATGGCATTTTCCCACAATCCTCCATATGATGTGCTAAAATAATAGGAAGTGGAAATATGCGCATACCTTGGTAAATCTTAGGAACATCTTGTACTACTACAAGGGTTCCTTCCTCTGATGTGATGGCTTCCCCAACAGCTGGTGATGATGGCTGCTCCTCTACTGATGCACCAGTACTAGTATAAGTCTCCTCCTCCTCATGCATCTTCTAATTAATGCATAGGAATCTAAATGTCAAGAGACCAAGACCACTTTGCAAAGGTGCACGTATTCCTTCTCCTGATGCAAGTACTCCTGCAACAAGTGGTGGTGGAAGTTGCTCTTCCTCTGGAATAATAATATGGACATATTTCCTTGACTTATCTTGTTTCTTCATATCAAACTTCTTGATAAAAATTTGAGTAAAATCTGTATATGCAGTCACTCTTGCATGACTCAAATGGATAAACCACCAAATGTTTGCTTCACCCTCAAGGTGCAGCGCTGCAATCTCAACAACTTCTCTTTCTACTACTAGATGTAGCAGGAAGAAAGCATCTAAATTCATTCCCCAAGCCCTTGTTGTGCATGTGGATGACCCATCAAATGTAGACAATATAAATCTATTGTCCTTCCTCCTTCCATAGCTGCAAGGTCTCCTCTCTTCTTTGACCTGAATGAACTATGGGAGAGTTAGATTCTCCTTAAAATCCCTTGTTTGAGATTTGTACTCTGCAAGATAATCACTTAGAATCTCATGATCTAAGTTTCCTCCATATCTATGCCTTTTATCTTCTTCTTCAAAAGAAAATGGCATAGTATATTTCTTTGAAGCTCTTTGCAATACCGATTCTTTCTTCTGCTGATAGGAAGTGCATGGACCTTCCTCGTCTTGAAACCCTATTTTGGTTTCATCTCTTTTCTCCATTCTTCTTTGCTTGACCTCCTTGGTGAGGTCCCTCATAGATCTGAAAAGAGATGAGATAAAACTCATTCCTTCCATCATTCTAATCTCTTTCTCCTTATTATTATTCTCATGATAGCATAATGGCTGAGATCCACAGGCTAAGCCAAGATTATGCTCTGATACCATTGTAATATTCCCAAATGGGGAAAGCAGCAATATAACACATAAACATGGAAAATAGTAGTGAATACATCAATACACCATTATATGAGACAAATGTATAGCCTTCTTATTAAACATATCAACAAGTAACAGGCACAAGATCTTGAGGATCAAGTCACTCAAGCAATACAATACAAGCCTCCACTAAGCAAATATGCAATCACATGAAAAATAGTTGTTATACAAATGCCTTGAGCCAAGAAATCACAGTTTTACGGCATAAAATGCTACATGAAAGATGTAAAAATATAGATATGTTGTTATATGGCTCAAATAATGCCGGGAGTGAAGATCTAGGCTCACAAACACTTTTCCTAGACAACCCAGGAAATGTTTCCAGAAATACCCAAAACACAAAAATGCCGGAATGCAGCCCTAGGGTTGAATTGCAGCTACAAATGAATAACTGGATGGAGGTGGCTGAAAATGTTATACAAATGAATGGATCTCGTCCAACAGATCCTCCAAGTGAAAGGCTGATCCCAACACTAAAGATCTAACCCTCCAACTGAAGCACTGAAACCTCCACTAGATATGCTCACTCAAATAACACAGTTTGAGAGTGAAACTACACTATAGGAGGTGGAAATAGATTGGCTGGTGCCAAGATATGAAAATAAGCTCCAGGGCCTTCCTTGTTGGCCTCCCAATGGAAAGGATGCCTCTCCCCTGAAAAACAAACACTGAAAGTGACCCCAACGATCCTCCACTGCAACACCCTGCAACACAACACAACTTTGAACAGAAACTATGTTGTAGCTGAAGACTGAAGCTTGGCCTAATGCCTGTATGTGGGCTATATAGCTCAATAATCTCTCCTGAGTAGGCACTCAAAGTCCCTTGAGGATGAGTGTGGGATTCCCACTCGGGAACACCCTTGTACTAAACAATACATCAAACCTTGCTAAACAGCAAAAGCATGCATAGAAATGTCGCCTGACAATTTCCAGATCTAAAAAGATCAAAATCAATAATCCACTCTCATACTGATGATCCACTCTCTCTATACCAGCATTGTTGATTTGGTCAACATTGACCTTGTCCACATGCTTTTTCCCCTGTTCACACGTGGAGGTGCTTTATCCAGCTATCATAATGATCCCTTTTCACATTAAAAGGGATTTTATTCCTAGTAAAGAGATTTATGGGTCTCCCTACCCACTTATTCATCTATCTAAAATAAAAAATAAAAAATGAATATTCCAATCAGATGTATTCTAATTTAGGAATATTACATAGGATGGCGACGATCAAATGTAGACCTCGTCTCTGGAAACCTCTCAAAAAATAAACAAAAAAAATCTCAAGAAAAAGGGAAGCTCACCCTCCCATGTATCATTGTCTCAAAACTGTCTAAAAAAAATGGCAAACCATTAGATACATTGTGGTGCCTGAATGAAAGAATTGACGTAATACAAAATAGGTTAAATAATGTGTTTCCTATCACTACTAAAGTGTGCAATGGTGGTGACTAATAATGGGAGGAACCTAGCCTCCTGTGCAACAAAAGAAGAAATTCATAGTTTTTCACCACACACCTGAAAATCCGCTAGACGAATTGCATGAGGCCTAACATATATCTTAGTAGGCAAGCTGACTCTCTGGTGTAACCCCGTGGGGGTCATCAAGGAACTAGGGAAAATCCTCCCCTTTCTTGGATAGAAATTGATAAAGTATATGTCCTCCTTAGAGGGCCTATACCATGCCTCGAGACTGACATGGAAACCCTTCTCTTGGAAACTCCATCTGTGGATCAGATGCACCAATAAGACAAATTGTGCCTTCATAGATGTAGCCTCCTCATAGTACTTGAGGAGGCCTACATTCCTTAAGAGTGCTCGGGTCACTACGCTAATAGGGTGAGGATATAAATCCCTATCCCTCTCTATAGACTCCCATGGTCATACCATGTATTGGTTTGCCATTTGCTCCTACTCCTAATGTTGCTCCCTCTATTGACGTCTCTGCTAAATGATTGAAATATAAAATACATCAACCTCATACATAAAATACATTTTCTTATTAAAAAAAAATGTATTTATAAATATGGAAACATAACTTTCAATTAAAAAAATATCTCTGGTGCGCCCAAAAAAGAGTAATGCACCTAACTTCGGTGCGTTATCAAACACAATCGCACCAGAATCAGTGTGCACATACATATACGTATAACACATCGTGGTTGGTTCACATATTTAAATTTTCATTGCGATGCATCTCACTTATGCACTAGTGAACACATATAACCTTTTCACACCAGTATAGAATGTTCAAGTTATCTAATGCACCGGGCTATGTATTTAATATTATTCTTTTCCGTGCATTTGGTAAATATAAATGCATCGGGTGTAACCTTAAAATGTATGCACTGACATACAATTTATAGCTTTTCCCAGTTCATTTCCATTTACAAAATGCACCGCAATATAGCGTTGTGGTAGGTTAACACACCGAATTGTGGTGCACCCTATAAATTTACAGGGTGCACCGTTATCGGTGCGAGTTGAAGCTATGGAGCGTACTGCACAATATTTTTTTTCATTTCAAAAATATTGGTTTTTTGAGCTAATTTGCAATTTTAATATGCTAAAAAATTAAATTAGAGAGAAATATAGACATTACCTGGATATTTTCTCATCGAGGAGGCATTGTTGACATGTAATTGAGAAAAAACAATTTCACCACCATTTGAGAAAATGGGAAATCCAAGCACTAAGCATTGTATGAAAGGATAGTGAGCAAGAGAATCACCAACGTTAGGGCACTTGCATGAGGCAAGAGTGGCACCGGTTCTTCAGAGCTCTCCAACACTATAGATGGTAAAAATCAAATTTACAGTTGAGAATTTTTATTTATTTATCCCTCCTTTGGTGCATTATTATAATTTCACTCGTGCATCATATATCCAAGTAAACCACTTTTTTTATATAAAAATCCTAGAGTGGTTATTTTTTTAATATGCTTCGGGGCATTCTAATACATTTATTACACCAGTTCTTTGTTGGACTATAGCGCCGCATTTAAAAAAAAAAAAACTTCCTAGAGGTGCTCTTTAGAAGATGCCTCGAGGCATTTTAGTACATTAACAACATTGATGCTTCGTTGGAATATAACACTGCCTTTTTTTGAAATTTAAAAACTATAGCTGTGCACCTTCTAGGTGTGCATCGAGGCGTTTTACTACAAAAAGGGCATCAGTGCTATGGGTGTATATAACACCGACAATTTTTAAAATTTAACCCTTTTCTACTGTTATCGATTATTCAAGAACTGGTGTGTTTTATTATTTAGCGCACCATGTTTTTTATTTTTATTTTATAAAAATAAATATGCCATAGACCATCATGTTCTACTCAGCATCGGTGCCTGTATGGATAGTAAAGAATCGATGCGTTTGTATATTGTAGATGCAATGCCAAAAAAACATATGCTAAAACATCTGCTTGCCCACCTTTGCTAGTGACCTTTGATACAAAGAAATTTGTAGGCTATTTTTAGAGGGTTTTCCATAAAAACATCCGCTAGAAGGTATTTTCCTTGTAGTCATTGAATAAGTCAAAAAAATATATTACAATTCACAAAAAAATCATCCCATAGAAGTCAATGAATTTGATGGTTGGAATGGTTCTAAGGAAAATCATGATGACCAAGAAAATGAAGAATCCATGGAGGATCTTCAAGCTACAAATTTAGTAGTCGCAAATGAGTGTGGTATTGATGAAAGCCCCATTCAAGCCCATAAGGATGAATATCATCAAATGAGTCTTCTCATTCATGAAAATGTGTTAGAGGATATGACTATTTGTAATGTTCCCAAATCGGGACAACTAGCAATCCATGGCTGGAAAACGCATTTTCCAGAAATGGAGGCAACAAGATTTGATACCAAGACCTATATTCCTTAGATCAATACATATAAGACTTAAATCCAAGAGTTGGGATCAAAGAAATCCTTCTAGAGTGGTTAAACAGATCTCCCACTACTAGATGTCTTCAGAAAGTGCCCAGTGAAGGGACTCCAACAATACATGAGAACACCATGAAGAGATAGCATTATTTTATGAGCTGTAAGACAAGAAGATGTATATATAGCCAAGAATGATGTTATAGCAGTAAAAGAGTACAAGTTATTGAGGAAACAACCTCTCAAGAAAGGCAATGCAAGCCTCAACAATACATGTACATGGAAATGGAATAACACTGCTATTTCTGCATAAACCCAGGCTATGAGGATGAAATTTATAGAAGGAACTGCTCCATATTACATAATAAATGAAAGATATAGCAAGATATGGCTCGAATACAATAGGGTAGCAAAGCTCTAACCCTTAGAAGTAATAATACATCAATCCTCCAAGGGATTGGCTGAAATACACA
Source organism: Pinus albicaulis (assembly GCA_034641835.2). NCBI lineage: Eukaryota > Viridiplantae > Streptophyta > Pinopsida > Pinales > Pinaceae > Pinus > Pinus albicaulis. Next base: position 720,561,676 of record CM076571.1, on the reverse strand, counting down.
AAATGGCAAAAATGTCGGAGTTGTTAGGTAGCTGCAGCAACTCAAATCTGGAACTCAATAGAGAAGGTTGAAGATGATGAGAAATATGAAGTAGAACTTCTCCAATGGATCTCCAAAGTGGAAGGCTGATCCTTACACTTGAGATCTCACCCTCCAAACAATACAACAAACCCTTGCTGCAGATACTCCATGAAAATAACGCAGTCACTTAGAGGGACTGCGCAGTGAGTGGAATAGAACACTATGGCCAAGTGCCAAGATCTGCAAATCAGCTCCAATGCTTCCAAAATGATCTCCCAAAGAAAGGAAAGACTCTTTCTCTGAAAAACAAGCAATGGAAGAGGTGTTGTGAAGTCTCCACTGCAACACCCTACAACACAGTATTATGCTACTGTAGCAATAACACTATCCTGGAGGAGGATGCTTTCGCCTTGAGCCAAGATATGTGGGAAATGAAGAACCAACCTTCAAGATGCCTATCAAGAAGGTGAGGAAATCCTAAACAGGAATTTCCCGGAAATTCTTGCTAAACAACAGAGAATGCACAATGTCTGAATAGACATGAAATGAATAATACAAGCATGAATCACAATGGCTCTCCTCCTCTCCATATATAGTAAGTGAAGGCTCTCTCTCCATGGGCCCCATCCATTAGGGTTTCCTCCATAAAGGAATATTCCCTCCTCTATCTCTGCGCTGTCCCATGTAGTGCTTTCTACCTCATACACAAAGTTGTTTGACTTGGTCAAACTTAACCAAGCTCCTTAGCAAAAGTCTCCTTTCACACATGAGGGTATGAAATATAGTTCCAAGGCTGATCCCCTTTTATACCAGAGGGATTTTATCCATGTTTTTATTATGAATGGGCCTTCTCAACCAATTATTCATCTCCTAAGTGAAAATAGACAAAATTAATGTTCCAATTTATTGAAGCAAAAATTAGGAACATTACACTATTATGGATCCTTGTGAGGTTAAAATTTCTACTTTATTCTACATAAATGAGGGAAAATGGGGTATTAACTATCATTTGGATAGTGATCCTATTTATGATACCAAGGAAGATGAGGTTGAGGTTGGTCTCTCCTTTCTTCAGGGCACTTCCCATAATAATATACTTATTCACACCATTGAGAAGGAGGATATGTTTGAAGTATTTGGCCCCATTTATGATACTAACGATGACCCTGAGAAGAGCCCTACTTTCCCTTGCCCTTATTGAAGAATGTAACTAGTTTCGGTCTTCATAATTGTATTTTTCAAAAGTAAAATTTATTGTAAAAGAAAAATATTTTTGAAGCATGGGTTTCATGCTCTTTTATTTATTTTCTAGGTCATAGCCTCCATTGAAGGCTTATAGGTTTTTTCATGAGTCAAAAGAGTCTTTGTCACATTTATTAGACCCTTCTTAGTCATTTGTATCATGTAAACATTTTTTTTTTAGTCAAAAGTGTCATTTGTTACCTCCTCACCAATCTGGCCCTGTGTTGATGAAGTTGGCCTAGATTAAGGCTATTCAACCCAACAACATAAGTATAAATAGAGGAAGCACGACTCATTTTGAAATACACTCACAAGTGTGATCTACAAGAGAAACAGGATGAAAAAAAGAGTGAATTGCAGGAGAAGAAGGCCACATCAAAGGAAGAAGAAAATTTGAAGTTTCTGGGAATCTCTCTCTCACACGTATGATTTTTTTAAGGTTTATGGGCTAGTAGATGGAAGTTGAAATTTCTAAAGTAGCTGCAGGTCCACAATTTTGTAGCTTGGGGGGTGAAATTATGGATTGAAGCTACATCTAGGAAGATGACACTTGGATACTTTGGTAGAATAAAAATAATTGAAGGGTGGGTTTACTTGGTGATTGGAGGACGTCTTTGTTTAGGTCAAAAAGGGCTTTGGATTGTCTCATCTTGATTTGAATCTACTAGTGGAAGAGTTTGACTAGGTTTTCCCCTGGATAGGGGTTTTACCCTAGCTGAGTGCCTATATCTTATGTTCCTTTTTCTTATGATCTTCATAAATTTTATTTGGTAATTCCTTGATGAAATATAACATAATAAATAAGTAAAAGAGGCCAACATATCACAAGTAATTATCAAGAATAGATTAATCAAACCCTAATACCTACTTGCATTGATTTCTCAACATGGTATTAGAGCTAAGGTGAAGGAAGGACTATTTGAAGATAACTTTGTTAGATATCATTTGAAGTAAGGAAGTCTTAAAAGGAATAACACTCTCTCAATGGCAAGTTATTTGAAGATGGTACTCAACCTATTGAAGATTGGAGGAACATTTGGTGTATGGCTCATCTACAATCTAACTAGAAGATTCAAGAGTGACACTTTCTTGGCCGCAGTTACAGGTGCACTTGGTGATGTTAATGCATGGATTATTGATAGTGGAGCCTCAAGATACATGACAGGAGAAAGTGGAAAACTTCATACTCTATCAAAATGATCATCATCAAAGCATTGGAACTTGGAGACAACAATAACTATGCAATAAAGGGCCTAATATCTACATCATTGAAGCTAGAAAATGGAGCAAATATACATCTCAACAACATCCTATATGTCCCAGGTTTGAAGAAGAATTTACTTTCCATTTCTTGTTTAGAAGATAAAGGTGTTTTTGTACATGCTAAATTTTTGGTTTGGGGAAAATATTCTAGTTTTGAAAAAATAAGGGTGATTGGGATTTTTGAGGGGATGTTATAGAGTTATAAATCTATCTCCTTAAGCCCTTGTTCATATGGAAATTAGTCCCATCGAAATTTGACATAGAATATATAGAGGACGATGGAGTATGAAAGAGACATGCCTTGGGAAAGAATACTAAGAAACTCTTTACAAGCAATGATACAAGGTCGAAGGAGATATTAGAAGTCATTCATTATGATGTATGTGGGACCATATCTAATAAATATATTGGAGGCCACCAATATTATGTGACCTTCATTGATGATCAATCTAGAAAGACATGGCTCTATCTTATCAAGACAAAGGATGGAGTATTTGAGAAGTTCAAGGAGTTTAGATATGAAGTTGAGACCCTAACCGAAATAAAGATAGAAAATATGAGATCTGACAATGGAGGTGAATACACTTCAAAATATCTTATATAATATTGCAAATAAGTAGCCATTAAAAGGTAGCTCATTGTTCCCTACAACCTCAAACAAAATTCAGTATAGCATAAAGGAAGAATATAACCATTGAAGAATGCATACATATTATGATATTTGATAAAGACCTTTTAAATTTATATGGGGAGAAGCAACCATGACAACAATATACATAAAAAATATAAGTTCTCACAGAATCCTTGATAATATGACATTAGAAGAAGGGCTTTCAGGGAAGAACCCCTGTATAGACCATCTCCAAATATTTGGATGTCCCTCATGCATTCATATTCCAAAAGAAAAGTGAAATAAGTTATACTCTACAAGTATAAATGGTATCTTCGTTGGTTATAACCTTTCATCAAAGGCTTACAAAATCTACGTCAAAGAAGACAGATGAATTGAGGTTAGCAAAGATGTTATATTTGATGAAAATCATGCCTACAAGAGATCCAAGGATATACCTATCGATATTGATGAAGAATATGTACCACTATTTGAAGAAGAAGAGAAATATGACAATTCACCTACAAAATTAGAAGAAGAAGGTCCAAGAGAACCTATCCAACCTACAATCATTCCTGAAGCAAAAAAGAGGTCAAATTGGTTCAAAGCTACAGTTGAAGATGCCAAAGGACATGGAGAAGAAAAAACAAACTTTTAGGGAAAGAAAAAGAAAAAAAGATACTCAAGGTATGCAACATACATGAAAAAGATAATCGTAGAAAAACAAACTACCCTTGAAGAATCTGCTCATTAAGAAGAATGAAAGAAAGAAATGCAGGAATAATATCAATCTATCATAAAGAATGAGGTTTGGGAAATCATTCTAGATAGACCTAGTGACAAATATCTTGTCACTTCCAAATGGATTTACAAAATCAAACATGTCATTGATGGAAATATAGACAAATAGAAAGCAATATTTGTTGCAAGAGTTTTCTCTCAAAAGGAAGGAATAGAATATGAAGAAACTTTTACTCCTACTACTAGGTATGATCTATTAGATCTTTGGTTTCATTATCAACCACCATGGGATGTAATATCCATCAATTGGATGTAAAAAAACTTTTCTAAATGGAACAATTGGCGAAAAAATATATATTGAGAAACCAAAGAAATTTGAGATAAATAGCAGGTAAACCCATGTTTTTAGATTAAATACATCCCTATATGGCTTGATACAAGCTCTCAGGCCTTGGTAGGAAAGAATGGATTCCTATATTCTAGGGATTTGATTTCTCAAAATTGTTGCATATGTAAACCTCTACATCAATGTAGTGAAGAATGAGCCAATCATTATACTTCCATATGTGGATGATTTATTTATTACAGGTGTGGAGCACAAAATTATAGAATGTAAGAATTTATTGGCAACTGAATTTGAAATGAAATATTTAGGACTCATGCTCTACTATTTGGGCTTTGAAGTTTGGAAAAAACCTGGTGAGATATAACTTGGTCAAGGTGTTAGGTCTCTGTAATTTATTAGCAAGATGGCAGAGTCCAATTACAGAGTTAACATCATTTCAACCAACTTTTGGATTCTAGGATCTAGCCCTCCTGAATCCGGAGAGGGATCTCTCCAATATGTACAAAGATGGATATTGTCTTTGAAAGCTTAAGGTAATGATATTAGGCTAGTTATGAAGGCCAAGGGTTTTGTTTTGTTTTGGATGGTTGAGCATGAAATGTTACTTGAGGGGGAAGTCCTAAGTGCAAAAGTTTCCAAAGTGAGAAGTTGCAAGCAAATAGAACAGATTTGGCAGACAGATAGATATAACGCTGGTTTTTAGTCCATTGGGCTATGGAGTCATATCTGGGCTTTAATTGAACAACAACATCAAGTGTGATCCAAGGGGAAAGTCATCTATACCACAAGATTATTGAGATTAAAATGATGAAATGGAAACATTAAAATGTTGGAGGGGTGGAAACTGATAATAATTTCTCAGAGGATTTATAGTCAGTCCAAACAAGAAAAGCCTCTTAAGTAACTCTTTTAAAACCAACCAAGGACAGGGCTAACCATAGACTTCTTGGGCAAGTTCTTATTAAAGCAGCTTAATTGAAAAACAATCCAGTAATCCACATAATTACCTTCAGAAAGTATGAAAACACATAATAAAAAAAGAGTGTAACTTAAGATCGGATAAAGTACTTTTAAACCTAGTCTGCTTTCAGTCAACACCAAGGGAAACTTTCAGAATCTGCCTTTGGAGAAAAGAATCTAGGAATCAGGGCAAACCATATCTTCTCTAGTCTAACTTTAATAGCAAATAATGGAAATCACATTTAAGAACAATGTTTATGTAAACAGAAGGACGAGGGAACGCCAACATTCCTAACTGTTTAAACAGTATTGAATCATTCTTAAATAAACAAGTTTGAGGAAAACATCAAGATAAAGATTTCTTAGCCAGAGAAGGTCACTGATGTACAGTAGATCCTAACTCTGTTCAAACTGTTCTTTACAGAGGGATATGAACAATATGGCATACATAGAAGGAAAAAAATTTAACAAAGAAAGGAGCACTTCACCGGTGATATAGACCAGGATCCCAAGAAACAGCTTTTATATTGATGTCAAACCAGTTACAATATTTAGGTCCAATGTTTCAGTTCAGCAATCATCTTCACTATTCAACCTAACTACTCTAGCACAAGCAGAGCTCCAAGGGCCAGTGAACACTATTTACAATCAGGAGTTTAGGCTCAAATGTATTTCAAAGCTCTGTAAGCGACTCAACCAACCCCTCACTCATCTTCTATGGAAGTATTTATAGAAGAATGAGGAGGTGAGATCTGATAAAAGATCTCAAAATCAATTAATACAGGCATTAATGTATTCACGGCCTTTGAGGAGCCCAGCGAAGAACTATACAGGTGTTCTACTGTATTGAATGATGTACACTCAGAATTTAAGCTCGGTGGGAGCTTTGTTTGACATTTGAGGTTCTGCGTACTATTAGGGTTATTTTGCACACATTCTGTCATTAAATCTGGGGCATAAATAACTTCTTTGGTTGCTTCGAGGCAAAATATCTGATCTTGTTCAGTAAATTCAGCCTCTGATTGAGCGTCTTGAGACAATAGGTGGCACTGTGGTGGTTGAGGAATCAATTTGCCTCACAGTATGGCGGTGGAGGCACTATGTCTGATAAAACACTTTTAGTTTTTTCATTGAACTGTGTTTTAGGCTGGGGATTAGGATTTTGATAACTGTCTTAGCCGTAATCCCCGCCATTCTGTCCACTAATCCGCTGTTCTGGTTCATTTTTAGTCTTCAATCTCTGATACCCTTTTTTCTGCATTGTTCTTGACGACTTTCTCTATGGTGCAGGGCGGCACAGGTAGGAAAAGGCATCAATGCCTCAAGAAACACTGATGAAAACGTTAATTTGCACACTGTGGCCGGTTTCCTTTGACAAATCAAAAGAGAGAGGGTCGTCACCCTCATCTTTCGAATTTCCTTCTGAATATAGCGGAAAATGTTAAACCCTGCAAAACACAAACGAAAGTTATGAAATCCTGCGTTCATAGGTTAAACTGCATAGGAGGTTGTGCGGAGGAAGCAAGGTCGTTGGATCATGGAGCGGGGGTGTAGATCGACGGCAGAGATGCAGCAGCGGGATGTAATGGGAAAAATCTTTGTAAACCACAAAATATATCATTTTCGACTTTACAAAGGAAAAAATCATTTTTTATATGAAAGGCAGGGGTATCATATGGTGGGCCAGGCGAGATCGATCGCAAATCGCAAAAGTGGAAAACACGATGGCGGAATATGCGACGGAGAGAAAATGCGATATTGCGATTATGCGATGGGCGGAAACTGCGATGGATCGTATCACAAATATTTGCGATGGATCTTTGGAGGAAGACTGAAGATTGCGATCTGCGATCTGCGATGGATCGCAGCGCAAATATTTGCGATGGCTTTTTGGAGGAAAAGTGAAAATTTCGATCTGCGATCTGCGATGGATTGCAGCGCAAATATTTGCGATGCATCAATTTAAAAAATAACAATTTGGAAATTCTGCGATCTGCACTTTGCGATGAGCACCAAGGGGTTAAAACTTGGTTCTAGGGTGCGGGCGTATGGAAGAAAGGGGCTAAGGGCTTTAAGCTTCGAGGGGCTTACGTCCTATAAAAACATGTATTTTCATGGTTTTTCAAGGGTTTTTTGAAAGAAATGAAGGCTTCAGTAAGGTTAAAAAGTGGGTTCTTAACCTTATAAAAGGGATTTAATGAAATGGAAAGGGAGAAAAATGAAATTGTGAGTTTTTCATGGGAAATGGAGAATAGAAAATGGGGTTAGGGTAGAAGAAAAGGAAGGGGAACAAGGGGTTCTGCAGCAGTATTTAATCTTGGGATTTTTGAAGGATTTCAGAGGCTTTTGAAGTTTGAAAAAGCAGTAAAGGATCTGGACAGAGGAAGAAGGCAGGAGGCCTTACAGATACTCCGAGAGCCAACAAATTTTAGTGAAAAAATTTGTTCCTTGGAGGCTCCCAAAGTTTTAGCCACCTTTCTGGTCTAAAAATATTATAGGTGGCTAACAGCGGCTCCATTTGGGAATGGTGCCTTCTTGAAGGCATCAAGAATTCAGACTTGATTTCTCTGGGGGGCTGACTAGTGCCTGGTCCATTGCTTGCTCTTGCTTTGCTCTGAAAAATAATCTCGGTTATGAAAGAAAGATGAACTTCACCAATACAACTTCTACCTACCCAATCCTACTGATCTAGCATTTTTTCCTTCATCAGAGTGCACTTGGATTGGCAAACTCTTTTTACAACATTTTATTCTTTTAAAAGCATAAAAATTAATCTAATTCTACTCCTTATTTCTCCCTGAACTCAGATTAAACGGTTGAGCTCAGATGTTTCTCTACCTAATCTAGTGTCTGTTGGGTTAAAACTGTCCAACAAACTTTCATTCTCTAAATTCTAAGACAGAAATTCAAAAACAGTCAAGTCAAGATTGAACTGTTTGACTTGCTGTGATCTATGGCATAAAAACAAGCTGCACATAGATTATTATTTGCAGAAAATTTAAAATCAAAACAGAAGGCTTAAGATCTGAAAGTTTCTTATTATGGCCTTCTCTCTTCTTTTCAGCTCTGTTTTTGCTTTTCTTTGAGCCATCTTTACTTTTCCTCTGGTTCAAGTTTTGAGCTGATTAGAACCAGGTCTTGATATTTCGTGACTCATATAAGAAAACATAGTTTTGAGTCATCATCTATTGGAAAGTTTGGTTCAGATTTTTAGTTTGTTTGAACCTTCATTTCTATCCTAATTTATCTACTGATAAGCCAAGATTAAACAGTTTGGCAAATCAAATTCACTAACCTATCAGCAGTAAATTCAAAAGCTAGTCAGTCAAGATTAAACTGTTTGACTAACTAGAAGTGTGTTTTGAGGAGTGGCATTTGAGCTTGCACACTTTCAGACTTATTTCTCTTTTTGGTATGGGGCTATACCTTTATTGTTTTGTCAATCTGCCCTCTTTTCTTTCTTTTCTTTGTTTTTGTACTTTTGAATTTTTTATTTTTCTTCAACGTAGAAAAACAACAACTAACTACATGCCCAGAAGTGAGATTTATTGACATTCCTATCTAACCTATTCTAAACATGGAGTATTTACATATTCATATGATACAAAAGTGCCAATGCAGCCAGCTGAGTAATGTCAAGAAGAAGAATAAACTCTGGCTGCTTGTCAGAGGTATCCATAGTATATTTTGAAGATTAATCTTCAAAACCGAGGCTATCACAGAAGGTGACAGCTTTTCATGTCTCTGGCTCTTGCAAAGGATCAATGCTTGATAATTTGAGCTAGTTTGGATTTCCACACACTCTTCCATAGGATCAACAAAGAAAAGGTGAAGGTTCTCTTCTTTTTTGTCCTCCACAATTGGTAGATCATCTACTTCCAAGACATCAGCTTTGAGGACTATCTCTTCAGTATGTAGCTTGGAAGTATCATCATTCTTAACCTGCAAAATAGCAAACAGTGAAATATCTTCTTTCTTTGAATCTATGCTTGCTTCTGATATAAATCCAGGCTCTTTAAATGACAGACTAATATCAGTGAAGGGAGAAGTTTCTTCTTGAGAAGATGATATATCCACAGCAGGATAGTCTTCTATTTGTTTTTCTCCTTCATCTTCCTCATCTTTTGAACTGGAGGACTCATCATATTTGACAGTGTTGTCTTCTTGTGGCCCTTGTATGCTCGTATTCAGTGGACTAAATTCTATGAAGAGGTTATTATATTCTTGAGCAGGGGTGTATTCAATGGTTTCCTCTTGCTCAAAAATTTATTCATTGTTCTTCTCTTCACCTTTTGAGTTGAAAAGCTGTTGATTCCCAATTATGTGAAAGCGATTTGTGATGGATTGAAATGGGTGATTTCTGCTTTCAAGTTGATGATGGTGAAACTCATAACACCAATCGAACGCAGGTTGCCCTGCGTGATTAATTTTTTCTTGAAACTCATCATCATCATCAGACTGATCGAAATTTGGAAAATCATCGGAATAAAAAATTTCATCAGTCGAACATATTGGGTTATCAGCAAGTCTCTCTTCATTATGATTTACAAAAGAATTTTCTAAATCTGTACAACAAAGTTCTCTATGCGAATGGGCAAGAGTGTTTGTTTTGCAAAAAGTTTCAGAGACTGACTGTTTATAAATAGTCTGTTCTATTTCCTTCTTTGTCAAAGGGGAAAATGTTTCCATGTCCCTTTGCACAGAAGTACAGCAATTCTCTGTCTCTTGCGAAGACTGATTTTGAGGCTGGATGTCTTCTTGAGCCTCAAATATAAGGGATGATGAATCAATATTTGAGTTTTCAGGGATATCTTGAGGAACGTCCATTATTTCTTGGATCATCTCTTCCTCAATTGATTCATCTATGTTCTTAAAATTTTTCAATAGGAGATTAAACTCGTGAATGGCTGTTAAAAGATCTTCAGGATGCATCTCTTCCAAAGCTTCCTCATTATCTATAATGTGTTGGGTGATGTTTTGTGATGGATCATAATATATTGCACCCCATGATAATGACGTAGCGTTTTCTTCATAGTTCTCATAGAACACATATTCAAGGTTTCTTAAAGAAAACAAACTACTAGATCTTAAGCATTCATACCAATCCCTAGCTTTTCCTTCTAATGTTAACATGAACATTTTCATTAGGCAGTATTCATGCCATTCAACTTTCAACCTCCATACATGTATATGTAATTTGATGAGATGTAATAGAGGGTCATCAAACTTTTCGCCTTGAAAAAGAGGCAGGTTGTCATCCCAATTCACCTGGGGCATCTTATGTGGAAACCCAGGGATATGATCTCTACTCATTGGGGCATATCTTCGTTGTATTCTTGGAATCATAATTGTAAATCAAGAAAGAGGTCACTGTGTCCGGTCAATCAGTTCATGGTCTTCTACTAGTGGAGTCATTTGGTCTTCTGGGAGTTTCAAAGTGTGGAGTCGCCAGGTGGAAGTTTTTAGCTCTTTTTTGGAGGTAAATTTTTTTATGGTCCACCACCATGTACCAATCTAAAGATATCAGGGGTACTCTGAGTCTTAGTAGTATTTAAAATGAAAAGAACTCGAGTCCCAAGCGGAGTCGCCATAAATGTTAGGTCTCTGTAATTTATTAGCAAAATTGGCAGAGTCCAATTACAGAGTTAACATCATTTCAACCAAATTTGGGATTCTAGGATCTAGCCCTCCTAAATCCGGAGAGGGATCTCTCCAATATGTACAAAGATGGATATTGTCTTTGAAAGCTTAAGGTAATGATATTAGGCTAGTTGTGAAGGCCAATGATTTTGTTTTGGATGGTTGAGCATGAAATGTTACTTGAGGGGAAAGTCCGAAGTGAAAAAGTTTCAAAAGTGAGAATTTGCAAGTGGATAGAACAGCTAAGCTAAACAGATAGATATAACGTTGGTTTTTAGTCCATTGGGCTATGGATTCATATCTGGGCTTTAATTGAGCAACAACATCAAGTGTGATCCAAGGGGCAAGTCATCTATACCACAAGATTATTGAGATTAAAATGATGGAATGGAAACATTAAAGTGTTGGAGGGGTGGAAACTGATAATAATTTCTCAGAGGATTTATAGTCAGTCCAAAACAAGAAAAGCCTCTTAAGTAACTGTTTAAAACCAACCAAGTGCAGGGCTAACCATTGACTCCTTGGGCAAGTCTGTATTCAAGCAGCTTAATTGACAAAAAATCCAGTAATCCACATAATTACCTTCAGAAAGTATGAAAACACATAAGAAAAACAGAGTGTAACTTAAGATCAGATAAAGTACTTTTAAACCTAGTATGCTTTCAGTCAACACCAAGGGAAACTTTCAGAATCTGCCTTTGGAGAAAAGAATCTAGGAATCAGGGCAAACCATATCTTCTCTAGTCTAACTTTAATAGCAAATAATGGAAATCACATTTAAGAACAATGTTTATGTAAACATAAGGACGAGGGAATGCCAACATTCCTAACTGTTTAAACAGTATTGAATCATTCTTAAATAAACAAGTTTGAGGAAAACATCAAGATAAAGATTTCTCAGCCAGAGAAGGTTACTAATGTACAGTAGATCCTAACTCTGTTCAAACTGTTCTTTACAGAGGAATATGAACAATATGGCATACATAGAAGGAAAACAATTTAACAAAGAAAGGAGCACTTCACCGGTGATATAGACCAGGATCCCAAGAAACAACTTTTATATTGATGTCAAACTAGTTACAATCTTTAGGTCCAATGTTTCAGTTCAGCAATCATCTTCACTATTCAACCTAACTACTCTAGCACAAGCAGAGCTCCAAGGGCCAGTGAACACTATTTACAATCAGGAGTTTAGGCTCAAATGTATTTCAAAGCTCTGTAAGCGACTCAACCAACCCCTTACTCATCTTCTATGGAAGTATTTATAGAAGAATGAGGAGGTGAGATCTGATAAAAGATCTCAAAATCAATTAATACAGGCATTAATGTATTCGCGGCCTTTGAGGAGCCCAGCGAAGAACTATACAGGTGTTCTACTGTATTGAATGATGTACACTCAGAATTTAAGCTCGGTGGGAGCTTTTTTTGACATTTGAGGTTCTGCGTACTGTTAGGGTCACTCTGCACACATTCTGTCATTAAATCTGGGGCAGAAATAACTTCTTTGGTTGCTTCGAGGCAAATTATCTGATCTTGTTCAGTAAATTCAGCCTCTGATTGAGCGTCTTGAGACAATAGGTGGCACTGTGGTGGTTGAGGAATCAATTTGCATCACAGTATGGCGGTGGAGGCAATATGTCTGATAAAACACTTTTAGTTTTTTCATTGAACTGTGTTTTAGGCTGGGGATTAGGCTTTTGATAACTGTCTTAGCCGTAATCCCCGCCAATCTGTCCACTAATCCGCTGTTCTGGTTCATTTTTAGTCTTCAATCTCTGATACCCTTTTTTCTGCATTGTTCTTGATGACTTTCTCTATGGTGCAGGGCGGCGCAGGTAGGAAAAGGCATCAATGCCTCAAGAAACACTGATGAAAACGTTAATTTGCACACTGTGGCCGGTTTCCTTTGACAAATCAAAAGAGAGAGGGTCGTCACCCTCATCTTTTGAATTTTTTTCTGAATATAGCGGAAAACGTTAAACCCTGCAAAACACAAATGAAAGTTATGAAATCCTGCGTTCATAGGTTAAACTGCATAGGAGGTTATGCGGAGGAAGCAGGGTTGTTGGATCATGGAGCGGGGGTGTAGATCGGCGGCGGAGATGCAGCAGCGGGATGTAATGGGCAAAATCTTTGTAAACCATAAAATATATCATTTTCGACTTTACAAAGGAAAAAAGCGTTTTTTATATGAAAGGCAGGGGTATCATATGGTGGGCCCGGCGGGATCGATCGCAAATCGCAAAAGTGGAAAATGCGATGGCGGAATATGTGACGGAGAGAAAATGCGATATTGCGATTATGCGATGGGTGGAAACTGCGATGGATATTTGGAGGAAGACTGAAGATTGCGATCTGTGATGGATCGCAACGCAAATATTTGTGATGGCTTTTTGGAGGAAAAGTGAAAATTGCGATCTGCAATCTGCGATGGATCGCAGCGCAAATATTTGCGATGCATCAATTTAAAAAATAACAATTTGGAAATTCTGCGATCTGCGCTTTGCGATGAGCGCCAAGGGGTTAAAACTTGGTTCCAGGGTGCGGGCGTATGGAAGAAAGGGGCTAAGGGCTTTAAGCTTCGAGGGGCTTACGTCCTATAAAAACATGTATTTTCATGGTTTTTCAAGGGTTTTTTGAAAGAAATGAAGGCTTCGGTAAGGTTAAAAAGTGGGTTCTTAACCTTATAAAAGGGATTTAATGAAATGGAAAGGGAGAAAAATGAAATTGTGAGTTTTTCATGGGAAATGGAGAATAGAAAATGGGGTTAGGGTAGAAGAAAAGGAAGGGGAACAAGGGGTTCTGCAGCAGTATTTAATCTTGGGATTTTTGAAGGATTTCAGAGGCTTTTGAAGTTTGAAAAAGCAGTAAAGGATCTGGACAGAGGAAGAAGGTAGGAGGCCTTACAGAGACTCTGAGAGCCAACAACTTTTAGTGAAAAAAATTGTTCCTTGGAGGCTCCCAAAGTTTTAGCCACCTTTCTGGTCTAAAAATATTATAGGTGGCTAACACAAGGAAAGTACATAATCAAGATGTTACAAAAGCTCGATATGATGGATTCCAAACTTATGACTACTCTCATGATCACAAATCTAAAGAAGTTGAGAATATCCGACTATAGTCTCGTTGATCCTACAAGCTATCATAAGTTTGTGAGCTCTTTGATGTTCGCGGTGAACACCAGACTTGACATATGGTTTTTTCTAAATGTTCTTAGTAAATTTAAGTTGGAGGCTCATAATGACCATTGGATAATTCCCAAGCATATTTTGAGATATCTACGTGGAACAATTCATCATTTCCTGAAGTATTATGGGAAGGAGATTAATTTAATAAATTTTACCAATTCTGATTAGGGTGGCAGTGAGACTGATGGAAGAAGCAATACTAGTGGTTTTTTAATTTTGGGCTCTGAAATGATTTCATGGATGATTAGAAAAAAATATATTGTTGCTTTAAGTAGTGCTAAAGATGAATATGATATTGCATGTGAAGTAGGAAAATAAGAAATTTGGTTAAGAAAAATCTTGTCAAATTAGTTTGTAAGACCACTAGATCCTATAGTGATAAATCATGATAATAAAAGAAACATAAATATGTATGAAGACCCTGTGTGTCATGCCACAATGAAGCTTATCAATAATAAGTACCACTACATTAGATGTTTGGTGCAGGATGGTGTCATAAAGCTACAATATATTTTGATAGATGATCAGGTAGTTGAAGTGTTGACAAAATCTCTTCCAAATAAGAAGTTTGAATATTTCAGAAGAATACTTAGATTGGCTGATATTATAGATTTAATAGATAGGGAGATATGAAGCTTCTTGGGGTGACACGATGCTTGGAAGGAAATCTGGTCGACCTGTGACGATGTATATATCCCGAAGTAGGGAGGGTGGCATTGGTCTTAGAGCTCTAATCTTGGATACAGACCTAGACCCTTGGGATGGTGTTAGAGCTAAAGCATGATGATACCTAGAGTGACTAAATCTTGGAACACACCTTAGTCCCACCCAGTCAAATACCCTGGTCAACTATCTAATATGTAGCAGTGAGTGTGTTGTGACTCTTCATAGAGAATATCATTTTGAGATACTCCATGTACCTTTGTATGTGTAATTATGAATACCTCCCTAGTTAAGAGGGAGTGTTGAATAATGTAACTAGTGTTGGTCTTCATAATTCTATTTGTCAAAATAAAAATTTATTATAAAAGAAAATTATTTTTGAAGCATGGGTTTCATGCTCTTTTATTTATTTTCTAGGTCATAGCCTCCATTGAAGGCTTCTAGGTTTTATCATGAATCAAAAGAGTCTCTCTCACATTTATTAGACCCTTCTTGGGGATTTGTATCATGCAAAGAAATTTATTTTTGGGTCAAAAGTGTTAGTTGTAACCTCCTCACTAAGTCAGCCATGTCTTGATGAAGTTGGCATGGATTAGGGTTATTCGACCTAAACAAATCAGTCTAAATAGAGGCAGCTCAACTCATTTGGAAAAAAACACTCACAAGTTCGATCTACAAGAGAAAGAGGACGAAAAATAGAGCGAATGGTATGAGAAGAAGAAATAAATTAAGGAAGAAGAAAAATTGAAGTTTCTAGGCATCTCTCTCTCACAAATGCAAAGTTTTTAGGGTTTTTGGGCTAGTAGTTGGAGGCTGAAATTTCTAAAGTAGCTGCAGGTCCAAAATTTTGTAGCTATCGGGTCAAAATTCTGGATTGAAGCTGCATATGGGAAGCTAACACTTTGATACTTTGGAATAATACATCTAATTGAAGGAAGGTTTGAATTGGTGATTGGAGGATGTCTTTGTCTAGGTCAAAAAGGGTCTTGGATTGTTTGATCTTGATTTGAATCTACTAGTGGAATAATTTGACTAGGTTTTCACATGGATAGAAGTTTTTCCTTGGCTGAGTGCCTATATCTTGTGTTCCTTATTCTTGTGATATTCATACATTTTATTTGGTAATTTCTTAATGAAATATAACATAACAAAGAAGTAAATGAGGCCAAAATAAATCACAAGTAATTATCAAGAAAAGATAAATCAAATCCTAATACCTACTTGCATTGATTTCTCAACAACCATATCTAACTTCCCAATGGCCTTTGCGTTGCCATTTTTAATACCATCACCAATATTGATGAACCCTTTCCCCCTCCTGAGTATGAAGTTAAGGAAGATCCACTCATTAAATGTATCCCTTCTCCTTGGTCATACCCTAAGGATTGTGGGAACATAATTGTTGCCCATTTCTAATATGGCCATCATATTGAGAAACTTGTTTGGTGTGCCCCTCCATCTCCTCAATCCCATTTTCCTTTTCGTCATGACTTTGTGGGGACCATGAAGCATAACCAGGGAAAATTTTAGGGGCTAATATTCGCATGTGGGCTAATTTTCCATGTTTTTTCCAAAAAAAGATTCTCCAATTTCCATTTTTTTCTAAAAATGATTTGCCCACATTTTATAGTATAAAATTATTTTACCCTAAAAATCGCCAAAATTGTATATAGAATAATCTAAAATAATTAGAAATCTAAATATTTTTACAAAAATATTGCCAAATGTTTTATAATTTTTATATTAGGGACTAGTAAGATTCGCCAAGGTTTCTAAACTTTAAGATAAACTTCCATCTTTAAAATTTTCCTTGAGCATAACATTATGAATAATGGTCATGATGGGGAGTTCTTGAGTTTGGTCATTCATTCTTCCATTCTATGCTTGCAATAAAGGCTTTGAGCCTCTAAATTGGTGTTCTTCCCCTCATACAAGACTCCTTTCTACATTATATGGATATCATATTTTCCCGCCCCCCACCCACGACATTATCCACGTGATTGTTTCTATGTTGGATTTTGAATATATCGCATGAGTAATCATATATGAAGGCATGTTTATATTAATATAATGATATGTTGGTTGCACTGGTTGTATGATTACACTTAGTATTTTCCAGAGATACTATGAATGTTAGGGTAGGATGCATTGCATATTGATTTCTGCATTAGAGTTAACATCATATTATGTTATCATCCTAAATTAGGTGCATTTAGATTAAAATTTCACTTAGATTAATTTCCTGCTAATTTTTATGGCCTAACATAAGCATGGGCGATCATAAGACACTGCAAAAATATGTTTCCCCGTGTGCTTGATCTTTGATATGTAGGTACAAGTCTACGGTACCAAGAGGTTGTTGGTTTTCTCATGACTTCCCCATTCGAGTATGTTCGTGCATTGTATTGAGACATCATGATCAATTTTTACCTTGAAGTGTCTTCCCATTAGGTAAGGTCGACATTTCTTTAATGCATGTAGTATTGCCAACATTTCCTTCTCATAAATAGCTTTCTGTAAATACTTTCCTTTGATTGGATGACTTTCAAAAGAAATGGGTCTTCCTTCTTGCATTAAAACAACACCAAATCCATTTCTCGAGGCATCACATTCCACAATAAAGGTTTTTGTGAAGTCTGATGTAGCTAAGACCAGTGCTAGGCACATTGCCTCTTAAGATGTTCAAATGCCTTAGTTTCTTCAAGAGTCCATGAAAATGAATCTTTCTTCAACAATGTTGTTAGAGGTGCTTCTATTCTCCCATAATTCTTAATAAACTTGCGATAATACCCTGTTAACCTGAGAAATCCTCACAACTACTTTATTCTTGTGGGGACTTTCCATTCCTTAATGGCTTTAATTTTGTTAGGGTCTACCTTAACACCCTCTTGAGATACAATATGACCTAGATATTCCACCTCTTGTACTCTAAAGAAAAATTTTGAGGTCTTTGCATATAATTGTTTGTCCTCCAATAGTTTGAGCATCCTGTCAACATGTTGAACATGATCCTTCCAAGACCTGTTGTAGATTAGCATATCATTAAAAAATACTAACACAAATTTTCTAAGGGCTTAAAAATGGAATTAATTAACCCTTGAAATGTAGAAGGTGCATTGGTAAGGCAAAAAGGCATGAACAAAAATTCATAATGACCCTCATGAGTACGAAATGTTGTTTTCAGAATATCTTCAATCTTCATTCTAAATTGATGATATCCTGAACGAAGATCCAACTTGGTAAAATAAATTGCTCCATATAATTCATCCAATAATTCATCAATCACATGAATGGGAAATTTATCTTTAATAGTGAGCTTATTGAGCTCCCTATAATTCAAACACATGTGCCAAGATCCATCCTTCTTGTGCATCATTACTATTGGAGCAGAGAAAGAAATTTTAATAGGTTGAATTATACCAGCCTCTAACATTTCTGCAATCATACATTAAATTTCGCTCTTTTGGACATAGGATATCTGTAAGGCCTTATGTTTGGAGGAAAAATTCCTGGAATCAAATGAATAGCATAATCATGATCATGAATAGGTGGGAGTCCTTTGGGAGTTTCAAACACCTTGGAATGATTGTCCAAGACGTTTTGGAGATCTAGACAAATAGATGACTTTGATGTTGGAACTTCTAGTGAGCATAATTGTATAATTGTGCCTCATTGTTATTTCTTCAGAAGCTTTTTCATGTCATTAGAGCTTATTATCTTTCTCAGCTTCCCTGCGATACCCTGTAATTCAACTTCCTTTGCTTATGAAAAAAATTTCAGGAAAAGTTTTTGAAAATTAAAAGCTATCTTCCCCAAATATTGTAACCATTGTACTAACACCTCCCATTGGAATGGAAATAATTGGACTATTCAATACATATTCCCCCATGGTTAGCTTGATATTATGGAATTTTCCAGAGAAATTTATAGTCCCTCCATTTGCAACCATCACTTGACACTCTGGTGTTGGGTATAGGAAGCAATTCAATTCCTTGGCTACCTTACAGTGAATAAAATTATGGGTACTACCTGAATAAATCAACACTATTAAAGTATTCTTCTTGATATGTCCTTCTATCTTGAGAGTTTGAGGAGTGGTAATTCCTGCCAATGCATTACAGGATATGGTCAGACTCATTTATTCTTTCTCTAGGGTTGGTTCCTAGTGTATATCCTCTTCTTTTAAAGTTTCTTGTTCATTTTCTTCCTCCTCTTCACAATCTATGTAAAATAATTTCTTCTCAGCACACTTATGACATTTAGTGTATTTTCTATCACAACTGTAGCAAAGCCCTTTTTCTCTTTTTTCTTCCAATTGTTGTGCTGTAAACCTTGTAGGTTGTGGAAGTCTAGGAGTAGCAACACTTCCATCTTTATAGATGTGAGTGGTAGGCTTCCTTTTCGCCATAAATTTACTTTCAATTTTTCTTGCCAACCTGAATTCCTTCTCCAATGAATCAAGGTCCCAAAGGTGAACCTCATGTTAAATGTTATCCTTTAAATTCCTTATGAAGACATCAATCTTGTGTTCCTCTGGAATATTTAGTTACCCTTATATTCAATTTTTGGAAGTCCTCAATGTGCTCCACCATTGAACCCTTTTTTTTGAGATTTATCGATTGGATAAAGAAGGTGTTTCTCTCTGTATCCTCATAATGTGCTACATTTCCTCCGTAAAAATTGACCAAGTGACAATTTTTTTTACGAGATCAAAGCCATCGATACCATACAAATGTATTTTTTTCTAAATGTAAAGTTGTAACACATACCTTTTTTGTGTTTTTCACATTATGGAGATCAAAATATTGCTCCATATGTAGTATCCATGTTACGGTATCCTTGCCATCAAACTTACTCATATCAATCTTTGGAATATGGTGGTTCTTCTATCCAACATTAGATTTTATGAAATCACGATTAACATTTATTTTGTTTTCATCTTGAGTTTCTTATACTACCTTTTCGCCATTAGGAATAATTTCTTGTATCAACTTTGTTAAACCTTCCTTCAAACCTTCCATGTCTATTTTTAGATCATTCTTCATGTCTTCTATGTTGTCTTTAATTTTTTCATTTATCTTAGCTTCCATGCCATTATTCAAACCATCCATCTTAGCTTCCATTCCTTTCTTCAAACCATCCATATTAGCTTCCATGTTCAAACCATCCATCTTAGCTTCCATGCCTTTCTTCAAACCATCCATATTAGCTTCCATGTCTTTCTTCAAACCATCCATCTTAACTTCCACGCTTTTCTTCAAAACTTCGAATTCATTTTTTGTTGCTCTTTGCGAGAGTGAAATTTGGTGCACTTGGTCTTGTAATTTTGATATATCATGTTGCACTTCTTCCTCTTCATGAGTCATAGTAGAGCCTTCTGAGAGATTAATGGGAGTTGAATTCTTTTTAGGGGCCATTTTAGAACCCAATACTAATATATATGCTTCACTATGCCCTTCGAATCACTTAAAACATATTTTTTAAACAAGACTTATGAAATTTGGAAAAAAATACACACTTTTTTCTTGCTTTTAATGAGCTCGATATTGAAACTAATGTATCACTGGAATTTCGAATCCCTGAGATTTTATCTTTTGTCCTTTAGTAACCCTCTTAATCTTTTTTCCAATGCCATAGGTATGACCTGATTTGGATTCTTCAAGGCAAAGTTATGCCTAATCTCCCGCAATGAATTTATTATGGACTGGTTCAGTAGAGCGAACTTGTATGATGTCCCACGTGTCACTGTTTCCTCCTCTGACTCTGAAATTGATATACAGTAAACTACAGTCTGTTAGCCCCCCTATGAAATTTTTGACAAGCAAATAGGGGGCTAAATTATTTTTGAGTCTTCAAGGAATGCATTTCCTCTGAAAACACAGTCTCCTTGAAGCCTCTTTGTGTCTTTTATCCTTTGATCAAATCCCCTCTGCTGGTTCCCCTTTTAAAGCCTCTCTGTTATGTGAAGAGATGCCCAAAGGCCTCCTCTCCCCTTTATTTTTTCCTCATTTAACCTCTTTTTATTCCCCCCTTTTCTCCCCTTCTATTTCCCCATTTACCCCCCAAATCCTCCCAAAATCCCATTTAATTTCTTCCCCTACCCTTTGTTTAGCTTTCTTCCCCCTTTTTCCCCTCTATCGTTCCCCTCCTTCACCTTCAAAATCCACTAAAATGGGCTAAAAACCTACTTTCCGACCTTATTCTAAGGCCTGGCCCCTTTCCCGCAAATCCCTTAACCACTTCCCCACATATGACCCGGCGCTGGGACCAAGCGCTTAAGTCCCGAGCGCCAATCGCAATCGGAGCATCGGGCGGGTGTAAATCCTTTGTAACAGCAGAAAGCCCCGATGCGGTCGTTTATAACGTTAAGTCCTCCGCTTCGTTCTGCACCGTTGATCTATTTCAATCGAACGGCGGAGTGCCAATCGCAAGGCCCGGCTCAATCGCAATCACAACATGTATCATGCACCCCCTGATTGATCGCAAGTCTTTCACCCGAGCTTCGATTTAATCCTAGTCGTTCGTTCCCTTCCAGATCCGACGAATGACGCTTAATCGCAACAGTGCTCCGATCGTGATCGCAAGTCCTTCCATCTCCCTCCTGATTCAATCCTGATCATTGATCTCCCCGCCTGATCCAACGGTCCTCTGCTAATCACACCCTATCTTCCGATTCCCCGATTGTGATCCTCTGATCTCATCCTGGCCGTTGATTGTCCCGCCGATCTAACGGCCAGCGCTCAATCGCTTCTCCCCTTCCGATCGCAATCGCAAGTCTTCTCCGTGCCGCTCCGATTGCGATGCTCCGATTTCATCCTGGCCGTCCATCCTCCCGTAGATCCGACGGCCATCGCACTCCCATTTCCTCCGATCGCAAGCCTCCCCCGCTGTCTCCCGATTGCATCCTAGCCGTCCATTCCTCCCAGATCTGACGGCTTGAGTTCGATCGCCCTCCGCCTCTGCTGGGTCCCACATCCATAGCGTCGCTTCGTTGTTTTTGTGTGTTTCCTTCGTATTACGCCCAAGTGTTCGACCTTTGGGCGTTCACAATATTAACCATTTCTCCGCTGCTTTCCATCGTTTCTCCACTATTCTGCCACCATCCCTCCGCCTCCACAACATTTCTCTGCCACCACTGCCCGGGCTTGTAACAGTTCATTTCATTATGCAGGTAGTACAGAGATGGCCAGTTCAACATTGCCAGCGACCAGCAGAAGGAATTCAAAGGGGGTTGGTGCCTGTTATTAATGAAATTAAATGTTTTTCCCCGTATTCAAAGGACCAGGACACAGTTGAAGACCAATGCACACACAACAAGTCTTATCTGTGTGAATTCCAACAGAGAATTTTCTCCAGGACAGACATCTACCTACAACGCCCCCATATCTCCTCGAGCCCTGAAACGATTGAATATACTGACAGAGCTTTTACAGACTGTCTGTGCAGCAGTAATGGAGGTATGGAGAAGTCGCAGACTTCCATCCATGTCATTTATTTTAGAGTAGCATCACAGAGCTCCAAGCTCCAGAAAGGACTCCAAAGAAATATCCGAGGTCAATTTCCGGCCTGACAGAGATCTCCAAACTAGATTACAGAGTACATACAGCACTGCAGAAAGCCATTAAGAAGTATGGGCTTGGATAGTTCCGCCGATTCTGTCTTGATGAGATTCATTTAATTGTTCATCTACCTCTGTTTTCTCTCTTCTCCTATAAAGATCCCCGAGAACATAATGTAAAGGTTGTTGTTGCCTTGCTGGGCATCTGCTGTTAGAGGGATTCAGTTTGACTGTTAGAACACCCTTGGGAGGAAGTTGCAAAGTAGTTTGTATGTAATAGGCTGGGAGGAGAAGTTGGGACTGTATTAGCCATTGAGCCATATTGTACATGACTGGTTTTGCATCAATTAATCAAAGCACATTTCACAGGATCCTGGTCTATTACTATTGGTGATGTGTTTCTTAACTCTGTTTATTACATTTTCACATTGTTTCATGTTCTTCTGGTAGGCATCAGAATAATGGTATAGGATTCACCCTTGTTAGGTGCCCTATGCTGTCTGCTCTCCCTACCTTTATGTTTTCTGCTCTATGTGTTATCTAAGAGCTGGTTTCAGTTGATTTAACCAGCGCAGCGGATGTTATTGCCTGCTGGCTGATGTATGAATTGGTTGAATTGGTTCTTAGATGTTCTTGTTGGGTTTGAGCTGGAAGGTTTGGGAACACTGGGGATAAGTGTTAGCCCTGTCCACTAGGATCATTGCGTGACCAGCTTGCCTTTTTAAGATCCCTTCTGTTTAACTTATCTCTGTTTTTCCCTTGGAGTTGCTAAAGCAGACCTGGAGTTAAATGACCTCTGGTCTGATCTATAAGCTGCCCCTTTGTCTCTTTGAGAGCTACCTTTGAGTATGTCCAAGCAGGTCTGGAGTTAAATGACCTCTGACCTGATCTATAGACAGAAATTGGGTTGTTCTCCTTCTTTCACTTTCCTTCCTTAATGTTCCACCCCACCCTCTAATCTAAAGATCCTTTAGTATTAGATGACTTGCCCTTTGAAAGCCTTGGCTAGTTGTTGCATGTAATTTCCTTTCATGACTCCATAGCCCAATGGATGGCACGGTCTTGGCCTATCCTCTTTGCTGAAGCCTCCTGCTGTTCTGTTCCTTTCTTCCCATTGCTTTCCCAGTCTGTGATCTCCTAACCAACCCAGCAACCCTTCAACCAAATCATTTTAAAACCCCCCTTCTGTGCTTCATACCTAGCCTAACATCTCATTCGAGCTTCAAAGATAAATCATTCTTTGTTTATTGGAGAGATCCCTCTCCGGGTCCAGGAGGGCTAGATCCTAGGGCCCCAAAGTGGTTCTGATGTTGTCTCATCTTTTGGTCTTGCCAATCTGGCCAAAACATGGGAACCCCAACATAATGGCGACTCCGCTGGGGAAAATCTGAGAGTCAAGAACCGCTTTGCCTCTAGATTGGCTTCTAATTGCTGATGGTGGAAAGCATCCAGCTCCAAATAGTCATAATCATCCGCCTGGCGACTCCACACTCCCTATGATCCAAAGACCAAATGACTCCACTGGTGAAGGACACTGAACTGGTTGAGAAGAGGCAGTAGCCTTCTTTGCATAAGCGTGAATCCAAGCATGGACAGGGATGCAAAGTATAATGCTTTGTATAATAAATTATGCAGAATAACAGAAGTTCTTGGTGAAATGCTGGAGACGTACATGGCTAATATGAATGCAGATGATGATTATTTTGAACAGCCCATGTCTCCTTCAGAACAAGAACAAACTCAAGATCTAGAAGATGAGCAGGACCTATATGATGCTCAGGAATCTGTAGAAGATGAAGAGGAAAGTGATCAGGAACTGCCTGATTGCATACCTGCGTCTTGTGTTATGCTGACCAAGGAATATCATGACCTATTAGCAAAGGCTGATAGGGAAAGCTGCCTTGAGGAAACAAGAGACCACATAAAGGAGGCAGAATCTGATATGGAAGAAGAGGTTCAAGAAGACATCCCGCCTCCCAGTTAGCTAACACAAGAGGAAGAGGACTGCTGCTCTTCTGTCCATGACGAGAGGGAAACCCCTCTTTTGACAGAAGAGGAGTTTGAACAGATATTAAATCAGCAGTCCACCTCTCAGGCCTTCTATAGAACACGCGCTCCTGCTTAGCCATTTTATGAGTTTGATGATTCAGATTCAGAATACTCCTCTATGGATAAAAACGAAGAAAGATTTGCTGTGCGCCCAGAACGGTGGACTTGGTTAGGTCCGCCTATCTATGACACTGATGGGGAAAGTTATGAAAGCATCAGTGACGAGTGTCATGAGATCGGATGCCAGCAGTCTTTCCTTACAGAAGATGAGGAGGAAAGCAAAGAAGAGATTCTTGAGCACGATGAAAGCAAGGAGTTTCCTCTTGAAAAGGAGGAAGTAATGGAACAAGCCCCTGCTCAAGAATACATGGACCTTTTCACGGAGCTTAGCACACCAGAGCAGAACATATCGGAGCTCCGAGAGGACTCAACCCCAATATACGATGAGTCCTCCAATTCAGAAGATGAGGGAGATTCTCTCTCTCTCGAGAGTCTTCTTCTTGATCCAGTGGAAGAAGAAGAGATCCTGGTCGAAGCCAGCCTGCCAGACATTTGCAGCCAGTTATCTTTTCATGATCCTTATGCACATTTCCTGCATACATTTGAAGAAGGATCAAAGGTCTTTTTGAGCAGCATGATGCACATAGAAACAAAACTTTTCAAAGCTGTTGTTTTTGAACAAAAAGAGTGGGAGCTGCCCTGCCTATCCAACATGCTCAAGGAGTTGAGCAAGAAGGACCAGCCATGGGATCATTTGGTGGACTGGTTGCATTGGAAGACCATGTTTGTAAGCTAGATTGTAAATATTCCAGTTAGAGTAGGGTAGGTAGGAAGCTCAATAAAGCTCAGTCTATGAGCATGTAGGTAGTTATTTCATTTTCTGTTTTAGAATGTAGAGAAGAAACCTGCTAGACAGTCTAATCCTAGCAGGTAGTAGTGTAGGTAGAGAAACATATGAGACCAACAGTCTAATATGGTCTCATGGAGTAATAAGGGTAGAATTAGAATAGATTTATGTTCCTGTTTGTAAAGATTTATGATGTAAAGGGTCTGCAAGTCCAAATGCACCCAGAAGAAAAATTTTAGGACTATAGTGTGGGTAGGTAGTTGTATGAGAATGTTTCTGCTGATGTGTTGTCTTCATGAGTTGTGGCAGCTAAAATCAGAGAAGAAAAGGATGGTTCAAGCAGCAGGCATCTGGCCTACACCAAGAGATCAATTTCTGAATTCTTGACTCCTTCAAGAAGCCGCCATCCCCATGTGGAGCCACTGTTAGCCCCCCCATGAAATTTTTGACAAGCAAATAGGGGGCTAAATTATTTTGAGTCTTCAAGGAATGCATTTCCTCTGAAAACACAGTCTCCTTGAAGCCTCTTTGTGTCTTTTATCCTTTGATCAAATCCCCTCTGCTGGTTCCCCTTTTAAAGCCTCTCTGTTATGTGAAGAAATGCCCAAAGGCCCCCCTTTTCCCTCTTATTTCATCCCCCAAAGCCTTTGTTTTCTCTCCCCTATATTCCCCCTTCTTTCCCCATTTACCCTCAAATCCTCCCAAAATCCCATTTAATTTCTTCCCCTACCCTTTGTTTAGCTTTCTTCCCCCTTTTTCCCTCTATCGTTCCCCTCCTTCACCTTAAAAATCCATTAAAAGGGGCTAAAACCCACTTTATGACCTTATTCTAAGGCCTAGCCCCTTCCCCTTAACCACTTCCCCACATGTGCCCGTACGCTGGGACCAAGCGCTTAAGTCCCGAGCGCCAATCGCAATCGGAAGACCGGGCGGGTGCAGATTCCTTTGTTATAACGCAAAAGCCCGATGCGATTTTTTTATAGCGTTAAGTCCCGCGGTGCATTCCACACCGTTGATCTACCCTGATGATCCAACGGCGGGCCTCTAATCGCAGCCCTTCTCCGATCACAATCGCAAGTTGCAGCAGTGCCACCCCGATTACAGTCCTCCAATCCGCTCCTCC
The DNA here is from genome assembly GCA_034641835.2 of Pinus albicaulis. Classification (NCBI taxonomy): domain Eukaryota; kingdom Viridiplantae; phylum Streptophyta; class Pinopsida; order Pinales; family Pinaceae; genus Pinus; species Pinus albicaulis. The sequence goes on along the minus strand of CM076571.1, from coordinate 720,535,425 downwards.
CGATTTAATCGCAGCCGTCCATCTCCCAGCCGATCGGACGGCCAGCCTTCAATCACATCTCCCCTTCCGCACCCTCCTCTTTTCCCGCCGATTGATTGTGAGCCGTTGATCTGATCCCAGATCCAACGATCAGCACTTAATCGCAACAGCCTCTGATCAATCGCAAGCCTTTTCCTCCGAGCTCCGATTGCGATCCTCCGATCTCGTCCTGACCGTTGATCTGCCCCGCGATCCGACGGTCCAGCATTAATTGCACCCTCCGCCTGATTGCAATCGCAAGTCCTTCAGTCTCCCTCCCGATTCAATCCTGACCGTTGATCTGTCCACCGATCTAACGGCCAGCGCTCAATCGCATTCCCCCTCCCGATCGCAATCGCAAGTCCCATCTCTCTACCTCCGATTGCGATGCTCCAATTTAATCATAGCCGTCCATCCTCCCGCAGATCCGACGGCCATCGCACTTCCCTTTTCCTCCGATCGCAAGTCTTTCCTCCCGTCCCCTGATTGCATCCTGACCGTCCATTCTTCCCGCAGATCGACGGCCAGCGCTCAATCGCTTCATTCCTTCCGATCGCAATCGCAACCCCTTCCCTTCGTCCTCCGATTTGATCTTGTCCGTTTGTTTGTTTCACGATCCAACGGCTATCGCTCTCCCCTGTCGATCGCAATCGAAAGTTTGTGAGTGTCTCCTTTTTGTGCCCTTGCGATTGCGATCCTCCGATTGCATCTCCGCCGTCCGTCTCCTCCCGGATCTGACGGCTCAGGTTTAATCGCCCTCCGCCTCCGCCGGGTCCCACCTCCATGGCCTCCGCTCCATTGTTTTCCATCATTTCCTTTGTATTTCGACCCAACGCTAAAATTTGGGTTTTACACCGTGCGTTCATTGCTCCACTACTCTCTGCTATTTACACTGTTTCTCCATCGCTCCACCACCTCTCCACCTCCACCGCATTTCTCCACCACTGCCCGGGCTCTGTGATGAGTTTATTTCATTATGCAGGTAGTACAGAGATGGCCAGTTCAGCATTGCCAGCGAAGCAGCAGAAATAGGATTTAAAAGGGATTAATGCTTATTATCAATACAATTAACGTTTTAATCCTGTAGTCAAAGGATTAAGGCACTATTTGAAGACTAATGAGCGCACCAGCAACGCCATAACTGCGCTACCTAACAGTAGAGTTTTTCTCTCCAGAAGTACACCTCCTACAACAATCTCCATGCTTCCTCGAGCCCATAAGCAGTAAATTACACTGACAGAACTTCTCAAGAGACTGTCAAGCAGCATTAAAGAAGCATGGAGGGACCTGCAGATCATTCCATCCAGTTCATTTATTCCAGTGGCAGCACAAAGCTCCAGACAGCCAGAGGGACTTCACGAAACACCAGAGGTCAAAATCTGACCTGACAGAGATCTCCGAACCAGATTACAGAGTACACACAGCACTGCAGAAAGCCATTATTTAGTATGGGCGTGGACACTTCCGCCAATTCTGTCTTGATGAGATTCATTTAATTGTTCATCTACCTCTATTTCCTCTCTTCTCCTATAAAGATCCCCGAGAACATAATGTAAAGGTTGTTGTTCAGTTGCTGGGCATTTGCTGTTAGAGGGATTCATTTGACTGTTAGAACAGTCGTGGGAGGGAGTAGCAGAGTAGTTGTATGTAATAGGCTGGGAGGAGAAAGTCTGGGCTGTAACAGCCATTGAGCCATATTGTACATGATTGGTGTTGCATCAATTAATCAAAGCACTTTTCACAGGATCCTGGTCTATTACTATTGGTGATGTGTTTCTTAACTCTGTTTATTACATTTTCATACTGTTTCATGTTCTGCTGGTAGGCATCAGAATAATGGTATAGGATTCACCCTTGTTAGGTGCCCTATGATGTCTGCTCTCCCTACCTTTATGTTTTATGCTCTATGTGCTATCTAAGAGCTGGTTTCAGTTGATTTAACCAGCGCAGCGGATGTTATTGCATGCTGGCTGATGTATGAATTGGTTGAATCGGTGCTTAGATGTTCTTGCTGGGTTTCAGCTGGAAGGTTTGGGAACACTGGGGATAAGTGTTAGCCCTATCCACTAGGATCCTTGCGTGACCAACTGGCCCTTTTAAGATCCCTTCTGTTTAACTTATCTCTGTTTTTCCCTTGGAGTTGCTAAAGCAGACCTGGAGTTAAATGACCTCTGGTCTGATCTATAAGCAGCCCCATTGTCTCTTTGAGAGTTGCCTTTGAGTATGTCCAAGAAGGTCTGGAGTTAAATGACCTCTGACCTGATCTATAGACAGAAATCTGGTTGTTCTCCTTCTTTCACTTTCCTTCCTTAATGTTCCACCCCACTCTCTAATCTAAAGATCCTTTAGTATTAGATGACTTGCCCTTTGAAAGCCTTGGCTAGTGGATGCAAGTAATTTCCTTTTATGAATCCATAGCCCAATGGATGGCACTGTCTCGACCTATCCTCTTTGTTGAAACAGCCTACTGTTTTGTTCCTTTCTTTCCATTGCTTTCCCAGTCCATGATCTCTTAACCAACCCAGAAACCCTTCAACCAAATCATTTAAAACCCCCCTTCTGTGCTTCATAACTAGCCTAACATCTCATTTTGAGCATCAAAGATAAATCATTCTTTGTTGATTGGAGAGATCCCTCTCCGGGTCCAGGAGGGCTAGATCCTAGGGCCCCAAAGTGGTTCTGATGTTGTCTCATCTTTTGGTCTTGCCAATCTGGCCAAAACATGGGAACCCCAACACAGTCCATGTAATTTCGTCCACTTTTAACAAAATTCCAATCTGATACTTAGAGAGAGAGTTAGGATGGTTTTCCCACGATCATCTCTTTGAGATGAAATTCGGTAGCCTGAAAAAAACCCTAACTTCCATGTATCATATTTCTGAAATTGTTACATGACGTTCATCAGGATTGTTCACAAATGGGTTTTTTTTAGCTTCTGAACCTTCATATAAAAAACATTATAGCAAAAATTCCACGATGACCTGTTTGAAGTAGCGAAACCCTAGAATCCAAAAATTTGATACCAAATGTTATGAAACTAGCTCCAAAAATAGAAGAAAAGAGAGATCATCACCTTAGAAATTAGCCACTTCGAGGGGGAAACCTCCTTTACATTACATAAATGAACAATTCTTGGACGATTCAAATGACAAAACTCCCTTTCTATATATAGGAGTCCATGAGGTCCCAATATAATCCTACCCGACCTAACAATAATAATGTAAGGGCACAAAAATAGCAATAGTGGGGTTTTATGGGGTAGAAATATAACAATATGATGGACTACAGGGGTACAACAATAACAATAAGGTAATGCACTAGTAATATAGGGACCTAACATATTCTCTCTCACATACATTTAATTGCATTTTGTCATTTTTTTTCTTGGTGAGAATGGTGTATTAAGGGTTGTCATGCTTCGAGGCCTAATGTGGTTTAAATGTAAGAAAAATAAGGGAATAATTCCATATTTGGGGAATATTGCACAATCAGGGCTCAGGGTAGACAACATGGAGTGGTTGTAGGAGGGTTGACCACCTCCTTAACTCCTAAAGGCAGTGAATATCTCCTCGAGATTCTCCTCCAACAACTCAAAATACGAAGCAACCAAGCAAGTGAAAGATCAAAGTGAGCCAAACTCCACTTCTCTAGAGTTCCAAGGGAACAAACACCTACTTTTTAGGGAGTTGTTGGTAGCTACCATTGAGCATAAATAGGCCAGAGAAAGAGATCACTAGGATTCAATTTTTGGTTGTAGCTAGAGCACTCTTGGCTCTTGTATTAGACATTTTTGACTTTCATATGTTATGTACAAGACTAGTTATGAAATAAAATGAGTTTTGGGTTTCTTCTCCACTAAGTTAGTTTCAGGGATTTGAGCTTATGGTTTAGGGACCAATCCATTGGCCTCAATATCTCTTATGTACTTGTGTTTTCTCTTATGCTGCAGTAGTTAATATCTTCCATTTTATGTTGAGTAGCATATAAAAGCTCAAAATTGTGTGCTAAGCCTCCCTTTCTCACCTCTTCCATTGGAGCTTGAGGAGGAAGGTCTTCCACCACATACCAAAATTTATTTTAGTTTATGATTTCTTGGAAAATTTATATAGTTTAAATTGCTTATCATGAACATGTTGTAGACGTAGAGGTACATTTATGTTTAGTTGGATAGGCAGGTTTATTTAAATTCAAATAATCTTTTCCACAATTTTTGTGATAATTTTATCAATGATGAATGCATGAGCATGTAGTTTGATTGCAAGTTTTAATATAGAAGTAGAGGAGGACCCCTTTGGCACCATAAGCTTCAATATCCACCCTTCATCAACCACCTTCCATTCAAGTCACCTACAACACTATTTTTGGAATCAACACCACATCACTGAGAGCCACCTTGAAGGTGCAAGACATGATTTGTGAAGAGTTATGAGCTTGGCCAAGGGGATGGCTACCCTTAATATACCTAGATCCACCTTCACCCCACCTCTCCTAAACTTTTCCTCACCATTTCTAGCGTCAAACTCCACACGGTGTGTTTCCTGTAGATTTTCAGGAAATCTTGTAGCACTACAGAAAATCTTGTAGAAGCTTCCTGTAGTAGTGCCAAACACTCTCTCCTTCATCCCAAAATCACTCTTTCACCTCATATAAGCCCAACCAAGCCACCAATAGACCTTCATCTCTGAACCTCTGGTCCAGGGACCCTCTTAGACCACCTCAACGCTTCCTTTTGTTGAAAAACATAGTCATTTAAAAGTATGATTAGCTCATTGCTAGATGCATCATTAAACACAGTAGTTAAGCATAAGATATATAGGACTCAATTAGTCATTTGATTCAGTATGTATGCTCTATATTAGTTTCCTTTTCTACAATTCAATTCAACAATCTAGCTTCTAAATGCCACTTAGTCTAATTTCCTTTCTTGCATTAGCATAAGCGCGAATTTCTCTTTATTGCAATTAGCTAGATGAATCAATGTGATCTAGAGTAGTTTCATTCCCTGTTAAAAGAGTAACGGTCATGATTTATTTCCAGTATTAGATTACATTTAGAAGTGTAACAAAATTCCTTTCCTAGAAATAACCCTAGCAGTAGCACCTCATTGTAGAACTTAGCTGATGAGGATGGCATGAGTAGAACTCATTTATTGTGCATATAGCACTGTCACCTCCAAGTTTTTGCAAACCCTGAGCTGATAAAGTAAAGTTGAGTAGCCTCTAGGAGTTGCAACACCCTTGGTGCAATACCAGGGCTCACCACTTTTTGGCACTGTTTTCGGGGAGGTGTCTAAGTAGATTTTTGTTTCTACTTTAGCATTATTTTCTACTTTTATTTTACATTTAGTTCAAAAATATTGAAAAATAAAAAAACAGATTGAATTTCATGCATCGTAGGAGTAGGGATAACCAAGGATGTTGGGAAAAATTCTGAGAGGAGGGGGGGGGGGGGGGTGGGTGAATTAGTATTTAGCGCTTACTCAAAAATTTTACTTTTTCTTTACAGAATTATATACACGACTTAAATTAACCCAACTCGCGTATATATGCGGATATCTTTAAGCAAACTTGTGTGTGTCCAGAGATCTTATTATGCAGATAATTCTTTACTTAGATCATTGCATCATTCATTCATAAGATGTTTAGTAAGCAGTAAAAATTTGCAGTAAGAATAGAATAAATTGTCACACATAAGCAACACACATGAACACCAGGATTTAAGGTGGAAACCCAATTCAGGGCAAAACCACCACTGCCGTCGTCTCTGTCTTAAATATTTATTATAAAGAAAACTTCTTACAACCATGTACTGGTGCAGACTCATACCAGTACGTAGGCACCCACCTGTAGAAGGCTATAACCTTCTCTCGTTCTCCAGCTACTACTAGAAGGGAGCTCCAACCCCCTAATCTCATTTACTAACTGCTCCTGGAAGGGAGCCACTACCCCCTGATCTCGTTTACCAACCACTCCTAGAAGGGAGCTACTACCCCCTGATCTCATTTACCAGCTACCACTAGAAGGGAGCTAATACCCCCTCACTGAAGGCTTCGACCCTTAACACCACCATGGACCACGTTTCATCAATTTTCATACTGGATCCAACAGCTTCCACATAACACAACTTTTAGGCCTCTTTTCATCAGATTTTCAGACTGGACCCAATCCACACATTTAAGCTCAAAGAACATCAAACTGAAACTTATAACTCCATCAATTGATTCATTGATTCATCAAACAATCAACCAACCACTGATCTTTAATCATGATCAACTAGTAGCATAATCAGTATTCAAACAACCCAGATCTGTATGAAGACATCATTGGCAAACAACAGTAATACATCAAAAAAGATCAGAGATTTCCTTCTTCACACTTTAGCAAAACCCTAGATTCCATACGCGCTTTTACTTCATTGAATCCACGTATATACACGCTTTCACAGAGACAAACCTGCGTATATATCTGCAACTATTTCAGGACTAATCTTAGATTCCATACGCGCTTTTGCTAAAACTAACCCGCGTATATACGCGCTTTCGCTACGATGAACCTACGTATAGATCTGCAAACATTGTAGGGCTGACCAATTCTTCAGAACAGATAAACAACTCAAATCTTACCCTTCACTTCAGAAACCATTCTCCAGATCACAGATCCAAACTTCCATAAAAAGATCTAGAAGATATACAGTCATTTCAGGTCTAGAGATCCTGATCCATCATTTTATTCATAGGTGCATTATTAATTTAGATCTATCAATAAAATGTAACCCATTCCATTTAGATATACTTCTAAGTGAAGTATCCATTCGATACCCAGACACATGCACACCCTTTCACTATGATCTTCTTCTCCTTATATAGTTTTAGCCTTTATCAATACCATGAGCCAAAACCACACAACTTCCGATGGTATTCTTGGAAGGAATGAAATAGACAATACAACGCTCAATACTGTGGGCTAATACCATGGTAATTTCCCCTTGGTATTATAATTTTGGAGCGCAAAAGGCATACGCAACTTGGGACGTACTTATCCGCGTGCATACGTGACTTGGCCTTTACAAACCCGCATATACATTGTGACATATTATATTTATCATTTCTCTGGAACTTGCTGGAATTATTTTCTCTGTCACATCTGAACTAATCTGTAGCTACATCATTCTTACATCTTTAACACATAGGTTTCTTATCATGGGTAACTCATCAAGTAGGTTTCCATCAAGGACAACATCAGCAAGTAGGTTGCCATCAAGGACAACACATTACATCATATTGCCAAAAATCTCCCCTTTGGACTTGATGGCAACCATGATGGTGTTTGATTACCATAACATATAAATACAATAATCATAACCATTATTCAAACACCAACATATTCTCCCCCTTTGACATCAAGGGCAAAGGGCAGATCAAAACCAAAACACGGTTTCTCTTCCCTTGTAGAAGGATGAGCTATGTAGATCTGAAGTGCACTAAATTTACCATGCTCCCCCTGTGTTCATGCTGAATCTTTAGAAAGATTTTTCAATGAAGTACATGAATCTATGACTCAACCAAGTATGAACATTCCTATCACCAAGGACTCATACTTACATCACTGATCCAACCAAGTGGAATTACATATTTGACTGAACTACCCAACCAAGTGGGTTTACAAATTTGACCAAGTCCTTACATGACTGAATATAACAATCATAGTCTCAACATGCAATTTTCATCAAATTACAGATATGAATTTTTATAACTAAGACCAAAATACCTCAAGAGAGAGATCATATTTCAGAACCATCATAATGCCAAAAATGCATTACTCTCAGTAAAACTAATTCTCCCCCTAAAACTATGCTCCTATTCTTGAGCTGTCTCATTTTTTTTCTTATCACAAAACATACGCTACTATCTCCAACGGAACCCACGTGTATACATGGCTGTAGTTCATTAAACCCGCGTATAGAAAGTGAAGTACAAAAAAATTTACAACTCCATCTCCCCCTAAAATTATACCACCTGTACCTGTCTTCTTCACATCAGATGCACTGTTAGAAATAAACATAACCAGAATTACCAAACAAACCATGGGAATCACCATATATTTCTCCCCCTATGATGATACATTACTGATACCTGTAATGTATCTCACATCACTCCTGCAATCATTATGAGAAGTAAGCTTTAGAAGCAGATGACTACAGTAGGGTCAATATTCCCTACGTTTTTGACCGGTGCTTCTTCTTTTTCCAGCTTTGCTTGAAATTTATTATTGTGTGTGGAACTTCTCCAATTTCTCATATCTGTTTATCATACTTAACCTGCAATCAGTGGCCTTATGCCCAAAAAAGTTACAATAGAAACAACATCCATGAAAACATCCTTTCTTTCTTTTTCTATGCAATTCTTCAATAACCAGATCCCTTCCTTTTGGGAAATTATCATCATCCATGGTACATGCCATGAGCACTTGCAGATCTTGGTCAGAATCTTCTTCATCCTCATTTGAAAATCCATTATTATCTTCATTTATATAATAACTCCTTACTTTTTCAAACTGCTTTCCTTTATCATGATTTTCTGTAAAAGGACATTTAACAGCATAATGACCAACTCTACCACACCTCTGAATCTTCCAGTACCTGGTTGAAGTCTTCTCACAAAATTTTCTTCTTCTTCTTCTAATAGATAGCTTGATTCCTTGAGAACTTCCTTTTCCTTTCCTTTTGCACAAACCTTAAAAGCAGCTTCTTTGACTTGTGAAATACCTCTGCTTCTCATTTCAAAAGCAGTTAGGATGCCATGTAGTTGAATAACAGTAAGATTTTGCAGATCCTGCTTTTCTTCAATAGCTGACACTTTTGACTCGAACTTCGAAGTTAGAGATATCAATATTTTTTCTACTAAAGTTCTGTCTTTTATATCTTCACCCATATTCCTCATAGAATTCACAATCTCATCTAATCTTAGGAATAAACTTGCAATACTTTTTTAACCACCGTTTTAGTGGAAACGAATGGTTAGAATTTTTGATTAATTAAGACTGATGTTTTATTTCAATTAGAGTATTGAACAAAAAAATTGAATTTTTATATTTAATAAAGATTTACTGTGAATTAGTTTCATGAGTAAAATTGATGGTTAAAAAAAAAGTAAATCAAGATCTGGTGTTAGTTGGAAAAACAGTTTCCACAGTTACCCATAGAAACTCTGGAATAAATAGAAAGTCCAGAGGAGAGTTTGGGGTTTTGTCTGTGGAAGAAGGAAAAGGAACTCTGTTATTCTGGAAGAGGAAATTTCAGAACAGAGTGTTCTCTGGGTTGGAGATTGGACCGGTTTGTCCCGTGATCTCCCCAGAATTTCTGTTTTTCCCTGGAATGGGAGGACTGGACCGGATTGTCCTAAGTTCTCGTCCAATGCTCTGAAAATTTACAGAGACCCAGACTTGATGCACGGGGGAGAGCTGTGTAACTGTTCGCCATCTCATGGAAGGGAGGAACATTGTTACCATCAGTTGGATTAGAATCCAGATGAGTAAAAGAGTAGAAGAAGTAGATTGTTTTGTTTTCCTTCTGAATTTAATTTCTGAAGAATGCTGTAGTTAGTACTTTAACTTTGTTACTGTGAAAGGAAGAATCTTGTTTCTGTTACCACTATAGTAGGGATTTTTGAAATAGGTACTATATTTATAAAGGCAATCTACAGTTGAGATTTTACAGTAGTCAGGAAGATTAATATTCTAGCTCTGTATTTCTCTCCACATTTCTTATATCATGTACAAAAGTAGATTAAATTACTGTGAAAAAAAGTATTTAGTAACAGAACTTGAAATTTAATTACCGGCCATATCTTCTTCACTAACTAAGATAGTCCTGTAGGATATAAATAGTGCAAGAAAAAAAAAACACAGATGGTGAAACCGGGAGAACCATTAACCCTTCAAGCCAGTAGTCTGTGCTACAGGGTTGGTCGTTCTCCGCCTATGATAATACACAGACGTAAATGGTGGTCCGGTCGCCTGTACTATTTAAGGAAGGATTAAATAGAAGGAGGAACACCAAGAACAGTGAGAAATATAGGACGTTCTGGTAGCAACATAGAATTATTAACCCTACAAAAGGTAATAAAACCCTTAAAAACAGTTACAGGAAATTCTAGAGTCAAAACAGTTAACAATGAATCAATATCTTCAGTGATACATAAGAACCCATGACATAGTGAAAACAACTGCAGATACTATTAAAGAAATTGTAGACACTGTAAATAGCCTCACGGCGCTAAACACGTTATAAAAAAATAAAAACAAAACTTGAATGAGAATATCGCACTACCACTGCAACTGGTATATTCATAAGTCTAGAAGCATAAACACGATGAGTGCGAGTGGTTTAAATAAAAGAGAGAAACAGTCCGGTGAGTAACCGTAGAAAAAAATTTCAGTATATGTCAAAGCGAACTCCACATAGGAGTAGTCTAAATAATATAAAATCTGTCGGCTTGAGGCCGCAATTGTCATAAAAAAAAACCTGGTTATGAACCTAGCCTGCACGGCATGAACTAAATCATATCAAACTACCAAAATTGCTTAACCCTGAACTAGACAGTAACAGATTTATCATCTGGCCGTTCCACCAAAAGAATGTTTAAGGGCACAATTTCCGTCGGCATCAGAGTACCTGTGAAATGTAGGCAGGAGTTAAACCCTCATTCCGCGAGCAAGCCTGGGAAAAAATATGGAACTCCGAGCTGGAGCAGGAAGAATGGGCGATACCTGCCATAGAAGGAAAACCCGTTAGACATAAGGGGGAAAACTTCAGAGGCAAATAAAATTTCTAACGGTGCTGTAGTAAAAGAAGGAAATAACCCCCAGAAATGAAAGGCAAACTCTCAGAAGAAAAAATACTTGTCATTCTTGAACCTGGAAAATTATGTCGCATCTGACCTCCACTATCAAACCTAAAAAAAAAACCGTAACGAATGTAAGAGCCTTTGTATAAACCCGGTCAGAATTTTCTTAACTTCAGGGAGCAAAGGCGTAAGCTACAGAATGTTAACCAGAATCCTCCATTCATTTTACACAAATAAAAACTCAAACCCTGTGTCGTGTAATTGCGGAAATTAAAGAACTGTCGGGAACTGTAATTACCTGAGTCGAGAGGCAAGCCTTCTGGCAGCCACGTTACCACCATCGTCATGGTGAGTCTGGAACTCTGTGGTGAAACCCTGGAAGAGCCACACCGCCTCCAGAGCTCTCGGCGCTAAGTGTAACAATGAGTCCAGAACGGTTAGAGCGCCAAAGGTCATTACTAACCCTAGGCACGAGCGTCATGAGATCATTCCAGATCGACGGAGGATAGGCTGCCAGGTGTCAGGCAGCTAGGCCAGCCGGAATAATCGAATGGAGAAACCAATTTCCAATGGTTGCGAATTGACAGATCTAAAGGTGAAAGTGGATAACCATAATTATCGGTACTTAATACGTATGGAGAGTTATTAATAATGTGAGTCATTATGAAAAACAAATCCACAGGTGAATGCAAAGAACATTATATATAATCCACCGCTCAATCAATTATACAATCCACAGTACAAACAAACTCCACTATATAGTACCGAAACACGAGAACCCAAAGAACTATGCCAGCAAAGCAACTGATAAGGCCTTGTCATATAATATCATTATTTATTGCTGGTTGTAATTTCAGTTATGATAATTTTTTTTTTATTACGGTAAGTTTTATGATAACTTAACTGTTACAAGTGGTATCAGAGCCGGTTACAACGCTGAAGCCCTATTGGGTCAACTAACGTTAAATTTTTATGTTACTCATGCACAGTCAGATAATTAGTTGGAAGGACAGATGAGACGGACACCTTTACAATCATAATCGCTCAGCGAAATGTCGGAGAGATGCAGCCTCCACCAGAGGGGAACCCCGAAATGTGGGTTCAGCTGGGGATAGAGTAGCATCAGTGGTCTAATAGATTGATGGAAGAACAACAACATCAGACTCGCATTTTATTACACACAGTACAACGGTTGCAGGAAGAGATGGAGAGGGTACAGAAGGAAAATGCTAGGATGATGCAGGAGCAAGAGAGGATCTTAAAATGCCTCTCCGATAAACAGAATCAAAGGAATGAGAATCCCAGTGCTGGCAGAGAATTCCAAGATAGGGACGATCAGCAAACAGGTGAACAAGATATAAGCCAAAGAGAAAGAAGTATGTCGCAGCGAAGTAATCCTCACAAAAATTTTAATGAGGCTGAATCTGAAAATGAAAACGAACGGAAAGCCAGTAAAAGGCAGAAGGTGGAATTACACGGAGAATTCAGAAAGATAAAGCCACCTACGTTCGATGGAGAAAAAGAGGAAGTGGCGGAGGCCTGGTTGATTAACATGAACAATTACTTCCAGGTGTATGATTATGATAGTGGTCTTAAAGCACGACTAGCCATTTACCAGCTAAAAGACAAAGCCACCTTATGGTGGGAAGAAGTGAAGAACGTGCGAGGATTAGAGGATCAAGATGTGACATGGGAAAAGTTTCAACAGTACTTTAAGGATAAGTACTTGAATGAGCGTTTTTATGATGAAAAGGCCCAAGAATTCCATGATTTAAGGCTAGGAAAACTGACCATGGACGAGTTCATCACCAAGTTTACCTCATTACTGCGCTATGTACTGTACTTAAGAGAAGAGAAAGCCAAAGTTCAAAGATTTCTGAGCAGTTTACCTGTCCATATGAAAGAGCGTATCGAGTTTGAAAATCCTAAGACAATGGACGATGCTATTAGAAAGGCAAGGCTGTGCTATCAGCAAGTGAAAAACAAGATAGACCCCGGAAAAGGATGGCAAACAAGGAAAGATAACAGAAACAATGCTGGTTCCAAAAGAGGGAAAACCAGTAATTTCCGAAATACCGCCAGAAATTCAATCAATAAGCAATTCGGTAGGAACCACCAGCAGATTAGATGGCCTGGGGAAGACAAAACGGTGGAAGCTTCAAGTAAACCTGAGAAGCCACAAAATCAGAGGCCACCTCTGCAGTGTTGGGGCTGCGGGGCAGCGCACTACTATCGAGATTGCCCACAGCGGGGTAAAATTGAAGCAGTAAATAATTTGCAAGAAGCCTCTACCGTGGGAGATGTTGCTCGGAGTATACCCAGAATTAATGCAGCATTGGAGGACCGGCAAGCGGATTTTCAGCCTACCATGATAGAACTAGAAGGTAAATTGCTATCCCAAACTGTTTCTGTTTTAGTAGACCCGGGAGCAAGTCTAAGTTATATAAGTCCTAAATTAGTGGAAGTCTGTAAACTGCCAAGTCAAAAGTTTAAAAAGACCTGGTTGGTCCAGTTAGCTATAGGAGCTAAAAGAAGAGTTAGTGCCAAAATACCGGAATGTGCACTGCAAATTGGAGGACAGCAGTTAGTAGTGGATTTAAATGTTCTGCCTTTGGGATCCTATGATATATTATTGGGTATGGATTGGTTGGAGAAGCATTGGACTCTTATAGATTGTAAGGAAAAGATAGTTTATTACAGAGATCATAATGGTATTCGCCAAGAGATTCAAGGCATAAAGAAGCCTGTAAATCTGCGCCCAATTACAGCTTCCCAGATGGGAAAATGTATAAGGAAGGGATGCCAAATGTATGCTATACAAGTTGGATTGTCTGAGTCTAAAAATAAAGCTGCTTCGTTAGAAAATATACCTGTAGTTCAGGAATTTAAGGATGTATTTCCTGAAGAAATACCAGGTTTACCACCAAAAAGAGAGGTTGATTTTACAATAGAACTGCTGCCAAGAGCCTCGCCAGTTTCACGGACTCCTTACCGTATGAGTGTACCAGAACTGACTGAACTAAAGATGCAGCTTCAGGAATTGCTGGATAAGGGGTATATTCGACCCAGTGTGTCACCCTAGGGAGCACCCGTACTGTTTGTTAAAAAGAAGGATGGAACCATGCACATGTGCATGGATTACCGGCAGCTAAATAAGCTAACTGTTAAGAACAGGTATCCTCTACCTCGTATTGATGACCTGTTTGATCAGGTAAGGGGGGCCACGGTGTTCTCAAAGATTGATTTGCGATCCGGTTATCACCAGATCCGAATTAAAGATGAAGATATCTACAAAACTGCCTTCCGTACAAGGTATGGCCACTACGAATTCGTGGTATTACCTTTTGGGTTAACTAATGCACCAGCCACCTTTATGAGACTGATGCATAGTGTATTCCATCCTTATTTGGACAACTTTGTGTTAATTTTCATTGATGACATACTGATTTATTCTAAGAATGTGGAAGAACACAAGGAACACTTGCGAATGGTGCTGGAGATGCTTAGGAAGCACCAAATGTATGCGAAGTTCAGCAAATGTGATTTCTTTAAAGAAAAAATACAGTATCTTGGACACGTAATATCTGAAAAAGGTATAGCAGTAGACTTGGAGAAAATCAAGACTATTATGGAATGGAAGGTGCCACAGAATGTGGCAGATATACGATCTTTTATGGGTCTCGCTGGCTATTACCGGCGATTTATAAAAGGATTCTCAAAAATAGCTTTTCCTATTACCTCCTTGCAAAGGAAAGGGAAAATCTTTAAATGGAAAAAATAATGCCAGGATAGTTTTGAAAGATTGAAGCAGTTATTGACAACAACACCTGTGTTAAGTGTAGCAGATCCGAATAAGGAATTTGAGGTTTGTACAGATGCATGCAAGGAAGGTGTTGGGGTTGTTTTATCACAAGAAGGGAAGGTAATTGCGTATGAATCCCGCAAGTTAAAAGATCATGAGCAGCGATATTCAGCTTATGATTTAGAGCTGACCGCAGTTGTGCACGCTCTCCGGGTGTGGAGACATTACTTACTTGGGAAGAAATTTGTATTAAGGACGGATCATAGCAGCCTAACCAGCTATTTTAAGCAAGCTGATTTAAACTCCCGACAAGCAAGGTGGAATGCTTTTCTGAGCGAGTTTGAAATTGATTTACAGCACGTAAAGGGAAAGGAGAACAAGGTTGCGGATGCATTGAGCAGAAAATTGCACATCATTTATAAGCTATACGTTAATCAGGTCGAAACCAAATTTCTAGATCAAATTAGAAAAGAAGCAGACAAGGATTCAGAGTATAAATACTTGTGGCAGCAAACCCAAGAATCTGAAGGACAAGGTGGACAAGGGGGATATGAGGTTAACCAGGACGGGTTGCTGGTTTTTAAGAAGAAAATAGTCATTCCGAATAGAGTGGAATTAAAAACTATGATACTGGATGAATATCATAGAAGCAATTATGCTGGTCACCCGGGATATCAAAAGATGCTGACAGCCATAAGAAAGGATTACTGTTGGCCAGGCATGAGGAAGGAAATAGCAAGCTATTTAACCAAGTGTTTAGAATGCCAGCAAGTAAAAGTGGAGCATCGGCATCTAGTTGGATTAATGCAACCTATACCCATTCCTGAGTGGAAATGGGAGGTGATTTCGTTGGACTTTATCACTGGGTTGCCAAAATCAAAGCGAGGTAATGATTCCATAATGGTAGTTGTGGATAGACTAAGTAAGTCAGCACATTTCATACCTGTCCAGTCCACCTATAAGACAGTACAAATAGCAGACTTATTCATGCATGAGATCTTTAGACTCCATGGCATTCCTAAGACCGTCATCTTGGACAGAGATGTAAAATTCACATCAGCTTTTTGGAAGACACTGTTTACAGGGTTAGGAACTCAAGTACATTTTAGTACTGCATACCACCCGCAAACAGACGGTCAGACCGAGCGAGTAAATCAAGTACTGGAAGACATGCTGAGAATGTATGTCATGCAGCAACCAGTTAAATGGGAAGAGTATCTGCACTTGATAGAGTTCGCCTACAACAATGGTTACCAAGAATCATTAAAGATGAGTCCGTTCGAAGCGCTTTATGGGCGGCAGTGCAGGACTCCCATCAACTGGAGCAGCCCAGAGAATAAACTCATGCTAGGACCAGACATGCTAGTAGAAATGGAAGCAGAGGTGAGGAAAATTTGACAGAATTTGAAGGCAGCACAGGACAGGCAGAAAGTGTATGCGGATAAAAAGAGGTCATATCGTGAATATGCAGTTGGAGATCATGTATATGTCAGGATTAAACCAAAGAAAAGTACATTAAGATGGGCGTCTTGTGCAAAATTAACACCCCGATTCTGTGGTCCCTTCCAAATACTGGAGAGGGTGGGACCGGTGGCGTATCGTTTAGCTCTCCCTAGTCATATTTGGGTGCATAATGTCTTCCATGTATCGTTATTGAAACGATATGTCCATGATTCAAGACATATTATTCATTGGCAGAACATACAGGTAGTGAATGAGCATGATCACTAAATAATAATGCGATATTAAAGACTTATTAATTAACATAAGTTTATTTTGTGTAGGTAGAACCAGACGGGGAATTTCTGGTCGAGCCACACAGTATAATCGACCGGAGGGAAATCATGCTCCGGAAACGAGCCATCGCCCAAGTTAAAGTGCAATGGAAGCACTTTGGATCTGAGGAAGCTACCCAGGAAGACGGAATTTTTGTTCGTGAAGCTTATCCTGAGCTTTTTACTGAACTGGAACAATAACACCGAGGACGGTGTTCTCTTCCAGAGGGGGAAAACTCTAACCACCGTTTTAGTGGAAACGAATGGTTAGAATTTTTGATTAATTAAGGCTGATGTTTTATTTCAATTAGAGTATTGAACAAAAAAAATGAATTTTTATATTTAATAAAGATTTACTGTGAATTAGTTTCATGAGTAAAATTGATGGTAAAAAAAAAAGTAAATCAAGATCTGGTGTTAGTTGGAAAAACAGTTTCCACAGTTACCCATAGAAACTCTGGAATAAATAGAAAGTCCAGAGGAGAGTTTGGGGTTTTGTCTGTGGAAGAAGGAAAAGGAACTCTGTTATTCTGGAAGAGGAAATTTCAGAACAGAGTGTTCTCTGGGTTGGAGATTGGACCGGTTTGTCCCGTGATCTCCCCAGAATTTCTGTTTTTCCCTGGAATGGGAGGACTGGACCGGATTGTCCTAAGTTCTCGTCCAGTGCTCTGAAAATTTATAGAGACCCAGACTCACGGGGCAGAGCTGTGTAACTGTTCGCCAGCTCGTGGAAGGGAGGAACACTGTTACCATCAGTTGGATTAGAATCCAGATGAGTAAAAGAGTAGAAGAAGTAGATTGTTTTGTTTTCCTTCTGAATTTAATTTCTGAAGAATGCTGTAGTTAGTACTTTAACTTTGTTACTGTGAAAGGAAGAATCTTGTTTCTGTTACCACTATAGTAGGGATTGTTGAAATAGGTACTATATTTATAAAGGCAGTCTACAGTTGAGATTTTACAGTAGTCAGGAAGATTAATATTCTAGCTCTGTATTTCTCTCCACATTTCTTATATCATGTACAGAAGTAGATTAAATTACTGTGAAAAAAATTATTTAGTAACAGAACTTGAAATTTAATTATCGGCCATATCTTCTTCACTAACTAAGATAGTCCTGTAGGATATAAATAGTGCAAGAAAAAAAAAACACAGATGGTGAAACCGGGAGAACCATTAACCCTTCAAGCTAGTAGTCTGTGCTACAGGGTTGGTCGTTCTCCGCCTATGATAATACACGGACGTAAATGGCGGTCCGGTCGCATGTACTATTTAAGGAAGGATTAAATAGAAGGAGGAACACCAAGAACAGTGAGAAATATAGGACGTTCTGGTAGCAACATAGAATTATTAACCCTACAAAAGGTAATAAAACCCTTAAAAACAGTTACAGGAAATTCTAGAGTCAAAACAGTTAACAATGAATCAATATCTTCAGTGATACATAAGAACCCATGACATAGTGAAAACAACTGCAGATACTATTAAAGAAATTGTAGACACTGTAAATAGCCTCACGGCGCTAAACACGTTATACAAAAAGAAAAACAAAACTTGAATGAGAATATCGCACTACCACTACAACTGGTATATTCATAAGTCTAGAAGCATAAACAAGATGAGTGCGAGTGGTTTAAATAAAAGAGAGAAACAATCCGGTGAGTAACTGTAGAACAAAATTTCAGTATATGTCAAAGCGAACTCCACATAGGAGTAGTCTAAATAATATACAATCTGTCGGCTTGAGGCTGCAATTGTCATAAAAAAAAACCTGGTTATGAACCTAGCCTGCACGGCATGAACTAAATCATATCAAGCTACCAAAATTGCTTAACCCTGAACTAGACAGTAACAGATTTATCATCTGGCCGTTCCGCCAAAAGAATGTTTAAGGGCACAATTTCCGTCAGCATTAGAGTACCTGTGAAATGTAGGCAGGAGTTAAACCCTCATTCCGCGAGCAAGCCTGGGAAAAAATATGGAACTCCGAGCTGGAGCAGGAAGAATGGGCGATACCTTCCATAGAAGGAAAACCCGTTAGACATAAGGGGGAAAACTTCAGAGGCAAATAAAATTTCTAACAGTGCTGTAGTAAAAGAAGGAAATAACCCCCGGAAATGAAAGGCAAACTCTCAGAAGAAAAAAAACCTGTCGTTCTTGAACCTAGAAAATTCTGTCGCATCTGACCTCCACTGTCAAACCTCAAACAAAAACTGTAACGAATGTAAGAGCCTTTGTATAAACCCGGTCAGATGTTTCTTAACTCCAGGGAGCAAAGGCGTAAGCTACAGAATGTTAACCAGAATCCTCCATTCATTTTACACAAAGAAAAACTCAAACCCTGTATCGTGTAATTGCGGAAATTAAAGAACTGCCGGGAATTGTAATTACCTGAGTTGAGAGGCAAGCCTTCCGGCAGCCACGTTACCACCATCGTCATGGTGAGTCTGGAACTCTATGGTGAAACCCTGGAAGAGCCACACCGCCTCCAGAGCTCTCGGCGCTAAGTGTAACAATGAGTCCGGAACGGTTAGAGCGCCAAAGGTCATTACTAACCCTAGGCACGAGCGTCGTGAGATCATTCCAGATCGACGGAGGATAGGCTGCCAGGTGTCGGGCAGCTAGGCCAGCCGGACTAATCGAATGGAGAAACCCATTTCCAATGGTTGCGAATTGACAGATCTAAAGGTGAAAGTGGATAACCATAATTATCGGTACTTAATACGTATGGAGAGTTATTAATAATGTGAGTCATTATGAAAAACAAATCCACAGGTGAACGCAAAGAACATTATATATAATCCACCGCTCAATCAATTATACAATCCACAGTACAAACAAACTCCACTATATAGTACCGAAACACGAGAACCCAAAGAACGATGCTAGCAGAGCAACTGATAAGGCCTTGTCATATAATATCATTATTTATTTCTGGTTGTAATTTCGGTTATGATAAAAAAAAAATTATTACGGTAAGTTTTATGATAACTTAACTGTTACAACTTTCATCACCATACATTCGGAAATTTTCATATTGCATTCTAAGAGTTTGAAGTTTGGCACTTCTTTAAATTTTGTATCACTCTTTCTTATAGTTTCCGAATGATTTTTCCTATATTTCTCATTGACTTTAGTCAGATTTATACTTTAACAAATTCTGTTTCTGACAGACTTCCCAATAAAGCATTGACAGCTTTGGCATTGATTTCATATTTCTTCCTTTCTGCTGCATCTGTAGGAACACTTGTTGGATATTGATAACCTCCTTCCATGATTCCCCATACGTCTGCTCCAAGACTTTACAAATACGCTCTTGTTCGTATCTTCCAGAATAATAGATTACTTCCATTGAATAGTGGTGGCCTTATAGAAAATACTCCTTCATGACTTCCCATTGTGACGGATCTCCTTCAAGCAATCAAGCTTCTTCTGAAGGACCTGCTCTGATACCAATTGTTGGGAAAAATACTGATAGGGGGGGGCGAATTAGTATTTAGAGCTTACTCAAAACTTTTACTTTTTCTTTACAGAATTCTATATGCGACTTTAATTAACCCAACTCGCGTATATACGCGGATATCTTTAAGCAAACTTGCGTATGTCCAAGAGATATTATTATGTATAATTATTTAATTAGATCATTACATTATTCATTCATCGTATTTTAGTAAGCAAAGAAACATGTGCGTAGTTGTCTTAATAAATCATCACACATAAGCAAATAATAATATGAACACTCAGTAGATTTAAGGGAAAACTCCAATTCTGGAGAAAACCACCGCCGTCATCTCTGTCTTAAATATTTATTATAAAGAAAACTTCTTACAACCATGTAACGTACACCATACCGAAGACGCAGCACCCACCGCAAAAAAGGCCGTAACCTTTCTCTCGTTCTCCGGGCCTACTACCTGGAAGGGAGCTCCAACCCCCGATCTCATTTACTACCCGCCTCCCGGGAAGGGAGCTACCACTCCCCTAATCTCGTCATCAAATGCACTTTAGAAGGGAGCCACTACCCCCTGCACTCATTTACCAGCTACCACTGGAAGGGAGCTACAACCCCCTCACTGAAGGCTTCGACCCTCAACACCACCATGGACCACGTTTCATCAATTTTCATACTGGATCCAACAGCTTCCACACAACACAACTTGTAGGCCTCTTTTCATCAGATTTTCAGACTGGACCCACTCCACACATTTAAGCTCAAAGAACATACATCAAACTGAAACTTATAACCCATTCAATTCATTCATTGAATCACCAATCAACCAACCAACCATTAATCTTTAGTCATAATAAACTAGCAACATAATCAATATTCAAACAACTCAGATCTGTATGAAGACATCATTGATAGACAACAGTAATACAGCGAAACAGATCAGAGATTTCCTTCTGCACACTTCAGCAAAACCCTAGATTCCATACGCGTTTTTACTTCACTGAACCCACGTATATACGCGCTTTCACATAGACAAACCTGCGTATACATCTGCAAACATTTCAGGACTGACCTTATATTCCATACGTGCTTTTGCTTAAACCAACCCACGTATATACGCGCTTTCTCTGCCACGAACCTGCGTATAGATCTGCAAACATTGCAGGGCTGCGCAACTCTTCAGAACAGATAAATAGCTCAGATCTTACCCTTCACTCCAGAAAATATTTCGCCTCATCTCAGATCTAAACATTCCATAAACAGATCTAGAAGATACATAGTCATTTCAGGCCAAGAGATCTTCATCCATCATTGTATTCATAGGTGCATTATTAATTCAGATCTATCAATAAACTGTAACCCATTCCATGCAGATATACTTCAGAGTGAAGTATTCATTCAATACCCAGACACATGCACACCCTTTCACTATGATCTTCTTCTCCTTATATAGTTTTAGCCTTTATCAATACCATGAGCCAAAACCACACAACTTCCGATGGTATTCTTGAACAGAATCAAATAGACAATACAACGCTCAATACTGTGGGCTAATACCATGGTAATGCCCCTTGGTATTATAATTTTGGAGCACAAACAGGCATACGCGACTTGGGACGTACTTATCCGTGTGCATACGCGACATGGCCTTTACAAACCCGCGTATACATAGTGACATATTATATTTATCATTTCTCTGACACTTACTGGAATTCTTTTCTCTATCACATCTGAACTGATCTGTAGCTACATTATTCTTAAATATTTAACACATAGGTTAATTATCATGGGCAACTCATCAAGTAGGTTTCCATCAAGGACAACTTCATCAAGTAGGTTGCCATCCAAGACAACACATTACATCATATTTCCAACAAAGGAAAATTCTTACCAAAAACCCCCCACATCCCCACACAGTCACCCTTCACTATTCTTCAGTGACTGTGAGGTTGAACACACCATAGGTGAACCACTTGAAATTTTTGAATAACCTATTAGTGAAAAAGAGGAACTTGTTTCACCTGAGGAACCTGCTTCACCAATTCACGCCATGGCTGAAACTAGGGCCCAAGGAGTCTTTCCCATTATAGAAACAAATGAGGAAACTATAATTAATAAAATCAGTACCTCAACCCTTCAACATTTCCATTACCTTAATTCTAAGGATCCTAACACCTTCATGTTAGATTTTTTTGTTGTCTGCAGGACTTAAGACTATGCCTCAGATGACTAAAAGCTAAAATTGTTCCCATCCACCCTCAAGGATCCGACCTTGTACTAGTTCATGGGTTTGCTTGGGAACAATATCACTGCCTAAGCATAGATGCAAGAGTCCTTCAACAACAAATATAGAGACTACTGCGAGTCCAAATATAACAAAGAGGAGATTTTTAGGATGATTCTAGGACCTGAGGAATTCCTGGAGGATTGTGAAGAAATATTCCAACTGAACTATAAAAGATATAATTGCACCCTTGATCCCAGATCACTCAAATTGGTACTTCTCTGAGGGATCAGGGAATAGGTGATAAAAACCCTTAATATGTTTTCTGGAGGATACATCTACTAGCTACCTTATGAGGACATCAAAAATATATTTAGAAACCACTCTAGGGTGGCTAGGAAGAAAGGCAGAGCTAGCCAAAGCATGACCAACTTCCCTCCCTCTTCCACCTCCATCAAACATGAGATTTGGAATATGTTGGAGGACTTAAAAAGTGATATGTTTCACACATTTTCTTTTAAAATGGACACAATGTAGATCAAGAGGAAGCAAGAGGAAGTAGAGAGGGCTTTGGATATCTTTTTCCCTAGGTGTGCCAGAAAACACCCTCGAAATGAATTTCCACTAAATGTCATAAAGGTTTTCTTAGTCTGTGAAGAGAATCATGCCACAGATAAGTGTCCCTCCTTACCTGGTCTCAAAGTTGCATATCAAGGTGGGGAAGGAGAAATAGAGAAACTTGGTATCATAAATTAGAGAAGGCCTCAAGGGCATCCATCATATTAGTAGGGAATGCAAGGTGCACCTTACTCGTACTACCATACAAACCAGAATGCATTATGCAGTCTGGGTACACATCCACTCCTCCATCATGACCTACACCTCCTACTTGGCCTTACACCCCTTGATATCACCCTTACCCTATAAACCAACCCTTCCAGTAGTATGTTCCACAAACACCTTAGTGAAGCAACCCATCACAAGGGTGGAGGCCCCAACACAACCAATCAATTGATTTACTACCTCCACCCCAAATTCAACCTCAGTTCACTCACTCTGATCCACCTAAGTTGCCTCATATGCATGCCCAACTCAATCTGAAACCAAACAACAAGAAGCCATAACATCCTATCCAACCTATGCCATGGAGATACATGAAATCAACCTTAGATCTGGAAGATTACTTATAGAAAACCATCCTCCATCTCCACCTACAGAAGTTGAGGTGGAAAAGGAAGAGAGAAACCCTCAAACTTGTTAGAAAATTAAATATTACAGAGCAATGCAACACATAAAAGATGCGGAAAATACAAGCACACAAAACACATAAAACCAGAGAGACACATATATACGTGGTTCACCCAGTTTGGGCTACGTCCACCCCGAACAACTAGTCCTTCCTTTCTATTATCCAGCAAAATGAAAAGACAAAACCTACAGCAGATCCACTGTAATATCCTCTGTTCTCTCTCACAGTATCCCTCTCTGTTTCTCGCTCCGAGAATACACACATACAACATACAGCCGCAATACAATGCCCTCATAAAAGCGAGGGGTTGCCTTCTAGGGAAAAAAACCCTAATCTAAACATAACTTCTACCGTCAGATCATTTTCCTAATGAACGGCCCAGATTGACTAGAAATTACTATACTTTTACAAGGCAATTTTACATCTGTTTTTAGCTTCGGGGGTGCTGGCCCCGAAAACCCCCGCCAGGGGGGGGCTACGAAAAGCGCTGCCACCCCCCCTGGACCCCCCATGACAGTGATTAATTACGGGTGGCGTTGCCGCCCCTTTTAAGGTACAAGGGTCCAATGTCGTGATACAAAGTAAACAAGGTAATCAAACACACCCAACAATCTCCCACTTCGAGACTGATTGTAGCAACTCCACCGTTGCTTCATTTGCTAGACAATGACTCCTTTTTGGACCTAGTTGTTCCTCATCTTCATCTTCATCCTTGAAGACCAATTGAAACTGATCACATTCTCAGTTTCTCCCTGGTTACAACTTTTGTTAGCATATCTGCAGGATTCTGGCTAGTGTGTATCTTTTCCAGCTTCAACTCTCCATCTTCTAATACCGACCGTATGAAATGGTACTTGAGATGTATGTGTTTTAAATCGGGAAATGAAACAGTTATTTGCAAGGTAGAAAGCACTTTGGCTATCACTGTATAACGTGCCCATATCATGCTTCTTACCTAATTCATCCATAAACCTTTGTAACCAAATCATTTCTTTACTAGCCTCTGTAGCAGCAACATACTCTACTTCTGTTTTTGAAAGTGCAACAACACTTTGGATTTTTGAAACCCAACTGACAGTTGTTCCACCTACAATAAATACATATCCTGTAGTGCTCCTCCTGTTATCTCTGTCACCTGCCATATCTGCATCAATATATCCCTGTAGAGCAATGTTTGAACCACCAAAGCATAATTCTTGATTTGTGGTACCTCTCAAATATCTGAGAATCCATTTTATTGCCATCTAATGTTCTTTTCCTGGATTATTCATGTACCTGCTTACAACTCCCACTGCATGTGCAATATAAGGCCTTGTGCAGACCATTGCATACATTAAGCTTCCAACTGCTGATGCATATGGAAATTTAGACATATAATCCATGTCTTATTGGGTCTTTGGGCACACCTCCTTACTAATTTTGAAATGGCTAGCAAAAGGTGTACTAACTAGTTTTTCATTGTGCATATTAAATATTTTCAACACCTTTTGTATGTACTCATTCTGAGACAGTGTTAATTTGTGATTTTTCCTGTCTCTAGTTATTCTCATACCAAGGATTTGTTTTGCAGTGCCCAAATCCTTCATTTCAAATGAATTTGCCAATTTTCTTTTGAGCACATTTATTTCCTGCATGTTATACCCTACAACAAGCATGCCATCTACATACAATAACAATATAATATAGCTGCCATCATTTGCCTTTTAGATAAACACAATGATCGGAGTGACATCTAGTATAACCTTGTTAAGACATAAACTTGTCAAAATTTAGATACCACTGCCTTGGAGCTTGTTTTAAGCCATACAAGCTCTTCTTTAACCTGCACACTAATTTTTCTTTCCCTTTGACCTCATATCCTTCTAGTTACTGCATATAGATCTCTTCCTCCAAATCTCCATGGAGAAATGTTTTCCTTACATCTAACTGTTCAAAATGTAAATCTGCTGCTACTACAAGACTTAAAATAGTTCTGATTGAAGTCATCTTAACAACAGAGAAAATATTTCATCAAAATAAATACTTTTCTTCTGTGCAAACCCCTTCACCACAAGTCTATTTTTGTACCTCTATTTTCCTCCATCTTCTTCCTTCATCTTGTAAACCCATTTATTCTGCAATGTGGTTTTACCTACAGGCAACCTAACTAAGACCCAATTTTGGTTATGCATTAAGGATTCCATCTCTTCTTCAATGGCTAGATCCCACTTCTTCTTGCTTTCAACCTACATTGCTTCTTCATAACATTTAGGTTCACCAGAATCAGTCAACAATAAATAATATAATGAAGGAGAGTATCGTTCAGGGGGTCTACTTATCTTGGTAGATCTTATAACACCACTTTCAGGTGTTTGAGGTGCCTGTTGTTGTTGTGGTGGTTGGTGTTGCTGTGGCTGTTGATTATTATTATTTTTAGGCACCTTTACTTTTTTTGTGATCTCATCAAAAACTATGTATTCTTTATTTTCCTTTTCCTCTTTCTTTTCCTGCAACTGATTCTTATACAATACCTTTTCATTGAATATTGCATCTCTACGCATGATTTTGTGATTTTCATAATCATATAAGCGATAACCAAAATCATTAACACAATATCCAATAAAGGTACATTTCTTTGATTTTGCCTCGAGCTTTGTTCTGTTTTCTTTAATATGGACAAAGTCCTCACAACCAAAAGGCTTTAAAAAAGAGTAGTTTACCTTTTTACCTGTCCATGCTTCCTCTAGAATACCACAATCCAATGAACTTGAAGGCCCTCTGTTTATTAGATAAACAATAATATCTACAAGATCTGCCCAAAATTGTAAAGGCAATCCTACATGCAATCTCATGCACCTTGCACGCTCCATGATTGTTCTGTTTATCCTTTCTGACATTCCATTTTCTTGTGGTGTTCTTGGAACTATATTCTCTCTGCGAATTCCATGCTCTGAACAATACCTATGAAACTATTTGCTGCAATATTCACCTCCATTATCTTATCTGATACACTTCAACTTCTTTCCTATCTCAATCTCAACCAAAGCTTTCCACATCAAATTTATTTTGAATACAATAAATCCATGTTTTACTAGTTGCATCATTAATAAAAGTAACATAATAATGAGATCCACCGAGAGATGGTGCCTGATCAAGTCCCCATACATCTGTATGCACAAGCTCTAATTTTTCTCTCTTCTTTTCTTTCCCAACTCTGAGAAATATGACTCTCTTCTGTTTTCCATAAATGCAATTCTCACAGAAATCCAAATCAACATTCTTCAAACTCGGTAAAAAATTTCTTGAGTGAAGAATTCATTCCTTCACTCATGTGTCCGAGCCTATGATGCCATAATGCTGCATCTTCTCCTTTGGAAGTTAAAGCATTAACAAAGTTAGAAATACCATTGCATAAATACAATGTACCAACCTTTTCACCTTTTGCTATTACTAGCGCTCCTTTGGTGACCTTCCAAGTTTTATCTGTGAAAGTTGTCACGCAACCTTCACCACCTAACTGCCCACGCTAGATCCCACAATTCAAGCCCATTTCATTGCATTTTCATTCATTTCGCCAAAGTATAAATTTTCATGATTTACATTAAAAATCATTTCTTCTGCCCAGCATTATAACTTTAGTGTAATAACATTAAAGTTTATTTCTATTGCCTAACTTTATAAAGGAAATTCCCCTGGAAAATCATAACCTTTGATCACCACCTCCAGATCTGATCGAACGAGTCAAAAGCATTCCACCACCAAACCTCCATCAAATCAAATTTTCACCATTACACTGCATTTTTCAACCGTTTTCCCTTTCATCCACCGCATTTATCTCTGCTGCACTGCCATTCTCACAGCCTTCCAATGCATCCATCCTTCCTCCCGCATGGATTTCTTAACATGTTTGTGTGTTTTGCAGGGTTGCAGGCGGTGGAAACCGCCAGTGCTCACATTCACTATCATAGTGACACAGAGCGTAGAGAAGGCCATTTTAAGAGCCTGAGATTGCAGAGAAAACACCTGGGAAGGTGTTGGAATGAAATATTTCATTAAAAACAATGTTTAACTCTGTAAAACCATCTAGCACCATTAAATCTCCATTTTCACAGACAGAGGCAGTCAAAGAAGCGGCAAAGAGTATCAGTGAAGGATCAAAAAGTTTTAAAGCCTGTAATCGAAGATTTTAAGCCTTAATTCAGTGTTTAAAGGGAAAATGTACCATACTGAAGACCTTGTGATTAACACAAAAGGACTAATGAGGCCTAAAGTAGAGAAAAAAATGTTATCAGTGTCACACATCAGCAGAAGGTTCTTTCCCGTGAAAGGACAAGTTCCCATACTGTTTTCTATTCTACATCGAGCTCCTAAGAATATCTACACCCTGACAGAAAGTCCTAATGTTGCCAGAGCATTTTTTATGCAGTATGGCAGACCTGAAAGTCATTTATCTGCCTTTTTCTTATCACTAGAGTACTACAGAGTAATATAGCCTAAAGCACATCAAAGAACATACCCAGAGTTACTATCAGCCTCTCGAAGGCCACTCTTTCACCCAAAGAGTACTGAAAATCAATGCATGGATATTAAGACAAAATGGGCCTCGAGCCATTCTTTTATTTTTGTCTTAATGTTTCATTTAGTGTTTCATCTACCTCCTCTGCCTCTCTTTCAGCTTTAAGAGCTCAAGAAAAACACATTGTAAAGGTTTTTGTTGGTTGTTGATCAGATATCTATGAATTGTAAGCTGTTTCTCTTGAGATATAGTTCTGTGTGTAAAGTTGTAAGATAGGCCGAGGAAGATGATTTCAAACTGAATTTCAAGTTGTTGGAAAATGTTGTATATGACTGGTGTTGCTCTTTAATATGACAAGCACATTTCTTTGGATCCTGATTTAAAGCAGCGGTGATGTTTTTCTAACTTTGTCTCTATTTTCCTTCTGTAATTCATTACATTTCATTTCTCTGGTAAGAATCAGAAATATGGCTTAGGATATACCCTTGCATGGTACCCTAATGCTCTTGCTCTTCTTATCTTTGATGTTTTCTACTGATTGTGTTATCTAAGAACTAATTCAAGATAATTTAACCAGTGTAGTAGCTGTTATTCACTGCTAACTGATGTATGAATTTATTAATATGTTCTTATATGTTCTTGTTGGGTTTTAATTGAAATAATTGTGATACTGGGAGTTTAGAATGCTGATTCTATCTCATTAGGGTCTTTTTCAATCAATTGAACCTTTCTAAGTTCCCTTAAGTTGAATGTCGAAGCATTGAAAGTTCAAAGCCTTTCTCTGATCTCAAGCTTCACCTTTGTGTTTAAATCTTGAGTGTTTCTTGTTGTTTGAAGATTTAACCTTTTAGGGGTGGATCATAGGTGTTTAATGGCATGTCCTATCCCTAGATCTGATTACTAAGTGGTCACCTTGGAGGTTTCCTTGTCATTCGCCTTCATTCCTTAATAATTTCATACCACACTATCATCTTTAAGATCCTCTGTTTTAGATGACTAGCCCAATTGAAAGCCTTGGATACTGAACAAAAAGTAAACCCTTTTATGACTCCTTTGCCCAATGGTCTCGAGTGTTCTTTGAATTATCTCCCTTTTTCCTAGAATCCTTCTTTTCTCACCCTTATCTTATTTTGAACCCTTCTTTCATGTTTCCCAACAACCAAACAAACAAACAAAATAAAAAAACCTTGCACCTTATAAATAGCCTAATATCTTAACAACCAAACTTCAAAGACATATACCTTTGCCTTTATAGAGAGATCCCTCTTTGGACCCAGGAGGGCTAGATCCTGAGGTCCCAAAGTGATTTTGATGTTGTCTTATCTTTTGGTAGAGCCAAACCTGCCAAAACATAGGAAAACCAACATAATGGTGACTCCACTGGGGAACTTTGAGTAAAACACACCTTTAAACACTTCAAAGACTCAAAGAAGACCATATTAGCCCGAGTTTGGTGGTTAATCACTGTGGTGGACAGTAAAACCTTCTAGAAGCATTGTAAACCTTCCACCTGGCGACTCTATAGTTCCTTAATGTTTAAAGACTCCACTGGTGATCAGTAGGCCTGCTGATTATCTTAGTTTTCACAAGACTCCACTGGGAGACCAACCTTCATTACAACATCAGCCATATTAGAAGTAACAAGTAGGATTAAGCTTCTTTGTTTGAAGACAACATACTGGCTTCAAGAACCATTCATACAAGAGCTATCCTAACCCAAAACCACCTGAAATAGTTGAAAAACCTGAGAGCATTCTTAGGAAATCTCCCACCCCTAGAAAGCCAACTATTTCTAGACACATCCATAGAGCTAACTCTGCACCAGAAGACTTTACAGCTCTATCAGACACTCATTTTGACTTAGACTTACCAAGCAGTTTACCTTGAACTAGGTCATTCAGTGCTCTAGACCAGTCAGACCTTGAGCTTCCTGTTTCACCATCTCACCGTGGTCAACACATTAGGGATAGAGAGACCCCCCCATCTACACCTCTGGATATTCATTTCATCCAAAACTTGGGGCTCTATCACCCTAGATCAGCTCAATAGAGTGTTGCTGGTCCTAGTATTCCTGTCATCCACATACCTGCTGCTCAAGCCAATCCTTTACCTCCTCAAAACACCATTATGGCATCCTGGTATGCACCTCTGGTGTTACCACAGCCTCTAGTGCCTTTACCCAATGATTACCAGTCAAAAATCCCACATTTCACTACAAAAGAGTCTACCATAGCTCAACACCATGTAGGTAGGATGGAAGATTCCTTTGACTATATGGAGATAGATGATGAGACAGTCAAGATGAGAATCTTTGCCCAGAGTTTAGGCAGAGATGTGAAGAAGTGGTTTAAAGGCCTACCTCCTAATAGTATCCATGATCTTCCCTCTCTATATCAATCCTTCATAAACAAATGGGAAGTCAAGACCAACCCTCTCCAAATCTTAGCAGAATACAAGAATATTAAAAGAAATGTAGGAGAGAGTGTCCATGACTATTCTATAAGGTTTAACAGCATTTACAATAGTCTTCCTCCACACATGAAACCTCCCCAAGGTATGGCTTTAGTGAAATATCCTGAAGGCTTTGATGTTGACATGGCCTACCAGCTTAGGGAGAGAGATTACAACACATTGGAAGATATGCAAAAAGGAGCAGTGAGTGTAGAAGCTAACCTGATTTAAAAGAGAGCCAGAATGAGGTCTGAGAAAAAGGTAACATATAGGGATGACACATCATCTTCCACATCCGATCCCAAGAATGACAGTCTAGCCAAAAACATGGAAAGGCTAGAGAAAATTATGGAGAAAATGGTTGTCACAATCAATAATCGGAAAATAAACCAAAATCAAAACCAGAACCAGAACTTTAGGAGAAACAACCCTCCTAATAGACAAAGAGACTCTGATCAACAAGTCATACCCCCATTTCAAGAGAAATTCCTTCATGAGGATGAGGGGATAATAGAGGAGTCCAAGGGAACCACAATAAACATGGTGGAAATAGACAACTCAATCCACAACTGTTCCACAGAAGAAAATCAGACCTCACACTCATATTGGGATGAGGAAAGGTTAGAATCTGACGATTATAGGTTAGGATTTGAAAATGCCATCATGCAGGTCATAGAATAGTATGAACTTAGAAGCAAAAAGAGCTTAGACAATTCCAAACCAAAAGCTTCTGAGATTACCATTAAGAAAAGGCCTGAGAAAACTCCTAAGGTGACTGCAGAAAGCAACAAATCAGCAACTCAGAGTTCTGGGAAGAACAAAGAAAAAGACAGCCAAAATACTGATAAAAAAATTCAACAAACTAGCAGCACTAGAACTGCAGCTAATGCTCCTGATAAAACAACTACAAACACTGTACATAGTGAGAATTAGCACACTGATTCTACCACTAAAGTAGTGGCTAACAAAATAGAGTTGAGTCTTGCAAAAAGTCAATCTCCCTTCAATTTGGAGAGTGAGATTGCTAAAATTAAAATCTCTGTCCCACTCTCTGAGTTGGCCACTCAGGATGTATATAAAGGCCAAATTTTGAAAGCTTTAAATCTAGGTGAAAACAGTGACACTGTCAATCTAAGTGATGACCAACTAGCCCTTCTGTTTGGTCCAAAGATAAAATGGAAGTTTCAGGAAGGGGTAGTACCTCCTTTTTATATCAGCCTCAATATCCATGACAATATCCTTCACAGCACAATGCATGACTCTGGGGAATCACACAACCTAATGCCTAAGGTAGTTATGGAGAGGTTAGGCCTAGAGATAACCCGTCCTTATAAATATTTTTATTCATTTGACTCTAGCAGAGTGAAGTGCCTTGGCCTAATCAAAGACCTTTATGTGAACCTGACCCAGATTCCAGCAAAATGCATGGTTATGGATGTTGTAGTGGCAGATGTGCCACCTAAGTATGGCATGCTGTTGTACAGGTCATGGGGAGCCAAGATTCAAAGTATAATGCAGATGGATGGGTCATATGCCACAATCCCTGTCTTTAACCAACTTAGGAGACTATATAGAGAAGAACAAATGAAGTTCATGGTTAGCAGCCCTGAAAACCCTGGAAATTCACCTCTGTACTCTGTACACACAGATCTGGACTCCTTTATCCTTTGCAACGATGAATCCATAGAAGAGCCAGAGCCAGAAGACAGAGATGCAAACAATAGGGTAGAGCCCACAGACTTCAACATAATGGTCATTCTAGACATAGAAGAAAATGAAGAAGAAACCTTTGGACAGTGCACTGAATCTGGAACTCAGACTGAACAAGAACAAGACTACAAACAACTGAATAGTCATCTCTTTGAACTCCATACACATCATGAAGAACAAAACACTCTGCAGCCTAGTGCAGATCCCATAATACAACATAACGGTGAACCCAACATTAGGGATGAAACTGATAGTCAATCTGAAAACAATCCCTTATGGGGAATGAATTTCAATGGGTCTTGCACTAGAAATACTGCAGGAGCGGGAATGTGGTTACATAACACTGTGAGTAACTACTTTGAGAGTCATGCCTTTAATCTGAACTTCAAATGTACAAACAATATCGCGGAGTATGAGGCCCTTATCCTAGGCTTGAATTTGTTGAAAAAACTAGGATCCCGTAGAATAGATGTACATGGAGACTCTGAGTTAATCATAAAACAAGTGAATGGAGAGTATACAACAAAGCACCCTAGATTGAGAGCATACCAAAATGATGCTATGGATTTACTGAAAACCTTTGTAGAATACGAAATGGTGTTTGTTCCTAGGAGTCAGAACATTGTTGCAAATGGATTAGCCTGCGTTGCTAGTTCATATCATAAAGCTCCTAGTGATAAGAAAATCATAATTTAGACGAAATACAGACATGCAGTGCCAGATAACGAAAAATATTGGCAGGTCTTTGAGGGTGACAAGCAGATAGAGGATTTCCTGACTGGCAGGAATGAGTTTGAATTCTCCGATTCAGACTCTACATCTGATGAAAGTTGTCTGAATGAAGAGGCCCCCGATGAATAAAAATCACCCCATAACGTAGAAATAAACACGTTGACTGGACAACTTGGAAATCCAACTAAAGAATATAAGAACACAGAAAAAGAGGAAATAGAGGTGCTGCAGTCAAAAGATAAGAATATACCCAGAGGACTGGCACCTTTAGAGGACCTTTTTTATTTTAACGACGTAGCAAAGAAACCCACTATAGAACACTCAGAGTCTGACGTCAAGGAATGCAGCATAGGAACCAAGGATAAGCCTAAGATGATTAAATTGGCTAAGTCCTTGCCCGCAGACATGAAAAAGAAATATATTGACTTATTTAAAGAGTTCATCGATGTGTTTTTCTGGAGCTATGAGGACTTAAAGGCCTACAATACAGACATTATACAACACAAAATACCTTTGAAAGAGAACCAAAAACGCTTCAGACAGAAACGTCGCAGAATTAACCCGAAACAACTGCCTCTAGTCGAAAAGGAAATCAGGAAGATGTACGAGGTAGGAATTATAGTGCCTGTGACATTTTCTGATTGGGTCTCAAACCTTGTGGCTGTGAGAAAGAAGTCAGGTGAGATTAGACTGTGCATCGATTTCAGAAACCTTAATAGAGCTTCACTTAAAGAAAATTACCCCTTACCAAAGATGGAACACATCCTCCAGAGAGTAGTTGGCTCAAAAAGGATTTCCCTGTTAGATGGTTTTTTAGGTTATAACCAAGTTTTGGTACTCCCAGAAGACCAACTCAAGATAGCCTTCACCACTCCATGGGGCACTTTTATGTATGTAAAAATTCCTTTTGTACTAATGAATGCTAGTGCGACCTTCCAATGAGCAATGGACATAGCCTTTTCAGAGGAAATTAGGCACTTCATTGTCATCTACCTGGATGACATAATAGTCTATTCCAAGACTGATGAGGAGCACCTAAAACATCTGAGAAGAGTTTTTGAAAAATGTAGAAGGTTCGATCTATCTTTAAATCCCAAGAAGACTATATTCGGGCTTCAAGAGGGTAAGCTTCTTGGCCATATTATATTAGAGAGGGGAATTAAGATAGACCCATAAAGAGTTGAGGGAATACTGTAGATTACCCACCTGAGAAACATAAAAGAGTTGCAGTCCTTTATTAGGAAAATTAACTTCTTAACGAGGTTTATTCCCAACTTAGCTGAGCACCTCAGGGATATGAAAAACATGTTGAAAAATGGTGTAGGGGTTAAGTGGACTATAGAGGCTAAAAAATATTTTGAATTAGTTAAAATTTCACTCACCCGAGCACTTGTCCTAATCAGCCCAGATTTTTCAAAAGATTTCCTGATATTTTCCTTTGCATCCAAGCATATAGTGGCTGCAGTCCTACTGCAGAAAAATCCAGAGGGATGGAACAACCTATTGCTTTCTTCAACAAAGCTCTGAGGGATGCACCCTTAAAATAAAACATAATGGAAAAACAAGCCTATGCCTTGGTTAAGGCCTTGAAATGCTTTAGGGTGTATATTTTGCATTCTCACATCATTGCCTACGTGCCAAACATAGTGGTAAAAGAAATTTTGTCCCAAGATCCGGATGGAAAGAGGGGAAAATGGATTGCTGTAATATTAGAGTATGACCTGGAAATAAAACCCACAAAACTGATCAAAGGTTAGGGCTTAGCTCAACTAATGGTTTAATCCAACTTGCAGGTCCTTGACATAAACATGGTAGATGCCTTGGATGAACATGAAGGATTTCCTGATCCTACAGTTGAAGAAAAATTTCAAAAATATCCTTGGTATTTTGATATCCTGTATGTACTCACAAACCTCAATGCCCCTCCTGATTTATCAAGGACTAAGGATAGATTCCTAAAGTTAAAAGCCAGAAACTATTGCATACCGAATGAATGTTTATACTGGAAAAATGCAAATGGTCTATTGCTTAAATGTTTTCCTGAAATTGAAGCAGAGAGGATTAAATAGGAGTTCCATGTAGGAGAGTGTCGAGGCCATTTAAATTGGAAATCCACTGCTAAAAAAATACTTAGAGATGGCTATTACTGGCCTGCACTTTTCAATTACATCCATAAAATGATAATTGCCTGCCATAAGTGCTAGATTTTTGAGGGCAAAAGAAAGCTCCTCCCTTTACCATTACAACCTATAACTGTTGAGGCTCCTCTTCAAAAATGGGGCCTAGATTTTATAGGAGAAATACACCCTGCTTCTTTTGCACAACACAAGTGGATCATTACAGCCATAGACTATTTCACAAAATGGATAGAGGCCATACCTTCTAGGAATGCCACAAATTCTGTTATCATTAGGTTCCTAGAAGACCACATCCTCTCTAGATTTGGATGCCCTAGAAAGATAGTCACTGATAATGCTGCTGCTTTTGGATCCAAGAAAATGATTGATTTTTGTCACAGGTATCAGATAGCACTCGGTCATTCAAATGTTTATTACCCACAAGGTAATGGGTTAGCTGAATCATCAAACAAGAGCTTGGTGACCATCATCAGAAAACTGCTTGAAGAGAATAAAAAGTCATGCCATAACAAGTTAGTGCACGCTTTGTGGGCTGACAGGCTAACAACAAAGAAATACATTGGCATGTCACCATATCAGCTTGTTTATGGAACAAAGGTAGTGTTTCCTACCATCCTAGGGGTACCAGTGATTAAACTAGTCCAAGAGATTCAAACAGAAGAGGACAACATGGTGAAAAGGATAAATCAAACAATTCATCTCCAACAAGCAAGAGAAGAAGTCTATAACAGAGCTTTGAAAGTACAGTAGAATATTAAGAAGTTGTTTGACAAGAGAACAAAAGCTTGTGACTTCAAAATTGGAGATAAGGTTCTGAAGTGGGACTCTAGGAGAGAAGACAAAGGAAATCATGGCAAATTTGACAGTTTGTGGTAGGGTCCTTACATCATCCAATCCACTATTGGTCCAAATGCCTTTTTTCTACAAGATCTAGATGGTACAGATCTGTTTGGGGGTCCTGTCAATGGCAGGATGCTCAAGCATTACTACTGCTGATTTCCAGTTTACAGTTTTCATTTCCATTGTGAATACCATTGCTGTGTTTTGTTTTCAAAGAAAAAGAGAAATGTTTCAAAAAAGAGAGGAAGAGAGGTTCAGACATGCTCAAAACTTGAACCTATGAAGTGCAAAATATTGGCTCTGACATGATCAAAACCTGAGCCAAAGGAAGTAAAAGAAACTGGTTCTAATATGCCCAAAATCTGAACCAGCAAAGAAGAAATAAGAATCAACTCTAACAAGCCCAAAAATAGAGCTGAAGTGAAGAAGAAAGTGACTCTAACAAGCTCAAAAATTGAGTCAAAAAGGAAAGAAGGATGCTTCAAAGTTTCAAGATTTCAAGCCTTCAAGATTTTGTTTTCAATTTTCTGCAATTTCAGTTCATGTGCAGCTATATTTATGCCATGGACTGACAACAAACCAGACTGTCTAATCCTGGTTTGACTGTTTTTTAATTTCTGTTGTAGAATGTAGAGAAAGAAATCTTCTAGACAATTTAATCCTAGCAGATATTAGTATAGGTAGAGAAGCTATGAGGCCAACAATTTAATCTAGTCTCATGGAGGAATAAGGGTAGAATTAGACTAGTTTGTTTTCTGCTTTCAATAAAAAAAAAATGATGAAGAAGGTCTGCAAATTCAAATGCACCTTGAAGAAAAATGTTAGGAATGTAGGATGGATAGGTAGATTGTTTGGGGAATTTTTTTTGCTGATTAATATCCATCATGTTTGTAGCATCTGAATCAAAGAAGAGAAGATGGTTCAAATATCAGGCATCTGACCTACTTCCCAAAGAATATTTCTGAAGTTCTTGACATCTTCAAGAAGATGCCATCCCCATGTGAAGCCACTGTTAGCCACCTATAAATTTTTTGTCAAGCAAACAGGTGGCTAAATATTTTTCTGAGCCTTCAAGAAATACATTTCCCCTGAAAACATATCATTCTTGAAGCCTCTATGTGCCCTTTTCCTTAGAAAAGATCTTCATTGTCTGTGAAAAAATTATGCTCAGAAAAGCCTCCATTTGCCTCTTTGTATCCCTGCAAAATTCCCCATTTTAACCCTCTTTTCCCTTCTTAAATTTTCCCCTTTAACCCCCAAAAATCCCTTCCTAAGTCTTCTAAACCATCAAATTCCACTTTTTAAACCATGTGAATCCCTTCATTTGGTGAAAAAACCCCTCTTTCCCCCTATCAGAACCTCTTTTTAGCCTTAAAAAATGTTGTTTTTAGGCCAAAAACCCACTTTTCATCATATAACAGGCTTAGCCCCTTTCGGCCCAGCCCCTAACCACTTCCCCTCCATGAAACTGAGTGCTAATACCAAGTGCTAAACCATGAAGAGCTTATCGCAATCGGAATTTGGAATGGAGTGCTTTTTCTTTGTTAATCGAAAAATCTCTGATGCGATGGTGTTTTGTTCTGTCGGCCTTTGGTGCAATATCCACCGTAGATCTATACAGATCTGACGGCCCATGAAAAGCCCATCGCGCACCCCATAACATCCCTTTATAACCCTTCGATGATGATCTCCACCATTGATTCACATTTAAATCCAACAGCCATCGCACCACCACACCCATCGCCAATCGGAAGTTTTTATTGTGCCACCCTCCGATTCCCTGATTGACCGATCCCTGATTGGATCCTGGCCGTTGAATCCACAAGAACCAACGGCCAGGATTTGATCTCATTCTGCCCCATGTTCCCTGATTGGTCATTCCCGACCCAATCATGACCGTCGATCTTCCGCCAATCCGACGGTCCAGATGCAATCGCAACATCATCCCATCAGAGTTTTGGCCCCTGCCTCCTCCACTTCCAATTGATTCTCAGTCGTTCGTTCCATTTGATCCGACGGCCAGGATTAATCCCGCTCGCTCATTTTTCCCTGCTGCCTCCGCCTCATCTTTAAATCTCCACCATTGATCCCCTGGGATCCAACGGTCAGGAATCCTCGTGACCACTAACCAACTCCTTCACCTTTGCTTTCCCTCTACAGATCTCGACTGTCCATCTCGCTGATCAAACGGCTCACAGTCAAACCACCTTTGATCGGCCCCCACCTTACCAACCTTGCATCTCCCCTTATTGCACTCCATCTACCACTGTTAGATCTCACAGCCCCAGATCTGACGGCTAGCATCCATATCACGTAACTTTGGCATCCGAGGTTTAACAGTTTAAATTCATGCGATATGGGAAGTTTTATTTCGCCACGTGTCGAGCAGCAGACCATATCGCGTGATTTTGGGCAAAATTTGAAATCACCCTTTTTTTGCATGAAAAAAAATGTTTTCCCTTGGAAAAACACTTCCCCACTTCCGCTTCTGAAAGACCATCTAAAGATCTCGACTGTTGATCTGTTCAGATCAACAGCCCACAATGCATCGCGTTCTCCATTTACATTTTTTTCATCGCGCTACCATGGAGTTTCATCGAATAATCTCAGCCATTGATCTCCTCCTAAGATCTAACGGTCCACGTTAAATCTCCCTCCGCGCATGCCAGGTCGCACCATTCAAGCCCATTTCATTGCATTTTCATTCATTTCCTTTGTATTTCACCAAAGTCTAGATTTTCATGATTTACATTAAAAATCATTTCTTCCACCCATCATTAGAACTTTAGTGTAATAACATTAAAGTTTATTTTTATTGCCTAACTTTCTAAAGGAAATTCCCTCGGAAAATCACAACCTTCGATCATTGCCTCCAGATCTGATCAAATGGTTCAAAAGCATTCCGCCACCAAACCTCCATCAGATCAGATTTTCACCATTACACTGCATTTTTAAACCGTTTTCCCTTGCATCCACCGCATTCATCTCTGCTGCGTTGCCATTCTCACAGCCTTCCACTGCATCCATCCTCCCTCCTACATGGATTTCTTAACATGTTTGTGTGTTTTGCAGGGTTGCAGGCAGTGGAAACCGCCAGTGCTGACAGTCACTGTCATAGTGACACAGAGCGCAGAGAAGGCCATTTTCAGAGCCTGAGATTGCAGAGAAAACACCTGGGAAGGTGTTGGAATGAAATATTTCATTAAAAACAATGTTTAACTCTGTAAAACCATCTAGCACCATTAAAGCTCCATTTTCACAGACAGAGGCAGTCAAAGAAGCAGCAAAGAGTATTAGTGAAGGATCAAAGAGTTTTAAAGCCTGTAATCGAAGATTTTAAGCCTTAATTCAATGTTTAAAGGGAAAATGTACCATATTGAAGACCTTGTGATTAACACAAAAGGCCTAATGAGGCCTAAAGCAGAGAAAACAATGTTATCAATGTCACACATCAACAGAAGGTTCTTTCCCATGAAAGGACAAGTTCCCATACTGTTTTCTATTCTACATCGAGCTCCTAAGAATATCTACACCCTGACAGAAAGTCCTAATGTTGCTAGAGCATTTGTTATGCAGTATGGTAGACCTGAAATTCATTTATCTGCCCTTTTCTTATCACTAGAGTACTACAGAGTACTACAGCCTAATCCACATCAAAGAACATACCAGAGTTACTATCAACCTGTCGAAGACCAGTCTTTCACCCAAAGAGTACTGAAAATCAATGCATGGATATTAAGACAAAATGGGCCTCGAGCCATTCTTCTACTTCTGTCTTAATGTTTCATTTAGTGTTTCATCTACCTCCTCTGCCTCTCTTTCAGCAATAAGAGCTCAAGAAAAACACATTGTAAAGG
The DNA here is from genome assembly GCA_034641835.2 of Pinus albicaulis. Taxonomy (NCBI): domain Eukaryota; kingdom Viridiplantae; phylum Streptophyta; class Pinopsida; order Pinales; family Pinaceae; genus Pinus; species Pinus albicaulis. The sequence goes on along the minus strand of CM076571.1, from coordinate 720,495,843 downwards.
TTGTTGTTGGTTGTTGATTGGATATCTGTGAATTGTAAGCTGTTTCTCTTGAGATATAGTTCTATGTGTAAAGTTTTAAGATAGGCTGAGGAAGATGATTTTAGACTGAATGTCAAGTTGTTGGACAATGTTGTATATGACTGGTGTTGCTCTTTAATATGACAAGCACATTTCTTTGGATCCTGATTTAAAGTAGCAGTGATGTTTTTCTACCTTTGTCTCTGTTTTCCTTCTGTAATTCATTACATTTCATTTATTTGGTAAGAATCTAAAATTTGGCTTAGGATTTACCCTTGCATGGTACCCTAATGCTCATGCTCTTCTCATCTTTGATGTTTTTTACTGATTGTGTTATCTAAGAACTAATTCAAGATAATTTAACCAGTGTAGTAGCTGTTATTCACTGCTAATTGAAGTATGCATTTATGAATATGTTCTTAGATGTTCTTTCTGGGTTTTAATTGAAAGAATTGGGATACTGGGAGTTTAGAATGCCGATTCTGTCTCACTAGGGTATTTTTCAATCAATTGAACCTTTCTAAGTTCCCTTAAGTTGAATGTTGAAGCATTGAAATTTCAAAGCCTTTCTCTGATCTCAGGCTTCACCTTTGTGTTTAAATCTTAAGTGTTTCTTGTTGTCAGAAGAGTTAACCTTTTAGGGGTGGATCATAGGTGTTTAATGGCATGTCTTGTCCCTAGATCTGATTCCCAAGTGGTCTCCATGGAGTTTTCCTTGTCATTCCCCTTCATTCCTTAATCATTTCATACCACACTATCATATTTAAGATCCTCTGTTTTAGATGACTAGCCCAATTGAAAGCCTTGGATACTGAACAACAAGTAAACCATTTTATGACTCCATTTCCCAATGGTCTCGAGTGTACTTTGAATTATCTCCCTTTTTCCTAGAATCCTTATTTTCTCACCCTTATCTTATTTTGAACCCTTCTTTCATGTTTCCCAACAACCAAACAAACAAACCTTGCACCTTATAACTAGCCTAATATCTTAACAACCAAACTTCAAAGACATATAATTTTGCCTTTATAGAGAGATCCGTCTCTGGACCCAGGAGGGCTAGATCCTGAGGTCCCAAAGTGGTTTTGATGTTGTCTTATCTTTTGGTAGGGCCAAACCTACCAAAACATAGGAAACCCAACATAATGGATATCCTTTCATTTTAGGAAGACCTTGGTTGGCCACTACCGATGCTTATATCATTTGTATGGTCAGAAACATGACTATAAAGAATGGGCCCTTGTCCAAACAACTGGTATTATATCCTCCTACCCAGCCTTCCATTGACCATGACCTACCCTTGTGTTTGGAGGATGAAGAAGAAGAGGACGAAGTGTACAATACCACACCTTACCCCATTTGTACCATAGATACTTTTCTTAGAGGGGGGACACTTGATGAGGATGATCTCGTTGACCACATCATTCAAATCCAACACTCCACTATCATTCAAATCGATTAACTAATGAGAGAATCTGAAAGTCACCCTTAGATAGAGATGCACTCAGTTGACTCAACCTCTGAAGCCACCAAGGTTGTGGAATTTTTCCCATCTAAATCCCTGAAGATTAACTTATCCCTCTCGACCAAGGAAGAAGATCAATTGTGCCAGCTTTTGAAGGAAAAATTAGATTCTTTTTCTTGGGACTACAAGTACATGAAAGGGGTGCATACCTTGGTGTTCAGACATCATATTTATATTAAGGATGGATGTAAACTTGTGAACTAGCCCCAAAGGAGGATGAACCCATCCTTAAAAGACATAGTAAAGGATGAACTGCAAAATTTGTTGGATGCAAGTTTCATCTACCCCATATCAGATAGTGAGTGGGCGTCTCCTCTTTTTCTAGTCCCAAAGAAAAATGGAAAGTGGCGAATATGTGTTGGCTACCAGGGACTAAACAAAGCCACTAAAAAGGACTATTTCCCTTTTCCTTTCATCAATCAAGTGATGGATGGTCTTGTAGGAAAGAATTTTTTCTATTTCTTGGATGGATTCAGTGGGTATAACCAGATTCAAATAAGACCTGAGGACCAAGACAAGACCACTTTCACATGTCCCTAGGGAACTTTCTCTTACAGAGTCCTTCCCTTTGGCTTGTGCAATGCCCCTGCTACTTTCCAGAGAGCAGTCTTAAGCATTTATTCTGAACTAGTCCATGATTCTGTAGATATCTACATGTATTATTTCACACCTTATGGGTATGATTTATAGGAGGATCTCTCCAATCTGGGAAAAGCGTTGAGGAAGTGCATTGAAATACATCTCTCGCTAAGTCCTGAAAAGCATGAATTTCTAAAAAGGGTAGGGATAGTCCTAGGCCATTCAATATCAAAAGAAGGAATATAGGTAGACCCAAACAAAATCACCATCATCAAAAGGGTGCCTATTTCTTAATAGCAGAGAGATGTCAAAATTTTCCTAGGTTTGGCTGGCTACTATAGGAGGTTCATTAAGGACTTCAGTAAAGTGGCTTCACCATTATTCAAATTGTCGACCAAATATTTTGAGTTTTTCTAGTCTATTCTCTGTCAGGATGCTTTTGATCTCATTAAGGAAAATCTAACCACTACCCCTATTATTCAAGGCCCCAATTGGGCTCTTCCCTTCCACATTCATTCAGATGAAACAAATAAAGATTTGGGGGTAGCCTTGAGGCCATTGGAAGAAAAATGAACCTATGCCACTTATTTCATCAGCAAGAATCTGTCCAAAGTTGAACTTAAGTATACTGTCACTGAAAAAGAGATCTTATCCATTGTTCATTCCCTAAACAAATTCATGAACTACATTACCAGTTATCATACCTTTGTACATGCTAACCATGTAGAAATCAAGTACTTAATAAATAAACCTGATGTTAATGCTAAAATCATTAGATGGTTGTTGTTATTGCAGTAGTTTGATTTGACAATTGTTGATAAACCAGGAAAGGAAAATGTTGTTGCATATCTCTTATCTAGACTAACTTTATCTGCAGGTGAGGAATGAATGGTGGTTGATCAGCTTCCGCATTAACATCTATTCTATATCTCAACACTCTCTCCTTGCTTTTCAGGTGTAGCTAACTACTTGGTCACTAAGAGGTTTTCTCTAAACCTTTCATCCAAACAAAAGAGCATGATTATAAGGAAAAGCACCCCTTTCACTTGGATTGGTGGTATTCTATCCAAATTGGTTCTGGATCAAATTCTTAGAAGATGTGTGAGGGAAGAGAAGATATTTGACATCCTCTCAGCATGTCATGGTGGTCCCTGTGGGGTTCATTTTTATACCAAGAGGACAACCTTAAAAGCTTTGCAAGCACGCTATTATTAGCCTACCCTCCATCAGGATTCCAAAAGATACACCAATAGATGTGATTAGTGTCAGAGTATGGGGAGACCTACACCGAGGGATGAAAGGAATTTGCAACCTCATGCGGCTTTAGAGCCATTTGACAAGTGGGGCATCGAATTCATTGGACCCATTGATCCACCATCAAGGTATCAAAGATATATCATAGTCTACATCAATTACTTGACCAAGTGGGCTGAAACAAGGTTTGTAAAGGCAACAACAGAAAAGATGGTAGCTGTGTTTTTGAGAGAGAATTTGTTCTACAAGTTTAGATACCCCAGAGAGGTGGTCATTGGTCATGGGGCTAAATTTACATCTCATCTCATTGAGAACCTTATGGGGCAGAAAAAAAATAAATCACAAGACTTTCACATCCTAACATCCTCAAGGAAATGGCCAGGTGGAAGTGACAAATAGAGACTTGGAGAACATCCTCACCAAAGTTGTGAGAAACAACATCAAAGACTGGGTAGATAGATTGGTGGAAGCCACTTGGGCTTAAAATACCACCTGTAAGACAAATACAAGCTTTAATCCATATGATCTAGTTTATGGGATGAAAATTTTAATTTCCATTAAGTTTGAGTATAACACCCTTAGAATGGCATCTCAATTGGACTTGGACATCACAAAGGCACAACAAGAAAGGTTGTTGTAGCTAAATGGTTTAGATGAATTTAGAATGCTAGCCCTCCTTCACACAAAAGTAATCCCGATGTAAAGAAAAGTTTGGCATGATAAGCACATCAAAGAAAATACATTTCAGGAAGGATATTGGGCTCTTATCTATGACACCATATTCAAGGACTTCAAGGGAAAGTTAATGACCAGATAGCTAGGACTGTTGATATTTTGTGTATTTGGTGTAGCATCAGTTCTGCTCTAGCTCCCAAATTTTGTGGAGGGACTAGAGTACACTTGATCTACAAGACCCAGAAATTGATTTGGGAAATTTCATCTTGTTTAGGAGATATCAATTAATTAACTATTTTAATGTATTTCCTAATTTAAAACTTAGGGAACTTAAATAATTAAAAAATTTAATTAAACATGCGATGAATTTGTCTTAAATCACACGGATAAATATTTCTTTTATTCTTAGCCATTGATTCAATATCTAATCATGGCCGTTGGTTTCCCAACAACAAAAGTATAAAGGAAAGTATTTAAAATAAATATTTAGGAAGATACAGTGAGGGCAGAAAAATACTGAAGCTAAGCCGAGATTCTAGGGCGGGTTTGCTAAGAATTCTCAAAAGTGTTTCAGCTGCAGAGAGGGGACTTTAGGCCAAGGGGTGATCTGATCTCGGGGTCTAGAATCAACAAGAGTGTAGACTCTACCAGAGTGTCAGAGAGAAGTGCAGGAGAGCAAAGAACAAGAATGACAACAACTCGCTTACATGTGCTGGCACATTCTCAAGGACAGCGTAATTGCTGCAGGAAACCCTCAAGGGTTATGCAAAGACCCTAAGGGGTAGCGTAAGGCTTGCGTCATTTATTCGGGTAACGATCCCTTTCCAAAGCAACACGAGGGTCGTAGGCTTCGCAGGATTTATGGAGCAATTACTGGGTTTGACAAGGACGGTTCTCGTCGAGTTTTGTAAAGCTCATTTGAGGGTGTGTATCGCCCATTATTTTGGTCAGAGAACAAGAGTAGAACCATAGATCATTTATTCGTCGAGCTTCCCGATTTTGATCCCAAATTTGTTGTATTCAAAAAAATCTTAATAATAAAACTCTCCAGCAACCAGAAGACCAGTTTTCCCGCATTGGGTTTTTCTGGGGACTATTTGTCCAAAAATAACTGTTGCACTTTGTCTGTGTGTGCAAGAACTTGTTATAGATTTGGATTGGTGGAGATCTATTATGTGTTTTTCTTCGATTAACTTGAATTTATTCAGTTAATAACTTGTCTAAGTGGGAGGAGCATATCCAGATCAACAGTAAATAATTTCTGCATAAAGTGTAAAGATTCATAAATTTCCACATGGTATTGAAGCAATTGCAGATCTAGAGGGGTCACCAAGCAAGAGATCGCAGGTTCTAGTTGGCAGTAAGGCTTGGAAAGTAATGCCAAAAATGTCAATTTGGTGACACGTTAGCCAGAGGTAGATTCACACAAAGGGAAGGGTGACGCAGTCTAACGCTATTGTTATAGGAAAAATTACCTCCTCATCAGCTCAGAGGAGAAGGTAACATGGAAGGAAAAAAATGACCTAGACAAGACCCATTTCTGCCAAGGTATGAGAAAGAAGGAGAGTAATTGGGAGACTGAGGAGCGATTGGTGCAACCAATGGTTGTAATCCTCCTTTTTATAAATCAATAGAACTATATCTGTTTTTTCCATTCAATGCATCAGTGTCACAATTATTTTTCAATCGTCTATGCAGCATGATAGGAATCACTTAGATCTGTATTGTTTCACGTTTCTCATATGCTATTTTAATCAATAACAAACTATACTGTTGTAGAGATTACACGGGTGCTTTTATTGGTTGCAAGATCTGGATTTGGAGTCGGTAAAGAAGGATCTCTACTTCGTTGCTTGTTTTTCTCCATAGGATCTGCTATCGATAAAGACGCAATCTATCCATCTTACTTTGTCGATTATAGATATTAGCATGAACATGTGTGCAGCATATTTGTGAACTTTACAGCTAATCTAACTATCTGCCTTGGGCACCGGAAAGCCCTGAGAGGGATATTTAATAACCACCACCTAAGAATATTACCCTATAGCTAAATTGGCGACTCGACTGGGGAGTAAACCCCAAGTTTCCAGATTGTTCCTATGACTTTCCATTTTTCCTTCTATTCACATATCCTTCCAACCATCTTATATGCTCAGTGAACATCTCAAAAGCTCACAGAGTCTAGATTAGACCCCGCTTAGCCATCCGTGCAACTTTACCCTAACTAACGATTCCCCTGTAAGTGTTTCAAAGCCTTATAACACGGTCTTTGCTCAGATACAGTGCGTTAGTATCAATATTAACGCTTTGCAGCCTATGCTTACCTGCGTTACCTAGCCAAATCTGCTATTTACACCTATGTTGTGTTTCCTCTTGGCTGTGGAGTTATTGACCATCAGAATATCTTCTCTTGTTGGATCCCTGTGCTTGTTTACCAGCTAGCATTTTTGTCTTTTGTTCTTATTTTGAAAAGTTAATGTCAAACGCATCTAATTTTTGAAGAAGAAATTTTCTTTTAGTTTTTTGAAATTAGCTGCATTATTTCTGAAATTTTTTGGTTAAAAGGTTGTTAAGAGAGGATAGATAAATGTTTGAATCTTTAAAGTTGACCGTGTTATTTGAATGATTGGTGTACGGATGTTGAAAGAAATCTCTCCTTGTAGAAAAACTCTTCATTGAAATTGAATATTTAGAGCATATTTTCTGCATGGTTTTTTGAGTCAGAGTCTCAACACATTTCATACTTCCACTCCCCCTCCGCAAGACTAATAATCAAGTACACTAAGAATCAAGTGATAATAAAATTAATCATATAAATTTTTCTAAGTTCACACCAACAGTAGTTCAGGCTAGGATCTTGGGGTAGGAGAAGTGAGAAAATAACCCAAGATCTCAAAACTTAAGACTAGAGTCATTAATAAGTGAAATCCTACTGCACTCATATTATCGGGACCACTCCACTACCACCAGATTTCAGCACGAGACAACACGAGGGTGCATGAGAAGGTAGCCCACCTTCGAGTGCATTCATTGGGCATGCTATATATTGGGGTTCCCTTCGGGGATGTCGAAACTAGATCAGGGATCTAGGTGTTCTACCCATATAGCGTGCTGCCTACAACCATGACCCCCCTGATGATGTCTGTGATTTGAGGTATCTTTAGTGGCCAAAATTCTTAGGGACTTACATGAGGTGACTGGGACAGGCTGTCGTGGTACCTAAAATAGACAGACCTACTCTGTCTTCGGTCTTTGGGAGGGTACTCATCTTCACAAAAGTGCTTACACCTATTGTCTGAGGTTCGGGAGAAGCTCTAGAGTAACCGTAACCATGTTTACGACTAACCCTCTCTGTATGCTATTGTGATACTGGTTTTCATCTCCAGCAAATGGTAGTACTCAAACGAGGCCACCCTATTCTGGCTGCTTATTGATTGATTTTAGAAAGTTTGTTCTTCTATTTTCCCTTTTTAGGTGTGTGGTTACTATCACTGAGACTTTATAATACATCACAAATAATTGAAATTTGATAAAAATAAACAGGCCACTATGGCGTCTTTTGACCCTTGCCATCTGTCTCGACGACAACGAGGTCTCCCTCCATTGACACTGAAGGAGGAGTCGAGTCTCGGTGAGCCCGTGCCTTACTCGGAAGAGAAGCGTCTAGTGAAAACCCCTGATTTTCACATAGCACCATATCACACGAAATTTCTAGAGGATACTTTCATGGAAGGAGTTGTACCTCCTTGCAATCCTCCACTCACTGATCCGTCGGTGCCAGTGTTAGTTCAGATTACACCAAGCCAAGATATGTCTTCGGCTGCACCAACATCCATTTCACAACCGGCACCCATAGGGTCGATGCCAATGGAAACCAACCCAGGTTTGCCACCATATTCCCCGCCGGTAGTCAGTTCTATGCCAATAATCGACAACCCCAGTAGCTAGCCTATGCTTGGTCCCGACACTGCGGTCACCACAACTGCTAGTGGGTCTCCGAATCCTTTGGGACCTACTCCTACGGTGACTACACCAGGACTCATGGTACCTACTCCCACGAGCATGGCTACTTTGGTTCCTTTTAGCAACCCTTTCAGTTGGAACCCTTTGCTGAGTTCAAACCCCTTGGCTACCATGCCAAGGGGCAGTGTCACCGACACAGAGATGATTGGGGGCACTTCGGTACCCCTAAAATTATTAGGAAAAACAGGACAACCCACTATTAACACTGTTCCCTTAAGTGGTCAAAATTTCGGTATATGATCTATGCCGTTGCTTAACTATGAAAATAGCAGCATGCCTCCGGCTAGCTCTATTGCATCCATATGGGAAAATCAACCCCAAAATCCATTTGGAAAAGGGGGAAACTTTTACACTGGGAGCAACCAACCGTTATTCCCCCAGTACAATATACCCTACGGACATCAACCATACATTCATACACCCCCACCCACAGGGAACTTTTATCAACAAAGTCCTACTTATCCTAATAGTAACACATTGAGGGGTGGACCCTATGGTCCGAATAGTCAACCTATTATTCCTTGGTTAGATTCGGGGGCAAACACGCAATTGCCATTTTTGGCAACTCTAGACACCCTGACATCTACAAACTGACCAATGATCCCATCAATCATAACCCACTTTGGCCTCCAATACTGCATAAGATTCCGTCTGACATCCCTAAATTCGACGAGAAATAAGGGGATGATCTGGTTATTCATGTCACCACCTTCCATCTATGGTCTGTCTCTAACTCCATGGTGGATGATAGTATCTAGCTTTGTCTTTTCCCTCGCACTCTCATAGGCAATGCTGCCAAATGGTACATTGAGTTACTACGTGGAGCCATCAACACTTTTGGTGCCTTAGCTACAAAATTTATTAAGAACTTCCAATTACCTATTAGATACAAAACCAACATGGAAATCTTAACCTCGCTGCACAAAGACATCGCCACCCACATCTTTGATCACATTCATGAATGGAGACGTAGGAGGAGGCTGGTCAAAGAGCCAATCCTGGATCATCTCTTATTTAATTGGTTTTGTAAGTCACTCTTCCCAACCCTAGCTAAGGACATTTGTTTGTCCGGTGCAGTCACAGAAGATCAATCCATTCGTCGTGCACAACATTTAGATTTGATCTATTTGCAATATGGCACGCTATATGATTTACTCCCCCATGCCCCTGGTAATCCGAATCCTCCCGCTACTCAGAAACCTGGAGCACACGCTGACGGTCTCGTTGGTGCAATCTCCAGTATAGCCATAAAATAGCCTAGTGGGAAAACCTCCCAGCCATCTTCGGCTGCCACTGCCCCTAACCAATCGACTACTCTTCCTACTACTGAGGTAAATTCTGTGCAAATTTAACAAAAACCTAGTGGAAAAAACAAGAAGAACAAGAAAAAGACCTCTTCTTCGAAAGAGCAGTCAGATCATCAGAATAATCCCAATCAAAAAAACGCTGCTAAAAATGACAAAGGGAAAGAGAAACCCATGAAATTTCCTTGCAGAATCTGTGTGGAGGACCATTTGACATACAAATTTCCTCGGCTGCAGGAATGCAAAAATTTTATCACAAAAAAAGACTCTTGGAGGACACCTGCCGTCCTTCATAATCCCTTCCCTAATCCGCAGCAACAACAACAACACATGATTCCAAACCCACCATAGCCCTCACAAAGGGGAAATGGTGGTACACATCCTTCCGGTGAAGGATCGTTCGCCATTTATGGCGTAGAAAATTTTGAACTCCAAACACGAGCCAAACTTTATGGAAATCCTGTCATTGATACTTAGGAACCTGGTACCAGTTCAAATCCACTGCCGCCCAATGATTTGCATATCAAACGGCCTGCTGCTGACCCTGTGATTTGTCCCCCCAAAGGGACACTTCGACGCACAACTCATAACACCTCTACACGTGCCACCCAAAACTATAATATTGTAGAATATTTGGCACAAGCACCGTCAACTATGTTTTCTTCCTTATTGCAACCTTCAAGACAAGGGAAGCCTTGCTTCGCCATCGGGTGGGATTTAATTTCAGGATTCTAGGCTAGCTATATTTGACATGGAGTGTGTCGAAAGGGAGACCAATCCATCGTACTATCATAGAAGAAGGTGCTTCGACCTATGTTAAGGCGTTGTTATCTCTTTTCTTCTCTTTTTGGAGCTGGTTACACAACATTTGGTATCAGAGGTTTGGATTCTAGGGTTTCGTTGCTCCAAACAGGTCATCGTGGAATTTTCGCTATAACTTTTTTTCTACGAAGCTTCAGAAGCTGAAATTTTTAGGGTGAGAAGCTGAAATCTTGAGGAAGTTTTTCTAAAAAATTTTGAGCTGGTTCATAAATATTTGGAGATGATCTCAGGAAGTTAGGTATTTTTTCAAGCTCCTAAACAGGTCATCGTGGAATTTTCGCTATAAATTGTTTTCTACGAAGGTTCAAAATTCGAAATCTAGATGGAAACCAAGAAATCCATAAAACTGTCAAAAAATTTCAGAGCTTGGTTCGCAATATTTTTGGAGATATGATCCGTGGAAGGTAGTGCTTTTCAGCTCCGAATTGCATCTCAAAGAGGTGATCGTGGGAAAAGTTCAATAACTCTCTCTCTGGGTAGTGGATTTGAGTGCCGTAAAAAGTGGTCGCAAGTAAACGGACTGTAGTTTCTTGGCTATCAATTTCAGAGACAAAGGATGAAACAGTGACACGTGGAAAGTCCTACAAGTTTTCTCTACTGAACCAGTCCAGAATTAGGTCATTGTGGGAGATTGGACACAACTTTGTCTTGGGGAATCCAAATCAGATCATACCTGTGGAATTTGAAAGAAAGTTCAGAAGGCTACTACAGAAGTGAATTTCAGATATTGAATATTCTCAATTGCAGAGATAATTCAATTTCAATACAGATCTCCTAAAAATCAAGTAAAAGGTGTGTATTTTTTTCCGAATTGCATAAGTCTTGAAGAACCAAGTTGAATTGATTCCAAGGGAATATTGTAGAATAGGTATCAATATTGGATTCTAAAATGGCACCTAAAAATAATTCAACACCCATTAAGCCCTCAGAAATCTATACTATGATGCATGAAGTGGAAGAATTGCAGTATGAGATATCAAAATTATGGTACCAAGTGCAACAAATTTCAATCTTACGAAGAGCAACCGAAGCTGACATAGATGGTTTAAAAGAAGAAATGGAGGCTAATTTGGATGGTTTGAAGGATAAATAATAGCTAATATGGATGATAAATTAGTGGAAGATGACATCAAGCATCAACAACAAGTTCTCCAACTCTCAAAGGATAACCTAACTTTGGTGCAGAATCTAATGAAACAACAGGAATATCAACATCACATCAAAAGAAGTTCTGAAGCAATCACAAAAACAAGAACTCGACAAGTACGATCAATTTCAGAGTATCTCAGCAAGTGGAAGAGCTTTCCTGTAAAATATTCCACATGGGACTACGCCTTTCACGGGCTACTTGGGCTATGGACTACGCCTTTCACGAAATTAGGAATATTGTACAAGCTTACTTGGATGGCCTTCTGGCTCATTCCAAGAAGCGATCCCATCACCTCGCACATCTGAAACAAATCTTTGCTCAGTGTAGGTTCTACAATATACGTCTAAATCCACATAAGTGCATATTTTTTGTCGAGTCTGGACGCCTTCTGGGTTTTATTGTCTCCAAGCATAGGATTAGGGTTGATCCTGATAAGGTTAAGGCAATCATTTAATTACCCGCACCTCAATCCATTTTGCAACTCCAACGTTTGCAAGGGAAGGCAAAATTTTTATGTCGTTTCATAGTAAACTATGCCGAGATGACAAATGGATTTTTGCACTTATTAAAGAAGGGAACACTATATTTGTGGGATGACCAAGCTCAACTGTCATTTGATGCCTTGAAATGAGCACTCGTTTCTGCCCTACTTCTTAGTGCCCCCAATTATCACATGACTTTCTCCTCTACCTGGCAGCCTTACCATCCTCACTTGGCATGGTTCTGGTTCAAGTTCACGATGACGATAGTGAACATGTGATATATTACTTATCAAAAGGTCTTATTAGACCCAAACTACGATATTCACATGTCGAAAAACTCTCTCTCACGGTGGTCTTCGCTATCACCCGACTCCAACACTCTATATTAATATGTCAGACTATCGTTATTTCCTTGGAGAATCCCATGCGACATATTTTGTCTCGCCAAATTATTGGAGGAAAATATTCCAAATAGATAGTGATCCTCCAACAATTTGACTTGGTATTCACTGCTGTTAAAGCAAAGAAATCTTTAGTCTTCATCGAATTACTGTCGGACCTTCCTATAATTGACCCAGGAGATGCAGCTCATGATCCATTTCCTGATGAATCCGTCTACTTAGTCGATTCTTCTAATCCTTGGTATGGAGACATTTTGGTCTACCTCCAAACTCAATGCTTCCGCCCAACTCTCACGTCCTACTAACCCCGTCGTATTCGCCACCAAGCAAAACACTACCTCATGCTAAACGATACACTATATCGTTGTGGTGTCGATACTATTCTTCGGCGTTGTCTCACTTTTGACAAAGCAGAGCACGTTTTAAATGACTGCCATGCGGGGATGTGCGGCAGTCATCTTTCTGGCATAGCTACTGCCCAGAAAATCTTGCGTGCAGGCTATTATTGGCCCACCTTGTTTAAAGACTGCATCACAGCAGTCTAGAAGTGCCATTTGTGTCAAATTTTCATGAAGAAAATGCATGCTCACCCCACCCCTCTCCACCCGGTTGTCTCCATTGGTCCTTTCGCTAAATGGGGAATAGACTTCGTTACATGCAACCCCACTTCGGTCGACGGACACAACTACATTGTCATGGCAGTCGACTACTTTATGAAATGGGTAGAAGCCATTCCCACTTTTAGGGCCGATTGAGAAACAGTCGTTCTATTCTTGTTCAATCAGGTTATCTGTCATTTCGGTGTACCCCTTTCAATTTTCACATATCATGGGTCACATTTTGAGAACCATATGATGATGGAATTAACTTCCATGCTAGGATTTCGACAAGATTAGTCTTCGTCCTACTATCTGCAAGCGAATGGTCAAGTCAAAACCGTAAATGGTGTCCTCAAAACCATGATTCATCAGTTAGTCGGCAATCATAAAACCACATGGCATCGGAAGTTATATTCCTCGTTATGGGCATACTATATGTTAGTCAAAACTGCCACAGGCTTCACGCCATTCCAACTCGCATTCGGCCTGGAAGTAGTACTCCCAATCGAGTGTGAGATTCCATCACTCAAGCTCGTTGTTGAAATCCTACCCAACACCACCGCCACAAAAGAGTGCTTACTCTTGCTCGATCACTTGGACAAAACTCATCGAGATGCCACATTGGCACTCGAAGCTCACTAGCGCCGAGTTAAAGCTCAATATAACAAATTTGTCAAGCCTCTTTCTTTCCAAGAGGGTGATCTCATTCTACTCTACGATCAGAGACACGACCTCTTGGGGGCAGGAACACTTCAACCATTGTGGCTTTGTCCTTACATAGTTACCAAAGTCCTCTCAAAAGGAGCTTATGAACTTCAGGACCATAATGGAATTCCACTTGTGGAGCCCCGTAACGAGCTCTATCTGAAGAAGTATTTTTCCTAGTTATCCACTAGGCATATGCTTTGTACTTTTATGTATATGAGTTTTACCTTTGTTTTGATGTCTTTGGATATTTTGGGTTTTTGAGTTTTTCTCATTCACACTCTTTTTCTTTTTTACACAGATTCCTTCATCATCCTTATCATATGTCGGATATGCGGACGGTGCTAGTCGTCATACTAGGCACATTGCGTCAGCTGCTTGGGTCCTCTACACACTTGAGTCAGAACTCCTTGGTTCCGGGGGAATATTCCTGGGCAATGGCACCAACAACAATGCTGAGTATATGTCGGTGATTCAACTCCTCACGGAGGCTGCATATCGCGACATCTCCAATCTAGTGGTTAGGTTAGATTCCCAACTCATAATTATGCAGTTAAATAATCATTATCGCATCCATCATCCTATCTTGTTACGTTCTTTCTTAAGGGTACGACTTTTAGAACATCACTTTCAAACCATTGTGTTTGAGCACATTCCTAGAGAATTTAATCCATTAGCTAATTCATTGGCAAATTATGTGTTAGATTGGAATTTTTCACACTTGTTATAGGAAGGGTCATACATGAGTATATATTTTTTACTTTAGAAAATATATAAACATTAAAAAACACATGAGATCAAAATCACCAAAATATGTATATATATATATATATATATATATGTCATGTCTAGTTTAGATTACATCAAAAAACTTCTCAAAACTTCGGTGTTTTACAAAAAATTGGCATCGATAAAGCCTCGCTATGACATTTACACATCTATCCACTCCTCCTACTAAGCCTGCTACTCAAAATAGCAGAAAACTACTCTGGTTATCCTCCTCAAAGGCGCCAAGTGTCTCTCCAGCACACCCACTGTATGCCGTTGTAGACAGATCGGGATCTCTTTCATGGGAAGAGGCGGCACACCCATACTTAAACCCTCTAGGTTTCTAGTAAGCTCCTGTAAAATCTGTGTTTCATCACCCTCTTCGACGGCTTCTGCAATCTCCGTTGCTGCACCAGCCCCAGGTAGCTGCATTCCTTGCCTTGCATAGCGAGGGGCTCCAGCTAGACGGAAAGGTGCCACATCTGTGTCAAGCAAAAAATCTTCATGTAAACATGAATTTTCACCCATTAAACAAAAAAAATTGCATAAAAATTCAAAAGATACCAAAAATACTTCAACACTGCACTGATCACACTCTTTCTTACCATCTAGGCCCCACTGAGTGCCCAGGGGCAATACCAACTCTGGATCTCCTATATAGTTCATCCCTACATAGGGATAAACTTCAATCATGATGATCTGGTCTTCAAGCCACTCGAAGAAATCCTCATCAAAACAGTGACAGATTGGACCCTCTCCAGTCTGTGAAATCAAAGCTGCGCAGTGAGCCTATCTTGGCTCCTGCGGGTCCAATGCATCCGTGACCATTCTCGGCCTCATGGCCAACACCTTCTCTAATATGAATGACATGATCAGTGTACCATACCCAAACTCTCTTTGGGTCTGAGTCTTACATGCTGTCAACTCTGCACGAACTCGACGGACAACACCTTCACACCAGTCAAATACCTGGGGCTGCAGACAATCTAGTGCTAACAACACCTGGGCCTTGGTGGCCACATGCTAACTCTTGGCACCAGCCAAGCACACTATCATCCACAACAGAGACCTCAACGGTCTCGGTGCCACCCGTGCGATAGGCACCCGATTACTCACTGCCACAATATTTTTTATGCAGTGCGTATGGATCAAATAGGAAGTGGTGCAGGGATCAACCCTGGATCCTGTCATATTAGGCCTTGGCCCTCAGCATGGCAGGCCAGTCAAAAAATAGATGTCGTCTTTCTCAATCGAGAGTTCATTACCCCCAATATGAAAGACATGTTGGCAGTCATCCCACTGCTAGATTATCCATCTCAGAAGGTCCTCCTATCCCCTCATTAGCTCTAAATGAGCATACTTTAGCAATCTGCATCTATGAAGAACTAGCAACGTAGCTACATCGGTAACCATTTCACGTTCTTCCCGCTCATGCTCCCTTTCGCGCCAAATACTCATGGTAAATAGCTTTATACCTGCACAATCAACCATTTCACTGGATTAGTTTTTGTCTGGAACACTTTAGAATGATAAAAAACTAGTTCTTAAAACATCTTTGCTGGCTAACGCGAGCTATAGTGCCCAACAGTGCATGCTAACGCTCTGTTTCTTCTCGGGAAGAGCGTTTAACGCGGGCACAACACTAATCACCCGTGTTAGCTGCTTATATTTTTTAGGGCCTACTAAAATTGACAATTTTAACCAGGAAAAATAATTAAAAACATAATGAAATGATAGAGAAAGTTTCAAGCTTTTACCTGGATCTCACGGAATGAAAAACCGTCGCCCAGATTTTTCACAATCGACAGCAGAAGTTTCACCACTTTTTTTCTTCAGAGCTCTATCACATCACTCAATAGAGTGAAAATGAAGGTCTGTGGCCTTCTTATAGCCATTATGGAGGTCAGACTCACTCAGCTAGTCTGATACAAAGAGGTAAATTCATGCTACATTTTGTCGCAACTATTGGTTTTTATATGTTACCGATGCTCTAACGGGTTTTAAATGTTTATATGCAAATCTGACCATATTCGACCTGGTTTCAAGCTTTCCTTTTAGGGACTTTTTCTAGCTCATAAAACTAAAAAAAACCCTGAGTTTCCTTTGTCGGGCTCATTAAAATACCATGACATAGACATATGAGCCATTCTTTTCATATTTTTCAACACTCTTTAAACAGAAAAAGTAACCGAATTTTTTCCACGTAACTCGTTACAGAAAGCATCGAGTTTTTCCTTATTGGACTCGATAAAATTTCACAAAGAAAATTGAGTGTACTCCATCTCCTCGTACTCATAACAAACTGAGGTAGATGTCCATCGAACATATCTTTCTCGTTGTTCCAGATTCAATGGACTAACTCACGGAAAAATGAACTGTTTCGGGCTTACTATTCTCCCTTCGTCATGCCTGGTTATCAAACATGACAAAGGTACCCCCTAGAGTTGTATTTTACGGTGTTTTTCAAACTCTTTAAATATGAAAAAACCACCGAGTTTACCCATCTGGACTCGTTAAACTTAATCAGACGAGGAAAAAATTTGGACATCATGGATACTTCTTCTGTTACATTTTCTAAAGGTTAATTTGGCAGCACAAAATCTTGAATATGGCACTTCCCAGAAAAATCTTTCGCATTTAGCCGAACCCTACCATCTATGAGTTTAGCCTTCGTCTCCTAGTGTTCTTGCATTGGTGAATCCTAATACTCTTTGGTGTTCATTAAGCCTAAATTTCCTAGTACCCTGTTAGAGTGCCTTCTATTGTTCAAGAGGATCCTGCTATCTACTGCTCCTTGTATCAACCAAAGTCATCATATGCTAGAAATTATTTGTCATCAATTATTCCCATTTTCCCTTGATTATTTCCATCAGTACAAAATCATCTTTTCCCGTTTCGTGTCAGTTGATGTAGGATGCCTCAGTGCCTACCCTTTGACAGATCTCTTCCAATCGACTTCAACATCTTATCTATGAAGTTGATCCAGAAACACGTAAGTACCCATATACTTGCAAACATCAGTGGCAGGTCATCTTATGTTTTGTTGGGGGTTCTCATTATTGGCTCCCGATCGAATGATTCTATGAGTGTTTGACATCAAATCCTTTTATTCACACTCGCTAGATTGTACTGTGCATCTTGGGGACCATCATCACTATCGGTGGCCGCCCTCACATCTGTTAACATTTTTTGTTATTTATTGGTAATTAGACGATTTCCTACATGTTCGACTTTGACTCATTCATTCACATGTATGGGAATATGCAGTTTAGTGAAGCGGCGACCAAGTCCTTGGGTTGGGGGTTACACCTGTTAGCCACCTTTAAAAAATTTTCCATATCAATGGTGGCTAAATCTTCTTAGCCTTCAAGAAAAAATTTCATGACCAAATTGTGAAGTTATTGAAGTCTTATGATGACATTTACTCTTTGAGTTAATCTTTACTACTGTTTCACTTTTAATCCTAAAGAACCTGCTGTTTACCAAGAGAAAAACTGCTTCTGAGAACTCCATTTTCCATCATTTTCCTCTTCCTTTCATTCATAAAACAACTCCATTTTTCATCATAACACTTCTCCATTTCATCCATAAACCCTTTCATTTTACCTCTCATTCCCTCAAATTCCCCTTTAAAACCTTTTATTCCCCCTTATTTGGTTTTAAAACCTCGTCTTTACCCCTATCAGAACCTCCAAATTCCTCAAAAAACCCTTCAAAAATCCTAAAAAACCTTCATTTCTTCATTAAGGCCTTAAGCCTCAACCCCTTTTCCTTATATAATCTGGAGCCGCGACCGAGCGCTAAGCCTCATCGCCCCATCGCAATCAGAAATCGAAAATTCCTTTATCCTTTTCTTTTTCCTCCTCCGATGCTGATCCCCCGATTTAATCTCAGCCGTCGAATCCACAAGAAATGACGACCGAGATTCAATTGCGCTCCTCTCATAGCCCTTCGACATCATACCCGTCGATTTAATCCTGACCGTTGATCTCTCATACCGATCCTACAACCAGTGCTTAATCGCACATTGCAAACTCAAACACCCCGATGCTTTGGCCTCTTTCCTTTTCTCTGATGCGATGAAATCTCCATCGCCGATCAAGTTTGATCGGACGGTCCACGCTCAATCGCATCATCTCCTTTCTCCCCTCCCCTTGCATCATTCACATCCTACGTGATTCTGCGATGCAATCTCCACCGTTGATCTTCTCCAATCCGACAGCCCCCAATACTCCTACTTTTCAAACCCCACCCTTCTCTTTCTCCTCCGTCGACAGATCTCAGCCGTCAATCCTCATGATCCAACATCTCCTATTGATCCTTCCTGTCACTCTGATAAAACCTTTTTTCTTAAGTAAAAACCCTTCCGCCCTTTATAAAAATGTGGGCCCTCTTTTCTCTTTTGTTTCTACCCCGCCATCACTTCCCCCCTCTAAATCACTCTCCACCGTTGATTAAAGTAGATCCAACGGCGATCAACACTCCCTCCCATTTCCACCTCTCTTTCTTTGTATAATCTCCCCCGCCTGGATTATGGCCCTTTAACACTATAAACCCACGGTGTTCATCGTTTAACCAAACACCTGTCCACTACGCACCAATTTTGCTGACGTCACTGGGCCCATTACTCCTTCTGCTCGTGCAACTCTGGGTTGATTGCGTTCAACCCGTGTCGTTTGATCTGGTGCCCCTCATCCGATGGCCAAAACCGCATATCACGTAATTTTTGCGCTTGAACGTTAACATTCCAAAATTACGCGATATGGGCTGTTTTCAAAGGATAGGTGTTGCGTGATGTATGGAATTGTGTTTTTTCGACCAAAATCCTAAACCGCCCGAATGTTGCGTGATAACCATCAATGGTTTTCTGCTATACCGCTCCCCCTTCGCAATGTAACTCTTGATTTGATCCTGGTCGTTGATCTCTGAGATCGGACGGTCCTAAATTAATTTCGCCCCCATTCACTTTTCACCTAATTCGCTCCTGAAAGACTTCATCGGTCAATCTCGACCATTCATTATTCTGATCGAACGACTCTCATCAGATCACAACCCCAAGTCTTTCGCCCTCCATCATTCTCCCAAGCGATTCCATCGAGCGATCTCAGCCGTTGATTATCCTAATATAATGGTTCCCATTCATCCTAGCGCCCAAAATCCATTTTCACTTGGTTAGCTATTCTTCTAGGCTTTTTTCCCATTTTCTGTTGCATTCCTCTATTCGCACAGCTCCAAAAAACCTCCACATGAACCCTCCTAAGCAATCAAATCAATTTCGCAGGTTTTTTTAACAATTTGTTGTGATTTTTGCATGTTTTTAATGGTGTTGGCTCTGTGTATTTCCACAATCACAGACAGGTGACAAAAGGGCCCAAAATGACGATTTTGTGGCTTTATCAAAGGAGAAAAAGGACCAATGATTTCTGAGTTCACATATTATCAGGGATATCACGACCCTCGATCTCAGAAACCCTCCACTGCATAATATCATTTGTGCCACTGAGACAGAACAAACAAAGTGTATCAGAGTGAAAAAATCAGGGTTAAAGAGTGATTAAAGCCGAAGCCCAAAGATCAGAGCTTTAATCCACAGTTTAAAGAGTTAAAGAAAGTGTCAAAGAACAAAGGCCCGAAGACAAAGATCAAGGATAATTAACCCTAAACACAGAGTAAAGACAAATTAAAGTGTTTTAAGGTTAAACAAAGAAAAATATCAGTAAAGAGGCCTCCACTGCCACATCAGAGGCCAAAAATATCCTCTTCTGCTACCAAAGTGCCACCTACAGCCTCAATAAATCAAAAGAAGGCATAGTTATTGCCTAAGTCAGTGATATTTTGTTTAAAGACAACCAGATTTATTTCCATCTTGCTGAAAGAGTTTTAAAGTCAACAAAATCTGCCAAGTAGCTAAATACTTAATGAAAACCAATTAATACAGAGGAAATATCAGAAAACTTCTCTATTGAGCCCCTCAAAGGTCGAGAAGCATTAACTTGTATTAATTGAACTAGAGATCTTATTTTTTTATCCCACCTCCTCTTTCTTCTATAAATACTTCTGAAGAAGATGAGATGTTGTTGGTTGTTGGATTTCTGATGTAATAGTTGCTGTATCAAATCATTGTTGAATGTAAATAAGTCCTAAAGCTCTGAAGCTCTGTTAAGTTATTGAAGAAGTTAGGATGAGAAGAAAAGTTGTTGCTGTAATGAAACATTGGACTTGAAGTATGTAACTGGATTGATAATCAATATACAAGCTGGTTTTTGGGATCCTGGTCTATATCATTGGTGAAGTACCTCTTACTATTATTGTTTTCCTTTCATGTATGCCATTTTTTTCATCTTTCCCTGATAAATAACAACAAATATAGAGCTATGATTTACTCTTAGAAGTACCCTACTCTCACTAATAAGATTTATCTTTATTTTTTCCTCCAGTTGTGTATTTAAGAATGACTTAAGTTAAGTGTAAACATTATCAAGGAATGTTGGTTAGTCCATGTCTTGATGTGAAAAACTTGAAAGGAAGTTCTTGAATGATATTTTCATTACATGCTAAGTAGAGTTAAACTAGAAAAGTTTATGGTTTGCCCTGTCTTCTAGTTCTTTCTCCAAACGTTGTTTGAAAGTTTCCCTAAGAGTAAGCTAAAGCAATCCATGATTGTAATACATCTGATCTGATCTTAAGATGCACTTTATTTTCTTATCTGTTTTCATCCCTTCTAAAAGTAGTCTAGTGAGATTACTGGATTGTTGTCTGATAAGTTAGCTTTAATACAAGCTTGTCCAAAGAAGTTTATGGTTAGCCCTGTCCTTTGGTTGGTTTCAAACAGTTGCTTAAAAAGGCTTTTCTTGTATGTAAAGTTGATAAATCCTTGTTGAAATTATTGACTATTTCCACTTTCTCAACACTTTAATGTTCCACTCCATCATTTAATCTAAAGGATCTTTTTATATAGATGACTTGCCCCTTGGACCACTCTTGAAATTGTTGCACAATTAAACCCTTTTGTGACTCCTTTTCCCAATGGATTAAAGCTACTTCACAATAATCCTATCTGTTGAACACTTCTCAATATACTTGCATCTTCGCCCTTTAGAAAATATTTCATTTTTTGATATTCCATCCAATTAAAGATCTTACCCGACCAACCAAACAAACAAAAAAACATTGTTCTTAATAACTAGCCTAATATCACACTAAAAGCCTTAAAATATAAATCAATCTTTGCACTTATAGGGAGATCCCTCTCTGGATTCAGGAGGGCTAGATATTAGACTCTAAAAGTGGTTTTTGATGTAGTCTCTGCAGTGTTTATTCTTGTCACTCTGCTAAATTACAGAGACCTAACAACACCATTACAGTTTTGTTTCCTTCCCCAAGTTGCGATATCGTTTTTTGGAGACAACTTTTCAGTTTGATCCTGTTATGACAAACACTTTCACATTATGCTTATCAGTGGACATGATGTTCATATCTATGTTCTAGAGAAATCATGTTTATTAGCTACTGAGCATGGGAATGCCCGACTCCAGGAAGATACTATATTTTCCGACATATGTTGTTGTTCCAGGTTTTCCTCAGTTCTCCAATTCCTCTCATTCTACTACACTTGTTATAAATTATTTCGGCCATCGTCTTCATCTCTGACCTCACACTTTAGGGGGTATTTTTTACAGGATAAATGACCTCCTCATCAGCTCAGAGGAGAAGGTAACATGGAAGGAAAAAAATGACCTAGACAAGACCCATTTTTGCCAAGGTAGCGCACCCCAGAAGTAGCTAGACAACGTTATAATGCACTTGAGACATGTAAAGGGAGTGTTAGTACCTAGGGTAATGCTTTGTCTTGCCCAAGGGGTAGCGTTATCTGTGTTTAAGTGTGAAAAGAGAAAATATCTTGCGGAAAAGTGACTAGCAATTCTAGCTTTTTCTCATAAAGGACCAGTGTAAAATAGAAACTAAAAGGCACAAACCTTTTATTAGGCCTTTCCAAATAAAACTACTCCTAAGGAAGGAAAAAGCATGGAAGAACATAGAAACATCTTGATCTTTCCCATTACAAACTGGTTGACTAAGTTGGCAAGGTTTTCCCTCTCCATCTTCTATAAAATGGAATTGTGGTCTCTTGGTCTAAGGTCGAAGGATTGAATATATGTAGAGCAGAATTTCATTGTTGTAGTGTGAGGGTTGAAGATCGGCGAAGTTCATTGAGAACTTTCTACCTTGAGCATCATCACACTCAAAAATAGAGAAAGAAGAAGAGGAATTGGGAGACTGAGGAGGGCTTGGTGCAACCAATGGTTGTAATCCTCCTTTTTATAAATCAATAGAAATGTATTTGTTTTGTCCATTCGATGCATCAGTGTCACAATTTTTTTTCAATCGTCTATGTAGCATGATATGAATGGCTTGGATCTGTATTGTTTCATGTTTCTCATGTGCTAGTTTAATCAATAACAAACTATAATGTTGTAGAGATTACATGGGTGCTTTGATTGGTTACAGGATCTAGACTTGGAGTCGATGAAGAAGGATCTCTACTTCGGTGCTTGTTGTTCTCCATAGGATCTGCTACCTATAAGGAGGTAAAATCTCCATCTTACTTTTTCGATTATAGATATTATATTGAACATGTGTGCAACATCTTTGTGAACTTTACAGCTAATCTAACTGTCTGCCTCAGGCATCGGAAAGCCCTGAGAGGGATATTTAATAACCACCACCCAAGAATATTACCCTATGGCAGCTGTCTCTAAGCAAGCCCACAAAATTACTGCGTAGAGGCAGCTCAGAAATAACACTAGATTAGTTTGAAGCCTGCCATTGTGATGCAGATATGAATCTAGTAGATCCAGAAAAGACTGAAGAAAAGCTGCAAAAATTCAGAAAGTGATGGTGGGGTTAAATTTCTGAAGTTTTCAGATTTTTAGCCTAAGCACAAGTGAAAAAGAGTGGGAGGAGATCAGCTTCTCAGAGAGTTTCTAGCCAAAGAAACTTGCGGATTGATTAGAGGATCAAAGAGAGTTGAATCATAGTTGATTTGGCAGATTTCCAAGGAGGGAAATTAGTTGTCAGAGGGAGCAGAAGGTGTGCATATTTCACCAAGGGAATTAGATCCATTTATTTAGCAAAGAGAAAAGGAAGTTCTGACACATTTCTGAGCAGATGGCTCCTCATGGGCTGCGTGATCAGGAGAGGCTGGATGGCCTCTCAAAATTTTCTATTTGGAAGGCAAGGATCCTAATAATCCTTGAGGCATATAATCTTAGAGACCATGCAGAGGAAAATATAGCCACACTGACTGATCTAGATCTCCTTCAGAAGCATAAGGAATCTGTTGGGCATGCCAAGTAGCTGATTATGGATGGAATTAAGGACCATATTGTACCACACTTATATGAGAAGAAGAAAACTAATGAGATGTGGAAGGCCTTAATCTCCCCATATGAGGGAAAGTCTATCCAAGGGAAGATGATGTTGGAGACACAAATGAGGTCATTCATGATGACCAAGGGAGAAGTCATGGATCATTTCCTCTTCATACTGTAGTCGATCAGAGATCAGTTGATTGCAATTGGTGCTAAGGTGGAAGATGATGTGATGGTCAGTATTTCCCTCAATGCAGTCACAAATGAGTGGGAAATATTTGTCCAAAGTATCTTGAGCAGAGCGGACCTCCCAGATTTGGACAACTTGTGTCAATTTTGCATCAAGAATAATTTTGCAGATTCACCAAGAAGAAATATATCTTGGGATCAAGCAATGTGAAGAAGGAAGATGAAGAAGATGCAACCTTGGCATCAAAGAGGCAGCAGGGAAAGAAGAATAAATATTTTTCAAAGATCAAGTGCTTCCAGTGTGGTGAAATGGGACATTTTGCCAGCAATTGTCCTCACAAGAAAAAGGACAAGGAAGTCTCTTCTTCCAAGGCTATTGTGGCAGATGATTGGTCAGAATATGATGCAGCCATGAGTGCTCAAGAACCACAGATGTGGGGTGACATGGATATGTAGAGGAGCTACATAGTCTAAGGCGAGATCTTGGAGCAAATCATCTCTTGGATCATATGTGAGCTATGGTAGCCTTAAGACAGTAGCGGAACAAGTGGAGTAATGGGTGCATAGATCACAGATGAAGCATAGGTAGATCTGAAGACTGGGAGGATCAGTGCAGAGAAGAGCAGCAAAAACATAGAGGCAGCAGTAGCGTAGAGGCTAATGTGACTTCAGCACTGCAGAGCAGAGCTACTTACGCAGTGAAGAGTTGCAGCAGTGCAAAAGACTTTAGAGGGACAACACAGTGTAGCAGCAGCATGAGAGATTTCAGCACAAGGGGCTGATGTGACTTCATTAGTGTAGAGGGAGTCTTCTTACGCAGTGCAAATATGTAGCTATGCATCATCCTTCAGATGCCAGCACAAATATGTACCCTATGGAGCTTCAGTGATGAGGATGCAGCCCATTTGACTTGTCTGTCAAAGATTGGGCAGGAGATTCAGTTGTTTCTCTCAACAACTGGAGTTGCAGTGAAACAAATCAGCAGTGGCAGTGCTATGAGTAGCACAAATGCAACATATTGAGAGGGAGTTGCAGTATAGAGGTTACAATGGTAGTGGCAGAGTCATGGGTAGCAGTACAGAATGGCAGCAGCAGTGCAGAGTTGAGCGGCAGTAAGCCAAGCATCAACAACACAAAATCAATACCCAAAATCATGTAATGCATAGTGTGATGTATTGCTAGAGCACACCCTTGATGCTAAGAGGTAGTGTTGAGATTTTCTGTATTTTGGGTAGCATCAGTTGTGCTCTAGCTCCCAAATTTTGTGGAGGGACTAGAGTACACTTGGTCTACAAGACCCAAAAATTTATTTTGGAAATTTTGTCTGGTTTAGGAGATATTAAATTAATTAATTATTTTAATGTATTTCCTAAGTTAAAACTTAGGGAACTTAAATAATTAAAGTGAATTTAATTAAACATGTGATGAAATTGTATTAAGTCACATGGATCAAGCTTTCTTTTAATATTAGCCATTGATTCAAGATCTGATCATGGTTGTTGGTTTCCCAACGAGAAAAGTATAAAGGAAAGGCTTTGGGTCATTTGTAAAGACACACAGAGGCAGAGTACTAAAGCTAAGGTGAGATTCTAGGGCGGGTTTGCTAATAATTCTCAAAAGTGTTTTAGCTGTAGAGAGGGGAATTTAGACCAAGGGGATGATCTGATCCCAGGGTCTAGAATCAACAAGAGGTATATATCAGCTCAGAGAGGCAATACAGAGAAGCAGGAAAGCGGTAGTAGGAAGGGCAACAACTGTGCTATGCAGGTGTTGCGCAGTCCCTCAAGGACAACGTGATTTTCTGAATGAAACCCTCACGGGTTACACAGAGACCCTAAGGGGTAGTGTAAGGACTGCGTCACCTAGTCTGGGGTAATGCATCCCTTTCCGGAGCAATGCTGAGGATCAGAGGGGCTTCAGAGGCTAATGCAGAGGCTTCAGGGGCAGCGTTGGGGTTTCTAGGCCCTATTTTTTGGCTGAGTTCTATAATCCCATATGAGGGTGTGGATCAGTTATTATTTTGGCTTCAGAACAACCAGTGAGCTATAGATCTATTATTTTTCTGTCGAGTTTTCTATTTCTGGAACCCAGGGTTGTTGTATTTAGAAAATTCTTAATAATAAAACCCTCTAGTAGCCATAAGACTGATTTTCCCACATTCGGTTTTTTCCAGGGACTATTTATCTAGAAATAATTGTGTCACTTTGTCTATGTATGCATTAACTTGTTCTAGAACTGAATTGGTGGAGATCTGTTATGTGTTTTGCTTCGATTTTAACTTGAATTTTATTTAGGTAATAACTTATCTAAGTAGGATGAGCATAACCATATTAGCAGTAAAATCCCTGCATAAAGTGTCTGGATTCAGAAATTTCGACAAGGACCTTATCAAATAGAGAAATTCCATGAAAATGGGGCTTTTCAGACCAGAACCATAGATGGGGATGGGATCCTTCTACTTGTCAATGGTTACAGGCTAAAAATGTACAAGAAGCTTTTGTCTAAGGCTGAGTTTATTAATACAATAAAAAGGGAGGTGAATGTCATTGGGAGCTCCATAGTTTGCAGCCCCTCATCTTCCTATAAAAAAGAAAAAAGAAAAAAATAAAGAGGTCTGGGTGAAAAAATTTCTAAGGCATCCAAGGCAAACTCCTGTGTTGAAAACCTCCATGACACAACCCTGGAGAAAAAAAAAAAAGAAAAAAAAAAAACAGATAAATAAAAGATCCTTTGTTGAAAACCTCCTTGATGCACCCAAGGCAAGCTTGTAGGTTGAAAACCTCTGCTGAGGCAGCCCACCTATCTTCAAAAAACAAAAACAAAAAACAAAAAAAGAAGAAATAAAAAATCAAAAGAGTGACACAACACCTATGCACTAACTTGGTTTTGTTTTACAGGTTTATGATCAAGGACAATTTGGACAAAACAAGAAAAATTCCCGCTTTCTCTCTCTCTCTCTCTCCCCTCTACCTGTCCACTCCATGTCCAACCCCAACATGCATTCATGCATCCATTTCTCCCACTAGGTGAGAAAAAATTTCATTTTTTCTCTTACTCTCTGCAGTGCTACAGGATGTCCTAAGTTACTACAGGATTTACTATAGTGCTACATGAAACCCTATAATGATACAGGTAATTCACTTGAGGATGAAAGAGCTCACCCAAGGCCACCTAACCCTGAAAAAGAGATGAACATTTATTTTTGTTAGCTATTTCTACCATTCCTAACCATCACTCCATCCCATGCATAATGATTCACTCATCAAACCATATATTTCATCACTATGAGCTAGTTTAGCTAAATCCTCAAACAAGGCCTCTCCTCTCATATCCTCCTCTATTAAACCACTCCATCCACTTCCTAACACCACCCCTAGCATCGCTACAGTATTTTTATTCATTCATCAGGTCATTTGAGCTCCAAAACAACAACAAGGTAATTGCTACAAGAAGATGATCACTTCCTACAACAAATATGTGCATGCAGCCAACACATTGAAAGCCATGAGATGACTGATGAAGATGGCTCATGAAGATCACAAGAGGACTCCAGAAGAGAAGGTGCACTAGAAACAACACCCTAGGATCTTCATGAGGCACCTATAAAAGAATCAACAAGCAGAGACAATAAGCACCTCACTTAGAAAAGAAAGAAAAAAAATATCACTTTTGATAATCACAGTGCTCCATCTCCCTACATCAAAGTATCTTGCCACTCATCATCATCAGATAGGCTTAGGTATGGCTCCCTCACCCTCTCGTTATATGTAATTTGACTAAAATGAGTAAATGTCTATAAAAGAGAGTTTACTAGGAAAAAAGGTGGCAAGTTAACTTGGCCACCCTTGAATAGTTAAAACAAAAAGTTAGTGGAGTTTGCATGCCACATGGTAGGTGAGAATGATTGGGTCGAGAGGGAACAATGATCCAAATGAGGAAACCTTGTGCCAAATACACATCACCACAACACTCCAAGCCTGCTTGATTTGGAATAAAAAACGTAGTTTGGCTCATTCCCCCTCATTCTATTATGAATTTTGAGATCAGCTAGAGAAGAACAGAGACAGGAGACATTGAGGAGATTCGATCCATGGAAGAGCTTTGCATGCATCCTGTGCTACAGGAAAGTCTGCTATTGCTACTGGAAGTTTCTAGGGAGGCCAAAAAGTGATATAAAGTCTCATGTAAGTGAACCTTAGAGTGTGTTGATACCCCAACACCATCCTTCAAGCCATAGATAATCATAATTGTAGAGGTAAGTGGCCATCACCCCATCAAGAAGAAAATATTTTTCATGGTAATTTATACACACAGTGAAGCCATAATTCAAGAAATTAAAAGGTTGTTCAAATGAGTAGGGATAATAAAACCACATTTTGTGTAAATATAAAACTTTTGGGTCCCATATCATAGTGATTTTAGAAACAATACAGAGACAACCATCTCTCTAACAATAGTCATAAAATGGGTGGAGGTTTCAATAGAAGGGAGCCCATAGACATAAAAAGAATTATACTACACCCTCTTGTGGTTGACATATTTAGAAATCACCAGTGTTTGGGGTTCTTTGAGCTCCTCAAAGGCTTTGATGATGAAGTGGATTGAGAATTTTTAGTAGCCTTGGACTCCCAAGCAGATGATAGGGCCACCACAGTGGTAAGAGGGCTAGAAATTACCATAACCCCTGAACTCATTAGCAGAGTCACCACCTTACCTCTAGGAGTTAAATGAAATAGAAAGGAAAAATTCTCTAGTACTTCCTCCAAGAAGAGTTTCTTATTTCCCAACTAAGAATACATTGAAGATAAGAATGGGGTAAGAAGAGAAATTATACGTTACCCATGGGATGAGGTAGCCTACCACATCATGAAATATATCTCCTATGAGGGCAGAATAAGTGTGGTCTATGGATACCATTTTATATTTTTGCATGAAATTAGGTTCAAATGGAATATTCCCTTAGATCAGAGACTCAATATCCCATACTTCCTCCTCCATTTAATTGGATAAATGAGCCAGAGGGTAAGGGAGAGAAAGTATCAACACTTAGCTCATCATGGTCTCATTAAACCCATAGTGGGAGATGCTCTCAACAGACTCAACGCCCATGTACCTTGGTCCACCTTCATTAACATGGACATAGAAGCATTCATTAGGACACAAACCATCACTCCTGGAGAGACCCCTGCCTCTAGCCTTGGAGAAAGGGGAATCCAAGCAGAAGAGGAAGGGACTGAAAGGACAAGGGAATAAGAGGAAGAAGAGGAAATGGAAACATAGGTAGAACCCATGGAAAATGTAGGAGTAGATGAAGGAAGAGAATAGGAGGAAAGGAAATATGAAAAAAGAGAATAATATGAGAAATCAGAGGAAGAGAAAGAAGGAAAGATAGAATAGGATGAGATACTAGAGCCCAAGCTTATCACTGATATCTCCCCTCAACAAACCAACCTTACACCAGAGATATCTGAAAAGGAAGTGGTTGCAACCTTAGCCACCGTAAGCACCCATGTGAAAGAAAAGAGAAAAATTTAGACCCCCATGTACTTCAGGACCAGGAAGAGTGCAAGGGTGAAACAAGGGAGACATCAAAATCCAACCAAGAGCCCCATCACAATTGAAGAATCACCAAATGATAAAGAAGGAATAGGGCCAGAGGAGGGAAATATTAAAGAGGTCACTTCACCTAAAAATACACCTATGACCTATAGAAGGAGGCACCCCTCAAGGCTAGCATCCCTCAAACAATAACTAACACCCATAGACATCCAAGAGGAACAAAAGAAGGGGCAGGATGAAAATAGAGTTTGCTACATGAAACATAGATTTTTCTATAGGAAACTCAGACAGTGCTACAGAAAACTCAGAATTTGCTATAGGAAGAGAAAAAAGTCATGGGAGAAGAGAAAAAGACACCATTGGAAGGGAAGAAGGCCCAAGGTGATGAAAAATAGGCAGAAGTTCAGGGGTAGGATGCAAAAGTTGAGAAAAAAGAGAAGGAAGAGGAGGAACCAAAGGAAGAACTAACCTATCCAAAAAATGTCCCAAAAGACATTGCAATATTTCAACATACTATCCCACAACCAAAATTGAGCTCCTATTACACATTCATTGAAGGAGGGAAAATTATCCCTCAAAATCTTTCAGCTAGAGAAAGAGAGAGCGCACATACACCACTGGATGAAAATTTACAAAACTAAGAATGTCGAAGATGTAGGGATCATGGAAGAGAAACTCACTGAGATGGGGTGATATTTGGTTGATTTTAGACTTAGGGAGGCAGTGTTGAAAGAGAAGCTAAAATAAGCACAAGAAAAAAATGCAAGATGAAGGGCCAACTGCAGCAAAAAGACAAGCAGATTTCCACCATGGAAGACTTGGGCATGGAGGCAATAAAACACATACATCCCTCAAATTCCTATGCCATTTACCTGAAGGAGGAATTCCTACAGTTCTAGATAAAAAAACTAGCATCATATGGGTCATTGAATTTACAGAATTACAGTAAATTTATTGATTTTTGCAGCTAGTCCAACATGGATGATAGGGCCAAATTGGAAGAGTTTTACATACATAATATTTTCCTAACTGATCTGAACATTTGGGACCCAAAATATAGGTTGGGGGATATGTGATTGATGGCCCTAGCCTCTTGGATGTCAAATGAAGAAGCTAGAGCAAAGGAGGTCAAAAAGGTAACGAAGAGAAAAGGAAAAGAGCCTCTCCAAATCAGCGCAGAGATAATAAACCCTAAAGGGGTCATAAAAAACCATCGAATGATATCCAATTATGCCAACCTTGTAGACATATATCTCAACACCCAAACAGGAAATTGCACATTATGATGACATATCTAGATTGTTGGGAGAGGAGTGCATGATGGCAAGTCATAGAAGATGGAATGGCCTCCCACTTAGCCTAAGAAACATGGAGTATCATACTCTAGACAGATTGAGAGCTGCCCTAGAAAGATCACCTTTATATAAAAGGGCCATGCAAATAATGAAGATCAAATGGCTTGGATTAAAACTCAGTCTGCCTTTGCTACTAGGGCCGAGTGAAGGAAAAAAGTGAGCTAAAGAGGACAAGGAATGGGAGGAAGCATAAAATAATGCAGGTTTCTACCCTCCTGAAGGGATTCCTTCCATGATACGTTGGGATTTCAGAGAGGCCACAAGGACACTAAAAGAAATGACAAGAGAGGACTGAATTGCTCAGGGGATGAGAAACTGTTTGGTAGGGGGGTGATGATGCGCACAATCATTAGGTACATTCTAAGGGGTTAATTGTCACCTTTTTTAGCCTAATTATTCTCTCTCACACACATTTAAATGCATTTTTTTCATGTTTTTCTTGGTGAGAATGGTGTATTAAGGGTTGTCATTCTTTGAGGCCTAATGTGGTTTAAATGCAGGAAAATCAGGGAAATAATGCCATTTTTGAGGAATATTGCACAGTCAGGGCTTAGAGTAGACATTAAGGAGTGATTATAGGAGGGTTCACCACCTCCTTAACTCCTAAAGGCAACCAATATCTCCTCGAGATTATCCTCCAATAGCTCAAAATCAGAGGTAGCCAAGCAAGTGAAAGATAAAAGGGAGCCAAGCTTCACTTCTCTCAAGCTCCAAGGGAAAAAACCCCTACTTTTTAGGGAGTTGTTGGTAGCTACCCTTTAGCATAAATAGGCCAAAGCAAGAGATCACTAGGATTTTACTTTTGATTGTAGCTAGATAACTCATGGCTCTTGTATTAGAAATTTCTGACTTTCATATGTTATGTACAACACTGGTTATGAAATAAAATGAGTTTTCAGTTTCTTCTCCACTGAGTTAGTTTTAGGGAGCTGAGCTTGTGGGTTAGGGCCCAATCCATTAGCCTCAGTCTCTCTTATGTAATTTTTTTTTCTCTTATGTTGTAGTATTTGATCTCTTTCATTTTATGTTGAGTAGAATATTAAACCTCAAAAATATGTGCTAAGCCTCCCTCTCTCACCTATTCCATTGGAGCTTGAGGAGGAAGGTCTTCCACCACAGACCAAAATGTTTTTTACTTTATGATTTCTTGGACAATTTAGATACTTTACTTTTCTTATCATGAACATGTTGTAGATGCAGAGGTAGATTTATGTTTAGTTGCATAGGTATGTTTATTTAAATTCAACTCATCTCTTCCACCATTTTTGTGACAAAATTAATCAATGATGAATGCATGAACATGTAGTTTGACTGTTGGTTTGAATAGAGTAGCAAAGGAGGACCACTTCAGCACCATCAAATTCAATCTCCACCCTTCATCAACCACCTTCCATCCAAGTCACCTACATCCCTATTTTTGGAAATCACCACCACATCATTGAGAGCCACCTTGAAGGTGCAAGACATGATTTATGAAGAATTATGAGCTTGGCCAAGGGGTTTTCTACCCTTCATATTCCTAGATCCACCTTCACCCCACTGCTCCTAACCTTTTCCTCACCATTTCTAGCCTCAAACTCCACATGGGTTGTTTCATGTAGCTTTTCAAGACATCCTGTAGCACTATAGGTAACCCTGTAGCAGTGCTAAACACTCTCTCCTTCAACCCAAAATCACTCTTTCACCTCATCTAAACTTATCCAAGGCACCAATTGACCTTCAAATCTGAAGCTCTGGTCCAGGGACCCTCTTAGACCACCTCAAAGCCTCCTTCTTTTTCTGCAAAATAGATTCATTTAAAATTATGATTATCTCATTTCTATATGCATCATTAAACACAGTAGTTAAGCATAAGATAGATATGACTCGATTAGTCAATTTATTTAGTATGTTTGCTCTAGATTAGTTTCCTTTTATGAAATTCAATTAAGCAATCTAGCTTCTAAAT
This sequence comes from Pinus albicaulis, assembly GCA_034641835.2. Lineage (NCBI taxonomy): Eukaryota > Viridiplantae > Streptophyta > Pinopsida > Pinales > Pinaceae > Pinus > Pinus albicaulis. The sequence goes on along the minus strand of CM076571.1, from coordinate 720,463,116 downwards.
GCCACTTAGTGTAATTTCCTTTCTTTCATTAGCATAAGTGTGAATGTCTCTTTATTCCAATTAGCTAGATGAATCAGTTTGATCTAGAGTAGTTTCTTTCCATGTTGATAGAGTAATGTTCATGATTTATTTCCAGTCTTAGATTACATTTAGAAGTGTGACATAATTAATTTCCTAGAAGTAACCCTTGAAGTAACAAATCATTGTAGAAATTAGATGAGGATGCCATGAGTAGAACTCATCTACTGTGCATATTGCACGATCACCTCCAAGTTTGTATGAACCTTTTGTTAATAAAGTAAAGTTGAGTGGCCTCTAGGAGTTGGAGAATTCTTGGTGCAATACTAGGGCTCACCACCATGTAATATGATTTGTTCCCCATTGTCATCTAAGCACTCAATGGCCTTGTCATAACAATCCACCTTAGTCCTATGAGGATACAACCATTCCATTCCCAACAACGTACTATATGATCCCAATGGCAGTATATTAAAATGTGTTGATGTATGCATTCCATTCAATTCAAATGCACAAACTCTTACCCAATGATGAACCATTTTCTTTGTACTTGTAGCCAACTACACTAAAAAATAATATACATGCACTTATTTATTCAAACAACACTTATCCACCAAGTCAATATTAACCTGACTATAATTAGTGCCAGGGTCAATCAAAATAAAAAATCTTGATCACAAAGCTTACTGTCCATCTCAATAATAGATACTTGGTGATATTCCTTCCTATTATCCAATCCTGCATAAATACGATGAACACTCTGTCCAACATCCCCCACTATTTGTGCTTCCTAAGCACTATAAATCTATGGTCTACCATCCTGATGTTGTGGAAAATCTCACCTACGATGATCCTTGCCACACGTCCAACATTGTAAAGGCTTCCAACTTGCACCCTTATTCTTCTCCTTAGATTGATGTCCCTGACATCTATCAGATGTATTGAACTTCGTAGTTGATGCTACATTCTCTTTGTTACCTATGTCCTGATGCTTTTCTTGCTTCTTGTTAGAGTCGGTCCTTGCAGCCCTCCGTCAGTGATCATTTCGTCTTTTGCATATTCATTATTAGGTGTCTCGCTGGTTCCACTTCGTTGCATTTCACTAGGATCATGCCATGAACTGACGAAGGGGTCTGTCGTCCTATGTTTCCTCATGTTTATACCTGCAGTTTTTAAAAATATTTCCTCAAAAAATTATTCATAGTCATTGTCATTATATATATGGTCATTAAAAATGTCAATAAGTGTCCTAGGTCTTGGTGTCTATGGTTTTTGAGTCATTTATATACTAGTCATAAAGCCTGCAAGGTGAGGAAAGTCCAGTACTTGTGATTTCTATTTTATTATCATCAGCATTTAAAAAAAAAATATATTTCTAGTCCAAAACTCTGTTTTGGAACTAGAAATTTGTCATTATCATTTTGTAAAAAATTGTAATTGTTCCGCCATGAAGACATTGTCAAAAGCAGACCCCTGGTCTTTTCTCTAGCCAAGATAGCCATATCCCTGCAAGAAGACAGCAAAATCATTAGTATCGACCTCAAAAAAAGCCAAAGGAAGTTTGTATTTGAAAAAGCCAAAAGTGAAAATTACAAAAACATTTGTAATATGGGTTTGAAATTAGATTTGAAATAAAATCTGATTGTGAAGATATTTGTGACATGTATAAAAGCCAAACAAGTTTTATTTGAACCAATTTCATAGCTCCCAAATCGTGTTTGCAAAGTGGAGGGCCGATTTCAGAGTTTTGAAGTGCGTGGACAGAGTTTTGGGGCTGCGCGACCCACGTTGGGGGAGAGCGACCCACCTGGGCTGCGCGACCCATGCAGAGTTAGTTAAGCAGTGTAGGTTTGCAGGTGCGCGACCCACCTGGGCTGCGCGACCCACGCAGAGCCTGCGCGACCCACGCAGACACAGGGTTTTGAAATTCAGTTTGCGCGCCCAGTTTGGCTTGGAATCGACTCAAGCTACCTTCAAACAGGTTTCTATCCATTGTTTGATATTTTTCAACGCATTTGTGGCATCATGGGTGATTTCCAGTATTCAAATGAAGGATTTAAAACCCCACAGTCACAGTATTATTGTTTTCAGGGTTTGAAATGAAAATGAATGGTGGAAAGAATGTGTTTGCTATCTTAAGGCAGTGATATGGCCAGCCTTCCATATAACATCAAAATCAATTTGCTCTCATACCCATTATACCACTGCAACCATTGCTATTGTTATACCATATTTAAACCCTTTGAGTCACATTGCTCATGTTTGTAATGAGTCACATTACCCAATGTTAAAATATGCTCATGTCTTTGTTTCAAATGGCCCATTGAAACCTTTATGGTCATTACTCCTAGACAAACATATTATTGTTAATGCCATGCTCTCCTTTGACTAGATGTGTTCAAACTTTTGAAAGTTGCCTGCTCCTATTTGGTCGAAATTTCATTTGCATTCAAAACAGAGAGGGTGCCTTTTTCAGTCCATTTAAAGCTGAGATTTTATCCATAATGTGATTCCTTGATAGTGCTTTGACGATGGGAATATTGGTTGGGTGTTAAAACATACATCCTAATTTTGCTTTCACTGCATTCATATCAGTGTACACATTGCCCAAAAACTTGATCAGAGATATGTCAGAAACAGAGTCAGAATATGAGCCAGGGTCAGGCAGTGATTCGGTGGCTGAAGGTAATGTGCCACGGAGTTCCCGCAGAGAAAACAGAAGTGGTGATCATCGCAGAGAGGAGCCTACTTCTTTGGCTCGGTTGTAGGCATGTCCATTAGCTATGGATTGTTTTTGATTCTTGTCATGTTTCAGATTTTGTGAGATGGTTGTACAAACCCGACCTCATCGTGAATTAGCACGTCTGTTTGTTCTTCATTTGCGGGGTCATCGGGTAAGCCTTGCTGGGGTTGATTTCATTGTATCGCCTTTGACTATTGCTCAAGCCAATGGCATACCGAACATAGGCGAGGAATGGAGCAAGGGTAAGCAGTTAGAGAAATTTCATTATGAGCCATACATTAAAACTGGATATGTGGCTTACTTGAGCAGAGCCTTTCCATTCAGATTCTTGAGAGATGAGTATGCACCACTCATGAGGCTCATTATTCAGTATTTCAGTTGTGAGGGCAGGTATGCTCGTCTTTTCTCATATCATGTTCGTTTGCTGATGCACTTCACAAGGGTGCGTATGATGAATATTCCGTATTTCATACACCGCAACATAGAGAGGATGGTGACATTTGTGCAGATGAAGACGAGCCCAGTGCAGCAGTACAGGAGTATATATCATTTCGCTTTGATCAAAATCTTGGTGTTACATCAGTTGGCGGAGCAGGGCATCACTTGGGAGGATTTCATTTCTAGAGACTTTTTCAGAGTGCCACAGCAGCCTCCTGAGGCAGTTTATGATGCAGGAGAGCCCTCACACCAGCCGGACATGCTTGAGGTTGGGCATATCATTACTCCTTTGGTTCAGACATATCAGCGAGGCCACAGGGCCTTATTTGCAGCGACACGGCGGGTACTATCTCCACGTGAGGTGGAAGGGGTCCCGCCGACTTCATCGACACGGCGAGTATTATCTCCACGTGATGTGGAAAGGGTCTCGCTTTCTTCTCCAGTGCAGGTACAGGTACAAGACAGGGGCAAGAGGCCCATGCATGATGAGGGCCCATCAGGAGGCCGGGACACCGATATGACAGTCATTGATGTTGATACGGGTTCTCCCAGCTCGAAGCTGAGGGAGGTCGTCCAGGAGCAGAGGGCCGAGAATGACCAGCTGAAAGATCAATTGCAGAAGGCTCAGTGGGTGATTAACTATTTGGAGCAGCGCAACAAACAGCTTGAGGATGAGCTCACATATTATGAGTTGCGTCGAATCCGTGAGGACAGGCAGTGGAATCGAAAGAGGCCCGGTGACATGACACCAGCTGACAGAGATACTGTACTCACGCGGGTGAATATACATCTGGAGAAGCTGTTGGCGAAGGCCAACCGAGACAAAGACATGCTTCGCCACATGAAAGGCCATTACTGGGCTCGCATGCATGTTTGCAAAGCGAGGATGAGGATCATGAAGAGGAGGTTGCGCAAGGCACTTCGACGGCGGAAAGGGCCTAATCCACTTCGGATTTTGGCCGAGGCTTCATTGAATGGGCAAGACACGTGATGGAGGACCTCCGCTCCGAATTTGGGCAAATTCGGAGAAGATTTTGTCATTTCCAAATTTTTGGTCTAAAAAACAAGTTTTGCAGCTACGTGGGTCGCGCGCTCATGCGCTCGCATTTTTTTGAAACACTTGCTGGAGGAGATTTTTACATTTTTGGATTTTTCATGGTTAATTATGCATCCTCTGAAGTCAACTTAGCATTTCAACAAAATCTGGATGGTCAAACAGCTCAAAAACACCATGAAAACCACCTTGCTACCACCTTTTGCACCAGCAGGAAGTACCTCTGGGAGAATGAGGTTTTGGAGGGTCAAATCAACTCCAAATTCATAAATTCTACTTGGGTTGGAAAGTAGACATCCAGGGCTTTCCAACGAGCTATCATGAGCTCAATTTGGATGTCGGGAGCTACCTCAAAATCAGCCTGGAACATGAGCGACCCACCTAGAGATTTTTTTGAGTTTTCAGCTGCCAGCTCAGTATTTCGCCTATTATGGACCAGTTTTGCTTATGGATAGAATTCTTGGGTTTTTATGATGTAAATTCATGTTTGGCATGTAACTTTGGCTTGTTTTTATCTCTTCAAGAAGATTCACTCTCAAATGAGTAAAAAATCATGTAATGGATCAGTTTCCACTCTTTTAGAGGCAAGTTGTTAGCTGCCTAGATTGTAGTTCCATGATTAGAATTGGTTGAAACCGATCCCTGAAGAGGGAATTCGACCCCTAGAGGTGGGGAAAGGGGTTAGAGTGATCTATATATTGTAATTTCTGAGGCATTCTACAGGTTGGACTCTTGGGATACTTTTGATATCATTGTACATACTTTTCATATTTTGGCTAAGGAAAGATCAAGGGTTTTGCGGCACTTGTTGGGATCCTTGTGGTGTTCTGTTCTTGATGATGTTTCTCCTTTGTTTACTGTAAGTTTCTTCATGTTTAATGTATGCCATCGTTTCATTATGCTTCTGAACTAAATTGAATGAGTGATTAAGGTTGAATCCATTGTTTACAGTGCTTAGCCTTTGAATTCAGTTAGTTCTATATGTTTTCAGCTGTTTGGAGAGGATCCAAGTTCTTCTTTTCCCTCTTCAGCTCCTCGTCAGTCTAATCTATCCATAAAATCCAATTCGAAGCATTAAGATCATCACCTACCTCGCCCCAGCTTGAACTCTGCAAAGGTCTGACCTTATCCCCGGACCCAAAATTTGTTTTCCCATTACTCCAGCAAAAACCCAAAAAACCAAAAATCAAACATACCTATCTCTTTACTAGCCTAAAATCAGTTCTTATTGTAAGTCATCTCGCATTCTATTGCTTATTTTCTCGAGATTGACGGAGAGAGACCTCTCCTGTCCTCGTAGGGCTAGCTACGAGGCTGAGCGTGGTTTGATGTAGCCTTGAGTTTTACTTCATTTCAGCCTGAGGTAGATTTGAGTGCTAACATAGTGGCGACCATACTGGGGAAACATCTCAATGGTTTGCTTGTTGATGTGTTTGTTCCACGAGTCTTAGACGGAGTCTGAAGTCACGCCAGGTAGCTTTCGAAACGCTTTTGTTATGCATAAGCGGAAGTAGATAAACGCTGCTTCAGTCGATCTCCGATAAGCTTGTGTGTTCAGTACTTGATTTGTAAATCACCCCAGTATACTTATTCGTTCTAGACCTTTTGGATGATTGAGTCTAGAAGTCGAAAGGCTGAAAATAATTGATTGTGTTCCTTGTAATTTTTGTTTTCCGAGAAGATCAATACACTGGCTTCAAGAAGAAAATACTAGGGCGAATCCTGACCCTGATCCACCAACAATCTTCGAAAATCCGAATCTGATTCCAAGGACCCTTAGAAAACAAGGGAGCCAAGAGAGTTCTGAAAGAGAAAGCCAATTGAGTTTTGAGAGTTCCAGAGTGCTTACCCGATTTGCATCCTGTCCTGTCAAAATCATATATGTTGATGAAATCCCCTTTGATGCACGGTTTGAAACATCCTTGTTTGTGAATTTTTCCGAAACTGAATTGTCAAGATTAGTCCCAGATCCATTGTTTACTGAAGATTTGCAATATAGATTTGTTTCACAGTACTTGGATAGACAGCTGCAAAGTTCTATTGAGGATACTAATACTTTTGAATTTACTGAATCTGCTTCACAAGTTCTTGACCCATCTGAAATTGCATCAAGTTCACGGATCCCTACTGAAACTCCTTTTGTCCCTACCATTCCGGTTCAGCCTGAGTTTTCTGATCAGCAATCAATAGTATTTTCTCCGTTTCCATTGAATACATCTCATAGACCTACTGCTCCTACTCCTCCTGTATCTCCTCGACAACAGATTGTTTTCAATCCACCAAGAGCTATGGCTGCTCGTTTTGCACCTCTTGTGTTACCCCAGCAGTTGAATGATATGCCCACAGACTATCAGAGTAAGATCCCGACATTTGATGGCACTCCACAGAGTCTTCCTGCACAACAGCATGTAGACAATATGGCAGATTTCTTTGATCGTTTCGAGATTGATGAAGAAAATGTGACCATGAGGCTTTTTGTGCAAACCTTTGGAGGTGAGGTATGGAAATGGTTCAGAGCCTTGCCACAAAGAAGCATCGATACATTGGCAGAACTTCAGAGGCAGTTTTTAGACCGATGGGAGATGAAAAAGGATCCGTTGCAGATTACTTCAGAATATACAAACCTCAAACGTAATCCTGGTGAGTCTGTTCAGGATTATATCATTAGATTCAATACAGTGTATAATGCTATTCCAGATGACTTGAGACTGTCTAAAAAGTCTGCTCTCCTTAAATTCCCGGATGGCTTTGATCCGGAGATGGCTTATTCTCTTCGTGATAGAGATCCACCTACTTTAGAAGATATGCAGAAGGTCGCTGTTAGTGTTGAGGCAAATCTGAATGATAAAAGAGCACGGTTGAAAGCAGATAAAAGAGTGACAATAAAGGAAGAGCCTTCTACATCTATATCAGAACAGCACTTAGCTCGTGAGTTGGAAAAGGCTTTAAGAAGAATAAATCTTGACAAAGCAGAAACACAGTTTCGGAACCCAAATTTCCGTGGCCAGCAGCAGCCACAATTCAGAATTAAGCAGCGTGAACAAAGAGCTCAAGAGCTAGCAGCCCAACAGCAGGTTAAGACTCCTCTTTTGCAGAATTTTGTGAGTCATGATTCCGATGATGATGATGATGTGTCAGGTGAGCAAAATCATTTCTTCACTCCTGATGATTTGCCTATTTATATTACTGAGGAAGAGGAGTATGGTGAAAGTTCATTTGTTCATAAAGATGAGGATTTTATCCTAACAAATGATGCTGATTTAGAAGAAGAGTCAGATGAATATCAAAGAGGATATTTGAATGCATTGACTGCTCAGCAGAAACAGTATTCATTAAGAAATCGAGATGTGCCTATAAATCCCATTCAGAAAAGAAAGGAAGCTTCAGCACCAAAGACAGATTCACCAATACCACAGAAAAGAGGGAAAGAGACAATTGACCCCGCAGCAAGTAAAGTATCATCAGCTGAGAAGGTAAATCAGTCAAGTATAGTGAAAGACAAGGTTGAAAGGAAGGAAATTCTAGTTAAAGAGGTCGAGAAGGTTTCAGCATTTAGCTTGGAAAATGAAATTTCCAAACTGAAAATATCTATTCCTTTGACGGAGATTATGAAGAACAACAGTTACCGTAGTCAAGTCACCAAAATTCTGAACTTTGATCCAATGATTGACACAGTAAATGTTGAGGATGATCAGCCGGAATTGATTTTTGGGCCTGCATTAAATGGTGAGTCTCCTGACAGTAATGTTCCTCCTTTTTACATCAGTTTGAGGTTGCATGAATATATATTGCACAATGCTATGCTCGATTCGGGTGCTTCGCACAATTTGATGCCAAAGGCAATCATGGAAAGTTGGGATTAGACATTACAAGAGAGTATCATGATTTGTATTCATTCGATTCCAGCCGGGTAAAGTGTATAGGACTCATCAAAGATTTGGTGGTAAGTTTAGATCAAATCCCAGCGAAGAATGTTTTGATGGATGTGGTGGTTGCTGACATTCCTCCACGGTTCGGGATGCTCCTTGCAAGATCTTGGGGGGCAAAGTTGAAAGGTACACTTCAATTAGATTTCTCTTATGCTACAATTCCAGTCTTCGGTCAAATGAGAAAGTTGTATCGTGAGCAGAAGATGAAATACATGATAACTAGCAAAGAGAAGCCAGTCAATCATCCTGTGAACTATGTACATACCGATTTAGAGTCGTTTGTGTTGCTTGCTGATAGTTTTAATGATGTAGAAAGTCAATTAGTTCAGGCAGAAGACATACCAGAAATAAATGAGAATTTTAGAGAAGTTTTGCAAAAAGAAAGAAGAGAAAAACAAGTTGTTTTGGAGCAATCAGCTGAAGACAATGGGCAGCAAACAGGAAAAACAGAGCCGACACAGTTTCAGCATTTAGAGGATGATGAAGATGGTCTTTGGACCATGGATTTTGACGGTGCAGTGGGCAGCGATGGTGCTGGGATTGGTGTGTGGATTCGAAGTCCATTTTCCGCTCCTGATAAAGTTCCTAGCAATGTGAGAGTGTGTTCTTACAAGCTTGCATTCGATTGTTCTAATAATGAAGCGGAATACGAGGCTCTTATTGCTGGCCTTAAGATTCTCAAGAAGCTGAATGCGAAAAAGATTGCAGTATATGGTGATTCAGAATTAGTGATAAAGCAAGTTAAAGGTGAGTTTCAGGCTAAGCATCCTCGCATGAGGGCTTACCGAAATGCAGTTTTGGATATTCTGAAGTTATTTTCTGATTATACTTTAACATGTGTGCCCCGCATACAAAATGGTGTTGCTGATGGACTTGCTAAGGCAGCAAGCAATCTTAAGATTCCAATGAATTCCAACAACAAGTTTGAGATACATGTGAAACACCGACCCACCGTTCCAGACAATCAGCGATGTTGGCAAGTTTTTGAGGATGATGAGGAGATTAGTGAATTTCTGCAGAATAAGGGTAAGTTTAAAGATACCTCCATAGATACATAATTTGATGATGGTATTGATGACATACAGATAAATCAAATGGATGTGCTGCAACTGAAGGATAACATCATTCCTAAGGGATTGATTCCTTTGGAAGAGTTGTTTGATCAAGATGATGTAGCTCGTAAGCCTACATTGAGTCCAACAGAGAAAGGTGTCGAAGAGGTAAATATTGGAACAGCTGAGAATCCCAAGATGGTGAAATTGTCAAAGTCATTGTCACCAAAGGTAAGAGCAGAATATGTGAAATTGTTATCTTCATTTTCTGATGTGTTTGCGTGGGATTATTCAGATCTTAAAACATATGATACCAATATCATCCAGCATACTATTCCCATCAAACCAAATCAGAAGCCTTTTCGTCAAAAGTTGAGGAGGATCAATCCAAAGCTGCTACCATCAATCGAGAAAGAGGTAAATAGGTTGTATAAGTCAGGAATTATTGTACCTATTCGTTTTTCAGATTGGATATCAAACTTGGTGCCCGTGAGAAAGAAGACAGGCGAGATCCGTTTATGTATTGACTTCAGAAATCTGAATAAGGTATCATTAAAGGACAATTATCCGCTGCCAAAGATGGATCACATATTGCAGCGAGTAGTTGGAGCATCAAGGATGTCACTACTCGATGGATACTCAGGTTATAATCAGATCTTAGTGCAGGAAGATGATCGTGACAAGACTGCGTTCACCACTCCTTGGGGAACATTTCATTACGCAAAGATGCCGTTCGGTTTAAAGAATGCAGGCGCTACCTTTCAGCGTGCCATGGACATGGCTTTTGCCAATGAGAAAGATGTGTTTTTGGTTGTTTACCTTGATGATCTAACCGTATTTTCTAATTCTGATGAGGAACACTTATATCATCTGAAAATTGTTTTCCAGAAGTGCAGAAAATATGGCATTTCGCTGAATCCAAAGAAGAGCCTTTTCGCCATGGATGAAGGAAAGCTCCTTGGCCACATCATCTCGAAAGATGGCATTCGAGTTGATCCTGCACGTGTTGAAGCCATTCAACAGATTGAACAGCCCCGGAACAAGAAAGAGATACAGTCATTTAATGGTAAAATGAATTTTCTGCGTCGTTTCATTCCCAATCTTGCAGAACACCTTAGAGAAATCACGAACATGCTGAAAAAGGACAGTCAGGTAAGATGGACAGAAGAGGCAGTTAAGTCATTCAATTTGGTAAAGATAGCTCTTTCTTCAGCCCCTATTTTAATCAGTCCCGATTACACACAAGACTTCATTTTATTTTCTTTCGCTTCTGAGCATACATTGGCAGCTGTTTTGATGCAAAAAAGGGATGGAGTTGAGAAGCCCATCGCTTTTTTCAGTCGGATCATAAGAGATGGGGCATTGAAGTATAATATCATTGAGAAACAAGCACTTACGCTTGTAAAGGCTTTGAAGGATTTCCGTGTGTACATATTGCATTCCCATATTACAGCATATGTTCCTAACGCAGCAGTTAAAGATGTTTTGGTACAGGCAGATCCAGAAGGAAGAAGAGGTAAGTGGATCGCTGCGTTGTTAGAGTACGATGTGGAGATTAAACCAACCAAGCTGATCAAAGGACAAGGACTCGCCAAGCTCATGGCTGAAACAAATCTGCATGCTCTAGACATAAATTTGATTGCTGCCATGTCCGATGAAGATGAGGAAAGTACGTCAGTTCAGGTATCCGATATTTTTGTTTCTTCCCCTTGGTATGCTGACATTTTATATGTGCTTCAGAATTTGTCTACACCGCCCGGGATGCCTAGAAATAAGAGTAGAACATTGAAGTTAAGAGCTGCTAAATTCTGCATTTTGAATTCTGCATTGTATTGGAAAGACCCTGGAGGTATGTTGTTGAATTGTTTGGTAGAAGAGGAAGCTCAAAGAGTTTTGGAGGATTTTCACAAAGGTGACTGTGGAGGTCATTTGTTTTGGAAGACCACAGCGAATAAGATCCTAAGGGCAGGGTAGTATTGGCCTTCTTTGTTTTCTGATGTGTTCAAGGTTGTGAAAAATTGTCATGAGTGTCAAATATTCGAAGGGAAGCAGAAACTACAGCCTTTGCCTCTAAAACCAATCGAAGTTAATGCACCATTCCAGCAGTGGGGATTGGATTTTATCGGAGAAATCCATCCAGCATCTTCCAGACAGCATAGATGGATCTTGACAGCTACAGACTACTTCACGAAGTGGATTGAGGCGATTCCCACTCGACAGGCCACTGATGCGGTAATTATCTCTTTCCTTGAAAACAATATTTTGTCACGCTTTGGGTGTCCTAGTAAAATAATCACGGATAATGCAGCAGCTTTTAAGTCTAAGAGGATGGTTGATTTTTGTTTTAAGTACAATATTACATTGGGACATTCAACCGCATACCATCCGCAAGGGAATGGCTTGGCGGAATCTTCAAACAAATCCTTGGTGAATATCATTAAGAAATTGCTGGAAATCAACAAGAAGGCTTGGCACAAAAATTTGGTAAATGCATTATGGGCTGATAGGGTAAGTCAGAAAAGGTCTATTGGTATGTCTCCTTTCGAGTTGGTGTATGGGATGGATACGGTTTTTCCTACTTCACTTGCTGTCCCGGTGGTCAGATTGCTTCAGGAGGCTGGAAGTGAAGAGGATCCTATGCAGCGGAGGATTAATGAGATGATTCATTTACAGCAGACACGTGAGGAGGTATTTCAAAATAATTTCAAGTTGCAGGAGCGCATTAAGAAGATCTACGACAGAAAGGCAAAATCAGATAAGTTTCAGTTGGATGAAGTAGTTTTGAAATGGGATGCTCGGAATGAGGATAAGGGAAAGCATGGCAAATTTGAGAATTTGTGGAAGGGACCGTTTAAGATTGCAGCGTATCGGGGGTAGAATGCATTTCTTCTCAAAGAAATGAATGGAGATGATTGTCCTGGTGGACCGATCAATGGTCGGTTGCTGAAGCGCTATTATTTCTGAGTACTTGCTGCTGATCTCATTGTCATTGTATATATCATTTTACTTTTGCTTCATTGCAAGTGTGCACTGATCTCTCGTTTTCAGTCTAGGGCCCGGAGCGAAGGCTATAATTCTGGAAATAGAGGTTGGTTGGTTTGAGATTGTAAAGTTAAGTTTTATCAGTCTTCTTGTTTAAAGTCATGTCAGTTTGAGTCTAGTCAGTTTTGGTCAAATTGCAGTCTATCATTAGTTAAATCTGCAGTCAATAAAATTATCCAAAGTTTGTCTTGTCAGTTGAAATAATGATTCCATCGCCCAATGGATGAGAGGCACTGTCTGACTCCCCCAGAGATTTGCTGTTCTTGGCATCTCCATGGAGCCACCATCCCCATTGGAGCCAATGTTAGAGTCGGTCCTTGCAGCTCTCCGTCAGTGATCATTTCGTCTTTTTCATATTCATTATTAGGTGTCTCGCTTGTTCCACTTCGTTTCATTTCACTAGGAGCATGCCATGGAACTGACGAAGGGTTCTGTCGTCCTATGTTTCCTCATGTTTATACCTGCAGCGCTATTTTAAAAATATTTCCTCAAAAAAATTATTCATAGTTATTGTCATTATATATATGGTCGTTAAAAATGTTAATAAGTGTCCTAGGTCTTGGTGTCTAGGGTTTTTGAGTCATTTATATACTAGTCGTAAAGCCTGCAAGGTGAGGAAAGTCCAGCACTTGTGATTTCTATTTTTATTATCATCAGCATTTTAAAAAATATATTTCTAGTCCAAAACTCTGTTTTGGAACTAGAAATTTGTCATTATCATTTTGTAAAAAATTGTAATTGTTCCGCCATGAAAACATTTTCAAAAGCAGACCCCTGGTCTTTTCTCTAGCCAAGATAGCCATATCCCTGCAAGAAGACAGCAAAATAATTAGTATCGACCTCAAAAAAGCCAAAGGAAGTTTGTATTTGAAAAGCCAAAAGTGAAATTACAAAAAACATTTGTAATATGGGTTTGAAGTTTGATTTGAAATAAAATCTGATTGTGAAGATATTTGTGACCTGTATAAAAGCCAAACAAGTTTCATTTGAACCAATTTCATAGCTCCCAAATCGTGTTTGCAAAGTGGAGGGCCGATTTCACAGTTTTGAAGTGCGTGGACAGAGTTTTGGGGCTGCGCGACCCACGTTGAGGGAGAGCGACCCACCTAGGCTGCGCGACCCACGCAGAGTCAGTTCAGCAGTGTAGGTTTGCAGGTGCGCGACCCACCTGGGCTGCGCGACCCACGCAGAGCCTGCGCGACCCACGCAGACACAGGGTTTTGAAATTCAGTTTGCGCGCCCAGTTTGGCTTGGAATCGACTCAAGCTACCTTCAAACAGGTTTATATCCATTGTCTGATGTTTTTCAACGCATTTGTGGCATCATGGGTGGTTTCCAATATTCAAATGAAGGATTTAAAACCCCACAGTCATAGTATTATTGTTTTCAGGGTTTGAAATGAAAATGAATGGTGGAAAGAATGTGTTTGCTATTTTAAGACAGTGATATGGCCAGCCTTCCATATAACATCAAAATCAATTTTCTCTCATACCCATTATACCACTGCAACCATTGCTATTGTTATACCATTTTTAAACCCTTTGAGTCACATTGCCCATGTTTGTAATGGGTCACATTGCCCAATGTAAAAATATGCTCATGTCTTTGTTTCAAATGGCCCATTGAAACCTTTATGGTCATTACTCATAGACAAACATATTACTATTAATGCCATGCTCTCCTTTGACTAGATGTGTTCAAACTTTTGAAGGTTGCTTGCTCCTATTTGGTCAAAATTTCATTTGCATTCAAAACAGAGATGGTGCCTTTTCCAGTCCATTTAAAGCTGAGATTTTATCCATAATTTGATTCCTTGATAGTGCTTTGACGGTGGGAATATTGGTTGAGTGTTAAACATACATCCTAATTTTGCTTTCACTGCATTCAAACAGTATACACATTGCCAAAAGTTTGATCAGAGGTATGTCAGAAACAGAGTCAGAATATGAGCCAGGATCAGGCAGTGATTCGGTGGCTGAAGGTAATGTGCCACGGGGTTCCCGCAGAGAAAATAGAAGTGGTGATCATCGCAGAGAGGAGCCTACTTCTTTGGCTCGGTTGCAGGCATGTCCAGTAGCTATGGATTGTTTTCGGTTCTTGTCATGTTTCAGGTTTTGTGAGATGGTTGTACAAACCCGACCTCATCGTGAATTAGCACGACTGTTTGTTCTTCATTTACAGGGTGATCGGGTAAACCTTGCTGGAGTTGATTTCATTGTATCACCTTTGACTATTGCTCAAGCCACTGGTATACCGAACTTAGGCGAGGAATGGAGCAAGGGTAAGCAGTTAGAGAAATTTCATTATGAGCCATACATTAAAACGGGATATAGGGCTTACTTGAGCAGAGTTTTTCCATTCAGATTCTTGAGAGATGAGTATGCACCGCTCATGAGGCTCATCATTCAGTATTTTAGTTGTGAGGGCAGGTATGCCCGTCTTTTCTCATATCATGTTCGTTTGCTGATGCACTTCACAAGGGTGCGTATGATGAATATTCCGTATTTCATACACCGCAACATAGAGAGGATGGTGACATTTGTGCAGAAGAAGACGAGCCCAATGCAGCAGTACAGGAGTATATATCATTTCGCTTTGATCAAAATCTTGGTGTCACATCAGTTGGCAGAGCAGGGCATCACTTGGGAGGATTTCATTTCTAGAGACTTTTTTAGAGTGCCACAGCAGCCTCCCGAGGCAGTTCATGATGCAGGAGAGCCCTCACACCAGCCGGACATGCTTGAGGTTGAGCATATCATTACTCCTTTGGTTCAGACATATCAGCGAGGCCACAGGGCCTTATTTGCGGCGACACGGCGGGTACTATCTCCACGTGAGGTGGAAGGGGTCCTGCCGACTTCATCGACACGGCGAGTATTATCTCCACGTGATGTGGAAAGGGTCTCACTTTCTTCTCCAGTGCAGGTACAGGTACAAGACAGGGGCAAGAGGCCCATGCATGATGAGGGCCCATCAGGATGCCGGGACACCGATATGACAGTCATTGATGTTGATACGGGCTCTCCTAGCTCGAAGCTGAGGGAAGTCATCCAGGAGCAAAGGGCCGAGAATGACCAGCTGAAAGACCAATTGCAGAAGGCTCAGTGGGTGATTAACTATTTGGAGTAGCGCAACAAACAGCTCGAGGATGAGCTCACATTTTATGAGGTGCGCCAAATCCGTGAGGACAGACAGTGGAATCGAAAGAGACCCGGTGACATGACACCAGCTGACAGAGATACTGTACTCACGTGGGTGAATATACATCTGGAGAAGTTGTTGGCAAAGGCCAATCGAGACAAAGACATGCTTCGCCACATGAAAGGCCATTACCGGGCTCGCATGCATGTTTGCAAAGCGAGGATGAAGATCATGAAGAGGAGGTTGCGCAAGGCACTTCGACGGCGGAAAAGGCCTAATCCACTTCGGATTTTGGCCGAGGCTTCATTGAATGGGCAAGACACATGATGGAGGACCTCCGCTCCGAATTTGGGCAAATTCGGAGAAAATTTTGTCATTTCCAAATTTTTGGTCTAAAAAACAGGTTTTGTGGCTAGGTGGGTCGCGCGCTCTTGCGCTCGCATTTTTTTGAGGCACTTGCTGGAGGAGATTTTTACATTTTTGGATTTTTCATGGTTAAATATGCATCCTCTCAAGTCAACTTAGCATTTCAACAAAATCTGGATGGTCAAACAGCTCAAAAACACCATAAAAAACACCTTGCTGCCACCTTTTGCACCAGCAGGAAGTACCTCTGGGAGAATGCGGTTTTGGAGGGTCAAATCAACTCCAAATTCAGAAATTCCACTTGGGTTGGAAAGTAGACATCCAGGGATTTCCAACGAGCTATCATGAGCTCAATTTGGATGCTGGGAGCTACCTCAAAATCAGCCTGGAACATGAGCGACCCACGCAGTTCAGGAGCGACCCACCTAGAGATTTTTCTGAGTTTTCAGCTGCCAGCTCAGTATTTCGCCTATTATGGACCAGTTTTGCTTATGGGTAGAATTTTTGGGTTGTTATGATGTAAATTCATGTTTGGTATGTAACTTTGGCTTGTTTTTACCTCTTCTAGAAGATTCACTCTCAAATGAGTAAAAAATCATGTAATGGATCAGTTTCCACTCTTTTAGAGGCAAGTTGTTAGCTGCCTAGATTGTAGTTCCATGATTAGAATTGGTTGAAACTGATCCCCGAAGAGGGAATTCGACCCCTAGAGGTGGGGAAAGGTGTTAGAGTGATCTATATATTGTAATTTCTCAATCATTTTCAGAGGTTGGAGAGGTTGGACTCTTGGGATACTTTTGATACTATTGTACATACTTTTCATATTTTGGCTAAGGAAAGATCGGGGGTTTTGCGGCACTTGTTGGGATCCTTGTGGTGTTCTGTTCTTGATGGTGTTTCTTCTTTGTTTACTGTAAGTTTCTTCATGTTTAATGTATGCCATCCTTTCATATGCTTCTGAACTAAATTGAATGAGTGAATAAGGTTGAATCCATCGTTTACAGTGCTTGGCCTTTGAATTCAGTTAGTTCTATATGTTTTCAGCTGTTTGGAGAGGATCCAAGTTCTTCTTTGCCCTCTTCAGCTCCTCGTCGGTCTAATCTATCCATAAATCCAATTTAAAGCATCGATCATCGCCTACCTCGCCCCAGCTTGAACTCTGCAAAGGTCTGACCTTATCCCCGGACCCAAAATTTGTTTTCCCATTACTCCAGCGAAAACCCAAAAAACCAAAAAACCAAACATACCTATCTCTTTACTAGCCTAAAATCAGTTCTTATTGTAAGTAATCTCGCATTCTATTGCTTATTTTCTCGAGATTGACGGAGAGAGCCCTCTCCTGTCCTCGTAGGGCTAGCTACGAGGCTGAGCGTGGTTTGATGTAGCCTTGAGTTTTACTTCATTTCAGCCTGAGGTAGATTTGAGTGCTAACACTTCTTATACCATTTTAATTTTTTCTTTGCATTAACTCTTCAATCCTTCTTAGTCTCATATATGTGCTTTGATTGCTCATAACAATGTGTTAGCTTCCATATCGCCTCATCCAATGATATTACCTCATTGAACTCAATATTGTATTTGAATGCTACTAGAAACAAACTGATAAATATTTGAGTCTTCGCTTTCTCATCCTTCAAATAAGGCACATACCTCAATAAATCCAAGAATAGTGTACTCCTCATCGATCATAGATACCATCTTCATTTCATAGAATTATTTTTCCTTGTCATCATAGTATCTATCCGATATGTAGTTATTGTGAATAGTCTCTCGAACTCACTTGAAGTAAAATCCTCTTCCTGAATATATTTTACATTCTTTACATATTCCCACAAAATATTTTCTTTATCTCTAAGACTGCACGTAGTTATTATGGCATTCATATTCTCTAAGTAATCATGCAATTTGAAGAACTTATTCATTCCAAGAAACCAAGCTTCTCAATCATGTGACTTATTCATTTCCCCATCAAATGTAGGTGGCTTTGCTTTCTTGAATTCATCCAGAAAATATCCCCTACCAGTCCTCCTATAAGGATGATAACTGATCATGATACCTATCAGATCCTAAACTAGAATATAACCTGCGTCCACCACCTCTCATATCTGGTGTTTCCATGAACTGGCCATCTCTAATCATGTCGTCTATATCTGAGCTCTGTCCACCATGAGATCTACTTCCATATGTCACATTAGTACTATCCTCCTATCCATGGCTTATTGTAAGTGGTCCTTGTCTCTTCAACTCCTACAAGCTTTGAAGAATAGTTGCATTAACTTATTCTCGTTTCTCATGTGCCATAGAAAGTCTCTCTTGTGAATGAATGATTTTTTCATTGTATACTTTGAAACTCCTTATTTCTTCCTTTCAACTTATCAAAGTTTCTGCTATGTGAGGGGAGTAATCATCACCATGCTTCTCATCTGATCTATAAGGAGAATCTCATGAACTCTAGTCTACCATTCTAAGCCATATTTGTTCTTCTCTTCCTGCAAGGCATAATATGTCAGCTAAATCAAATCATAAACAAAATAATGCACCTAAGTATAATTCATGGAGGATATGTCATCTGCAAGACCAACCATATTAGCATAATACTTATATAATCATAATCATAACAGTATATAGACATCATCTCAATCCTCATTCAGTTACCATGCATGATGCTACAACCACACATCAACTAGACACAATACATGCATAAAAACATATGTTAAACATGCATACATACACAATACATAAAAAAATTGACTTACATAACCATTTCATAACCAACACATACTCATGATAAACACATCCACACTATCGAATTTCACATGGTGACATAACTGCAACCATGAACACCACCATGCATACACAATAAGCACATACTTGAAAATCATAAGTAACACACATGCCACTGAAATCTATGCATGACCAAAACACCACCCATCCATTCCAATGGGTGAAACATGCTATGATACCACTTTTTGGTATCACATTTCACACAAAGAGAACGGAAACCAAACACCACCCAAAGAGAATGAAACCATGCTATGATACCACTGTGCAACCACCTCCTCCCACATTTTCCCAAGTTAATAAGTCTGATGGGGTAAAAATGTGACGAGAAGCTACTATGATGTGATTCAACTCTCCATTTATAGTTAAGGAAGTGGAATCAACATGAAACAACTAATCTGACCTTCCACACATGCTATGGAACCTTCAGGAGCCAACCAACGCTTCCATATGGCCAACCGCTGAGACAAACTTACATTTTACTGAGTTTGAACCTCAACCACTCCCATAAGAAGACATTCATGTGGTAGAGGCCTTCCAGTCTCTTCCACAACAAGGTATGCCAAAAATTGTGGACTATTTCAGGTAGTTTTGCACCAGCAGCCTCGGTTTCTGAGCCACTTTCTCAATTCTAGGTCTCAGGCCATTGGCCAGAACTTCATGAAACTCCCAAAAACAACAAATAACACTAAAACAAGTTTACTAATGCAAACATTTATCAAGTACTTCATCTGACCCCTACTAGCCATGACATGAATTTAATCAAACATGTCACAAATATGTAATCTATAGGTCATGTTGAGATTCAACAAGATGATGAGCTTAGTGAAAAGAGTCGCCTTCACTAAGTGGGCCCATAGGCTATTTTTGGTGCAAGTCTATTTTTAGACTGTGTCTATTTTTAGACATGATGATCATATTTCAGAAGTTGCAGGATACTATTTATGGATGGTTGATCAAGTTGGAAAAATAGATGAAATTCTATTTTTAGAATATTGGACGAAGTCTATTTATAGATCGTCGATCTAAAAATAGATGCATGTCGATTATTATTAGCTCTTAATAATAATCAGACTATAAACAACAACTTATTCTCTTGGAGCACTTAATTTTAGTATACATATTTTTCAAATCAGTGGGCTGAAGGAATTACGCAATTCCTAAGGGTTTACTAAAGTTCATGCATGGAGGACTTAGTTAGAACTGAAGTGGCAAATTTATGACAGAGTTGGAAGAGTAGTTCATGGAGTTGTATTCAATTTAACTCAGTTAGACTTAGTTGAGCTAGTTGTATCTAATCTAACTTAATGATACACTAGTGAGAGTGGAGTGAATTAATTAGTTAATTAATTCACAAATAATAACTCATTAATAAATTTAACAATACAAAAGTTAACTACAGTGCATGTCAGATCCAGTGGAGACCCAGTGCAGAGATAGGTGAAAGAGTGAGATAGACTATCTGTTGTGACCATAGTGATGCATGGATTGCATCTATATATACATTGGAGTTGCCAATGATAATCACGTAGTCAAGGAGAGTGGGATTGCATTGAATTGGTCTTTGTAATCAACTTGGATTGTGCAGTGGAGGCAGGCTTGCAGGATGTAATATTCCTAATTAGTCCTAAGCTAATAGGAATATTCATTTTGTTTTGCTTTATTTGTTTAAAGAATAAATGTGTAAAGGAGGTTCATAAAACTCCCAATAAAAGAATAAATCAATGCCCAATGTGAACAAGGCTAAATCTGGGCCACTTGTAAAAACACACTTGAGTGCGAAAGAGACTGAATCAATTGACCAAGTCAATCAGGACCAAATCAACAACGATGTCTAGATGCAATTAATCTTCTAGAGGGACAACGTAGTTCAAGTTGGAGGCTCACATGTGAATGGAGCTAAATCATTGAAGGTGGTTTAGGGTTTACAATCTCTTGATCTTATAAAAGGAAGAGGAGGGAAACATATGGAGGTTGTTTATGATATGATATTTTGATATATTGTTTATTTAGACATATAGCTTTCTTGGCTGTTTAGCCTAGATTGCAAATGTTGTTTAGCATTGGGATTTCCTGTTTAGGAATTCCACCTCTCTCCATTGAGTAGCTCTTGGAAGAGTTTGTACTACATATTCCACTATCTGGTTTGAGACCAAGCTTCTCCTTTCAACTACAACACATTTCCTATTTAGGGTGTGATTGTCTTTGCAAGCTGCAACAAGTGGAGGATAGATCTATTCAAATCTAGGCCATACTAGTGCATCTTCTTAGTGAGTGAGTCTTTTATCCTCCTGGAAGAGTGTATTTGCTGATTGGAGCTTTAGATCTACATCTTGGCATCAGGCCAAAATCTACAGCAAGCCTACAGTGCAGTTTTTTTCCTTGGACTGAGTTATTTGCAAGTGATGAGTTGCAAGGTGTTTTGGCAACTACTTGGAGGAGAGATCTCTGGTGTAAAGGAGCCTTCCTTACACTGTGGTGATCCATGGATTAGCCATATAATCCATGTATATTTCAGATATTATCTATTCATATATGTATTTTCTTCATAAATTATGAATCATTCTGCAGATCTGCTGTAGTAGATCTCAGATCTACTCCATATACTTCATTTTTTGCTGAAAACCCCAAGGGGATCTGAAAGAGGAGTCTTTATAATGTACAGATCTTATATGGATCTAACCTTTTGGACATAGATCTACTATATATCTGATATGTAATATACTGCTGCAGTACACTCAATAAAATAACGCTGTCAAGCCTTTGCAGTCATTTCTATGTGTTGCAACACCTTATTCTTGAGGTTTTCTTCATCAAATCTTCCATTTTCTTCATGTTCTGAGAAATAAAACTCCTGATATAATTTTTCATCCTATTTTAGCATAAATCCTCTTTAAATGACGTTGTGAATGCTTCAGTAATTTCTGAATACTAAAAGTCATGGGATTTCAGTGTTTTTGAGCCATATTGGGAGTGGGAGATATGTTTAGCTTAGCTGGAGTTATTTGTTTTCACTCAAATTTGGTATGTGAGTCCCAAATGACCTAAGCTAAGGGATCCCACCATAAATTTCCATTATTTTTACGCAAATATCTGAAATGATGTTTTTGGGGCTGAAATAGTTGTTTTTCCCCACTTGTCGAATCATGGAACGAAATATAAGTTTTTGTTGTATCTCCAATTGATGTATATGTTTTTTTCACACCTATTTTAAGCTTATTCATCATTTCAAGACCGTAATATAGTTTATGTATTGTCGAATCCCTGTTTTTGGATATTACAGTGGTATCAAAGCATCATCTTGGCTCAGCCTGTGAGTTTCAAGCCAATATGTATTTTCAAGGAGAGAAGAGACAGAAGAAGAAGATTGATTACATTGAAGACAAAAATGAAACGGGTAAAACCCCTTTGTTTGGAAGAATGAAAGGGAAAGAGTTCTCAAAAACTATGTTCCAAACTCTGCATGAGCTTAAAGGAGAAATCAAAGAAATAAAGAGGGCAAGACATGAAGGTCCCTCAAGAAGATCTTTATATGAAGAAAACCCCAGTTCTTCATCTTATATGTGCAAGAACTTATCTACATTAGATCTACAACGTTATTCTATGCCCAGATCTACTGCCAGAGAGATGAAAGAATAAGATGCACCAAAGGAAGAGACTTTGAGTGATTATCTTCAGGAGTATGAATCTAAGTCTTGGAAAATCAAGGAGCACTTGAGCTTCCAAGAATTCTGCCAGCTCAAGGAGGAGAGAAGATCCAACAATAGAAGAAGAAGAGATAGATTCTTTTTGCCTAACTTTAATGGATCCTCCACATGCACAGCCGAAGAATGGATTGATCAGCTAGACTCATATTTGGATCTATATCAAGTTTCAGAAAAAGAAGCCCTTAAATTAGTAGCACTGCATCTTAAAGGTAAAGCTTATGCTTGGTGGTTGTTTGAATATTTCTCATTAAATAATGCAAATATCTACTTATGCTAAGTTCACTAGGAGAATGGTGAAGAGATTTTATAAGAAACAAGCTAACACTTCTTTTAAAGAGCTATCAAAGCATGAGTATGAAAAACCATTGCATGAGTTGGAAAGATTTGTTATGCAAAATCCACTTTAGATTTCTATTGAAGGGGATAAAAACTTGTGTGATACCTTTCCAAGGGCAAGATCCCCATTGCATGAAGAGATTTCTTCTCAAAAGGAAGTCATGGAGATTCCTCTTTCAAAATAAGACCAAGATCCAAGGTCTCTTGTTGATAATGAGGTGTTCTCAAATATTTATGAGAAGGAAGAACAAGAAAACAGTAGCAACACTATCACTTCAAAATAAGACCCATTACCAAATGAGGATGGAGATGAAGTTATTGTTTCAAGGGAAAGAGCTTGTGTATCTTTGCAAGTAATTCCCAAGGAGCATTATGTGACAACGTTATTGGGCAATGATACCTTACTCCAAGCAAGAGGAGGAAGAATGGTCAAAATCCTATCATGAGGATCATGCACCCTTATTTATTTCAAGGGGTTTCTATTCATGAGAAAGAGTCTGAACTATGCAGCAAGGGAAGGGACACATTAGTCCAACCATCCATACAGTCTACTTCAGATCTAGATGTCTCTTTACATGGAGGCATTCCACCAAGGAGACCCCCTGATGAGAAGAAGAATAAAGTGTTCTCTCAACTTTGTGCATCAGTGAAAAATTTGGCTAAGGAGGGAGCTTTGAAGGGAGCTACCACAAAACTGAGATCTATTGATGGATTCCAAGGAGAGATGCACAATTTTCTGAAATTGATTTTGCTATTTCTCACTCATCTATTTGCACTGGTAAATAAGGATTCAAAGATCCATGATGACACTAGCATGATGTCAAATGGCCACTCCATAGATTTGGGGCAGCAAATGATATCCCTCCATAAGGATATTTCTGAAGGAAGCAAGAAGGTACCAACACTCTTGTGTGCATGGGCTAAACTATGGAGATTTTGGAAGAGAGATATCTTTCAAAAGAAGATTGATCTTCCTATTCTTCAATCTTGTCTTGCACAAGATCAGCTGCAAGGGAGGCAACAAGGATGGAGCTTCAATACTCCCACATGTGACTTTGGCATTAAGCATGTCAAAGAGGAAATATATGATGTGATAGCTACTTCATTTCATAACTCTACAACGCTGTCTTTATTGAGGAGCCTAGATCCATATTGGGAGTCCCAACTCTTGGTAGAATATTCCAAGGACCTCTTCACATGTAAGGTTCTTGATGGGAAAATGGAAGATAGGAGGTATAAGTTGGTTGATGGAGTCATTTACTTTCATGATCATATCTATTTGACTAAAGAGTCAAAACTCAAAGACCAACTACTATGTGCAACCTATGATATCTTGCTTTCTACCCCCACTATTTTCATTAGAACACACCATATTATCTCAAATGGATTCATATGGGAAGTCTTTGAAGAAGAATTATATCAGCATTATCAAAGATTCATGTATCACATGAAGATGGAGCAGCAATATAACTCTATGGAAGAGTTAGTTCAGCCCTCTCCTTCTCTTGAGGAAGGAGATAGATCTGTGCACCTCTCCACTTGTTGGAGGAGGACTATTGGTGAAGAGCATACTTATGCAAATCATGTTTTATTTTCTGATTGTATGCACTCTTTTACATTATATATGTAGGCCATGACTCCTAAGAGGAGTGTCATACCTTATAAAATTCATGGCCAAGTTTGGGCCAAAACTATTTCTGATTATGGCCACTCCCTTGGTGAACAAAGGGAGATTTTGCAGCATGATGGGTGCTTTCCTAAGGCACCAAATATATCTTACACTTTCAGCCATGGAGATATGTTATGGGCAGAAAGTAGGTGGTGGGGAAACCACTTACCACATCTAGATTTGATGCAAATAGAAGATATCCTGCATTGCTTGCTATTGGGTGAGTATGGGCACTACCCAAGGTTCTATATTTTCTTGTCTCATGCCTTGTATCTCAATGAAAGGATGCATAAGGAGAAGGCATGGTTGCTTTGGTTGAAAAGAAGAGATTTTGGACATCCCATTTAAATTTCATGTCCATGTATTTTCTTACGATTGGAATGTGTCTCATGTATGTACATGTATTTATGTTTGGAATGTATTTCATGGTCATATATGTACTTGGGTTTGGGAGAAAATGAAACTCTCTCATGAGGTGGCATAAGAGAACTTGCTTATATCATGATGATGATGATGCTCTGATATTTGTTGGAAACATGAGAGGAGGGATGACACATTGGTTGAGTGTGTCCTTTGGGAATGAAATCTCCCATATTCATTCATGCTTTAAGAGGAGGATAGAACATTGTATGGATGCTACATTATATCATTTGTTTTCTTATTCAAGGAGCCATATGTTGGGCTTATGTCATTGGAAGAAGTCTCTCACTTGGGAGAATTTGGAGAAAGACATGTGTTTCTTGAACCATATTCAGCCAACACCTACTATCCTCTACTATTTCCAAGCTTTGAAGAGGCTTATTACAGCAAGAAGGTGGTGGGATGGCCACTTATTATGCCATAATTTGAGGTAGCAAGATGAAGGACAATGCTGATCTCAAGGGAGGGACTATTGTCACCATCCAACATCTCACATGACACTTAGTCCATGTTTCTTTTGGAGCACATATGGTGAAGATACTTTATTCACTCTATGCATGGAATATTGGGCAAGGAGGCTCACTAGAATCAATGAAGAGAATGATGAAGTTCCAAGTCTCTTTTGGCTTCATGAGGACTATATTATTGCAGCCCAGGATCATCAGCTCCTTATTTATCATAAATGGAGGGAGAGACAACATGAGTTGAGTATTCTTATCTCTCATTTCTAGCCATGGAGCCTTTACACATTGCATATGGTGAGGATTGGTGACTATTTCTTTGAGCTACCAAAGATGGCTCACTTTGTTTGGATGATAGCATGGAGATTGAAGTTTCTCATGGGGGTTGAAGCACCCACTATTCACCATCTCTCATGCCTTGAGAATGCTAATGGATAGCATATGATTCTTTCTATGTGTCTCCCACTACTTCATGATGAGCTATTCGCTTCATTCACCAAAAGAAAACTTGTATTCTTGGGAGGAGACAATTCCATTGGAGATTTTGCAAAGTCCTTGTGAGTTACTTGAGGACAAGCAACATTTTGGAGGGGAGGAATGTAATATTCCTAATTAGTTCTAAGCTAATAAGAATATTCATTTTGTTTTGCTTTCTTTGTTTAAAGAATAAATGTGTAAAGGAGGTTCATAAAAATCCTAATAAAAGAATAAATCAATGCCCAATGTGAACAAGGCTAAATCTGGGCCACTTGTAAAAACACACTTGAGTGTGAAAGAGACTGAATCAATTGACCAAGTCAGTCAAGACCAAATCAACAATGTTGTCTAGATGCAATGAATCTTCTAGAGGGACATCACAGTTCAAGTTGGAGGCTCACATGTGAATGGAGCTAAATCATTGAAGGTGGTTTAGGGTTTATAATCTCTTGATCTTATAAAAGGAAGAGGAGGGCAGCATATGGAGGTTTTTCATGATATGATATTTTGATATATTTTCTGTTTATACATATAGCTTTCTTAGTTTTTTAGCCTAGATTGTAAATGCTTTTTAGCATTGGGATTTCCTATTTAGGAATTCCACCTCTCCCCATTGAGTAGCTCTTGGAAGATTTTGTACTACATAGTCCACTATCTGGTTTGAGACCAAGCTTCTCCTTTCAACTACAACACATTTCATATTTAGGGTGTGATTTTCTTTGCAAGCTACAACAAGTGGAGGCTAGATCTATTCAGATCTAGGCCATACTAGTGCCTCTTCTCAGCGAGTGAGTCTTTTATCCTCTTTGAAGAATGTATTAGTTGATTGGAGCTTCAGATCTACATCTTGGCATTAGGCCAAACTATACAGCAAGCCTACAATGCAGTTATTTGCAAGTGAGGAGTTGCAGGGTGTTTTGGCAACTACTTGGAGGAGAGATCTCTGGTGTAAAGGAACCTTCCTTACACTGTCGTGATCCATGGATTAGCCATCTAATCCATGTATGTTTCAGATATTATCTGTTCACAGATGTATTTTATTCATAAATTATGAATCATTCTACAGATCTACTGCAGTAGATCTCAGATCTACTCCATATACTTCATTTTCTGCTGAAAACCCCAAGGGGATTTGAAAGAGGAGCCTTTCTAATGTACAGATCTGATATGGATCTAAAATTTTGTACATATATCTTCTCTAGATCTTATATTTAATCTACTGCTGCAGTACACTCAATAAAAGAATGCTTTCAAGCCTTTACAATCATTTCTATATGTTGCAGCACCTCATTCTTGAGGGTTTCTTCATCAAATCTTCCATTTTGTTCATGTTCTGAGAAATAAAACTCCTGATCTAATTTTTTCATCGTATTGTAGTAGAAATCCTCTTTAAATTATGTTATGCATGCTTCAGTAATTTCTGAATACTAAAAGTCATGGGATTTCAGTGTTTTTGAGCCATATCAGGAGTGGGAGATTTGTTTAACTTAGCTAGAGTTATTTGTCTTCACTCAAATTTGGTATGTGAGTCCCACATGACCTAAGATAAGGGATCCCTTCGTCACTTTCCCTTATTTTTACACAAATATCTGAAAATGACATTTTTGGGGCTGAAATAGTTGTTTTTCCCCACTTGTCGGATCATGGAATGAAATATAAGTTATTGTTGTAGCTCCAATTGATGTATATGTGCTTTTCACACCTATGTTAAGTTTATTCATCATTTTAAGACTGTAATACAGTTTATGTATTGTTGAATCCCTATTTTGGGATATTACACAAGAGGGATGAGATTGGTGCATGGATTTGCAGATTTCTTCTATGTTAGTGTGTGACGATTGATTGTACTGAGAGCTTGATGTACTAAGATTTGTATGATATTGTTACATGATCTCCATAATACATAATATATGATACTTTGGTTTTTCAACTTTAGGCTTTCCCGTTAAACAATTGTGTTATGTGCGATTGTTTATATTTATGCTTCACATGTGTGCAATTAATTTTCCGCAAAATATTAACAGTGGAATGATTTTGTATTTTGAAAGAAGTTAAATATTGTGAGATCAGGGGAATATGGATGTATGCATGCTTATTGTATACTAATTTCTACATGGTATCAGAGAAGTGTTAATTCTTGAAGATTGCAATTGTGAAGAATTGATGAGTTGTGCTAGTGGAAAATTCGAATTTGCTACAGAATATTATTGGTGAAGAAGTTGAGTATACATTGAAATGTCTTTCAATGGGTTGCGATTGGAGTATGCCCTTGATGGGAGCTTGAACTATATAGTTTGGAAGGATAGGATGGAGGCCGTGCTGAAGGATAATGTACTGAAGGAGTTCATTGATAGTGATGTTCCTAAGCCGGGATCTAGCAATGCTGCATTAATTGACGCATGTAAAAAGAAGATAGCAAAGACAAGAAGAATTCTGTTGGAAGGTGTGAAGGACCATATTATGTCTAGCCTTCACGGGAAATCCACTCCATTCCTAATGTGGAAGGATTTGACAGATTTTTTCCAAAGCAGAAGCGACCAGAGGAAGTTGGCACTTAAAGACAAGCTCAGAAAAATAAAAATGGAGAAGGGCGACAGTATTCCAAAATATCTCACAAAGTTTTTCCACTGCAAGGATGAACTGGGAAGTGTGGGGGTTACTGTTGATGAAGAAGACTTGGTGATCTTGGCTCTCCTTGGGCTTTCGAAGAGTTGGCATAGCTACGAAGACTCTATCAATGGACGAGAGAAACTGCCGGGATGGGAGCAACTTTGGTCGGATCTTGTGCAGGAGGAGATAAGGCAAGGTACCAGGGATGGATCTTCATCGAAGAATGGAGATGAAGAGAATTGAGCTTTGGCTGCCAAGGCAAGGAAAGGGAAGGGGAATAAATTTCCTTCAAAATCCGAAGCTAAAGGCAAGAAGCAGGATTTGTCCAAGGTGAAGTGTTTTCACTGTCACGAACATGGGCATTTCACCACTAACTGCCCATAGAAGAAGAAGAACAAGAAGGCTTTTGGAGCTGCAGCTAGAGAGGCCTTAGCCTCACAATTTGAACTTGATTTCTCTTTGATCGCATGCTTGGTTTCAAGCCATATGGGTTTGGTGTGGTATCTTGATAGTGGTGTGTCTTTCCATATGACGGGAGACAAGGAGTTGTTTAGTGACTTGGAGGAGAAGGACCTCCAGATGCATATAGAGATGGGCGACGATGGTTGATATAGTGCGACTGGCATTGGGACCATTACCTTTGAGAGGGAGTCCGGTAATCCATTCTTATTGAAGGATGTTATGCATGTTACAGGTCTAAAGAAGAACTTGGTCTCGGTCGCAATATTGGAAGACAAAGGTTATGATGTTGTTTTTAGTGAGGGAAAAGCTTTCCTTCGACACAAAAAAATGGGTAAAACCAAGAAGATAGGCGTTGGAATTAAGAATCTCTACAAGCTAGAGGTAGATGGCTGCGCTGCAATGTTGGGCAAAGCAGAAGAGGTGGTAAGCCAGGATGAGGGCGAATTATGGCATAGGATATTGGGCCATCTTCACCATGGCGCTTTGAATATTTTGCATCATATTTCTACTAGACTTCCCAAGGGTACTCTTGCACAGTATGATCAGTTCAAGGGATGTACTATGGGTAAGTATGTGAAGACCACCTTTCATGACAAGGAGAACCATGCTTCGGTGATCCTGGAGAGAATTCACACAGATGTGTGTGGACCTTTCTTGGTTGCTTCAACAACAAAAAATAGATATTATGTTATTTTTGTTGATGACTATTCTTGTAGATGCTAGATCTTCTTCATGCAAAAGAAGAGTGAAACACTCTCAAATTTCCATGAGTTTAAAGCATTGGAGGAGAAGGAGTCGGGGAAGCAAGTGAAAGCTCTACGAAGCAATAATGGTGGTGAATACATCTCAAGTGAATTCAAAGAATTTTGTAGCAAAGAAGGATTTCGAAGAGAACTCATAGCCCCTCATAACCCACAGCAAAATGGGGTCGCTGAGAGAAAGAAAAAAATGATCGTGGGTGCTACACAAGATATGCTTAAGAGGGAGCTTGACTTGCATGCAGTGAAGGAACTGCTTGTTCTGAAATATGAGCCTCCAGATGTGGCTCATCCACAAGAGAAGATTCATGGAGTGGAGGAGTGCACTCATGCATAACCAAACATCAGACAAGGCAGAAAGCATACCATAGAAGCTGAGAGACTAAAGGTTGATGCGGCACAAAATGTAGGAGTCCCTATATTACAGCCTAGACAGAGACAGTCACCTGACAGTTATACTGGATACATGGCTCTTATGAAAAAGTGTATCGTGACAGAGACATATTATTTTGAAGAAGCAGTGCAGGAGCCCATATGGGTAGATGCCATGGTGGAGGAGTATGACTCCATTGTCAGAAACAGTGCTTGCGAGATTATTCCAAGGCCGGTGGGAAAATCAGTTGTAGGATCAAGATGGATCTACAAGGTAAAGCAAGCTGCTGATGGGAGCGTCAAGAAGTATAAGGCAAGATTTTTTTCCCAGGGCGTCTCACAGATTGAGGGGATTGACTATGAAGAAACCTTTCCTCCTATTGCACGGTATTCTTCCATACAAACCATCCTTGCTCTCTCAACGTAGATGGGTTGGCACATTCATCAGATGGATGTGAAGACTTCTTTCCTTAATCGGATCATTGAGGAAGAGGTGTACATTGAGCAACCTGAAGGATTTGAGATCTTCAGTAACGAGTCGCATGTGTGTGTTGAAGCATAAAAAGGTATATTTTAAACACCTAATTAGCCTACATTAATTATCAATCCGGGAGCGAAATTTTATTTCAAGAGTGTACTCTGTCTGAGGCTGCAATTAACTAAGAGTAATGCTATGAATATGTAGTACATAATTCTAAATACAAGAGTAAATGAATGCTTATAAAGAAATCTAATTACAGTAACATAAATGGAAATGCTCTGAAATATTAACTACATCAATATGCAAAACATCGATCATGGATACAGTAGCAGTAACTCCTTCCCTTAGAAATCGATGCAATTGAAATCACACTGAGGCAATATAACATATCTGGGGACTTGGAAGTAGTAACCACTGTCCTCTATAGTTGGTGGTCTTGGTCTTAAAGAAATCGAAATGAAATCAAACTCAATCTACTTGCTGATGAAAATAACTGAAAGGAACTTCCTCTAATAACAAAAACTGGAAAGGAACATCAACTCGTAATTCCTGTGCATAAACAACAACTGTAACCAATCTATTTGCTAATCTGAATCTATGAATCATAAATGAACAATAAACAGAAATGGAACAACAACATGAATTGAGCAACAATTCTAAACTTAACGCAATCAAGCAACTAATCTTAATACTTAAACCCTGTCGACAGTCAATACCGTGAAACAATCAATCATAAAGAATCATAAACCAATAGAATAACAACTAGAATTGAATATAGAACAAAAAAGCTTTATAAATATAGAAAGGTAAATAAACAGTGAATACACTTCTTGAAAATGATAAAATAGCAGTGCAATTCGTTAATGTTCACAACGAATCTGTATTCAATCCAACAATCAATCAATCAAATCTACAAATGAACTTAAACACAACTTCACACAATAGTAAGAAAAGGTTAAAGATACAAACAACAGGGTAATTCCACCAGAGTCGGGCCCTTAGCACCAGTGAAACACTGTTGGGCTACTTCAGAACTTGTGAGATAGAATGAAACATGTCTTTGATATTAATCGAACATAAAGTATTACAGAGACCGCTCTCTTAAAGCCGAGAGTCAATAAGCACAATATTACAAAGGAAATGTTTTTAATACAAGAATTTCTGACCCCTTAATCACTAAAGGGCGTTGCCTTATATATCAGACCCTGACGGACAAAACGAGGAATAGGATGAGGCTTGAACATCGATCCCTTAGGTTCGAAGGATCCTGAGGGATTCGCTTCCCTTATTTTAGTTATCATATGGTTTATTTTGACTGAAGCCGAGCTGTCCCCTGCCTTTTCTTAACGATGCATTCGGATTTCCTTGTCTTTGGTAGGATTTGGTCTAACGCTGGTGGAACAACAGTTGCATTCATCTCAGCCTCGCCTTTGGTACAACTGTTCACTTTGTCTAATTCCTGTTTTATCAACAAAAAACAATCTTTAGTCATATTTTTACAATAAACATAAACATTTCCAATTCCACCATAATTCTTATAATAAATTACCTTTCTAAGGTAAAAAAGATTATGTCTATAGTAAAAGAATGAGAAAATACACAGTGATTTCATTCCTTTTCCACTGCCCAACATACCCCCCTGCTTAATATTTTTCATGTCCTCATGAAAACTATAGTTTACATGGAGAGCAGTTAAAGAATAATCCGGATAAGGTTTTTCATAAAAAGGCCTAAAACCACGTAGTGCAGTTAATGCTTCGAAAACATGCTCTGTCTGTCCTTCGAGTAGTTCATAAATGGCTTTGTAGTCTGTAGCAGGATACCATGAAATGGGGCTTTGAAACCTACACCCTAGCCAGAATGGTCCTTCTTTTAAAATGAGATTACTATAGGAAACCAAGCGGTCTGCAGCTAGCCCAAAGTTTTTATAATTAAATGGTTCTCTATTTTGCACATTTTGATTGGAAATTCTCCATCGGACCTTAGCTGCTATGTAAGCCTGGTTTCTAATAGATAGGAAATAATCTGTGCCATTCAAGATAATCGATTTATGGACAGGCCCCAATGCTTGGATAACACCTTCCTTTGTCATCAAACTCTTCTGCCTAGCCCAAAATTTAAATGGGTCCTGAGGTTCACTCCTAACCCACAAATCTAATTCAATTTCCTACCTTTGAAAAAAATTATAGGCTTTAAGCCATTTTAACTGATTTACAGCAAAGGAAATAAACACCTGGTATTGGATATCTCCCACAAAAGGGCTAGGGTTTGACTCACAATCATTTTCAAGTATTAGATTATGCAAATAAAACTCACACAAAAGGCATTATACCTTTACCCCATAGAGTTTGCAGCATGATACAAAGTCATCTATAGTTTTTAACTCTATAGATTTTCCTGCCTTAACTGCCTTAATCTTTAGCTGTAAATATCTTTCTAATAAAAATAAAGCATAGTTTTTGGCAGGGCATCTATAGGCTAAGACATCAGTGTATAATGAGCAGAGAGTGTCCATTCGATTGTGGGCTAATTTTAATTGATGCATTACCTTTTCAGCCTTTTCCTCTGCTTTTAGACACTTTTCATGGGCTTTAGCTTCTGCTTCATGGATAGTCTTCATCCGCTGCTGCAACTCCTGATATCTCTTCCTAGGGACAGTGTCTTCTTCCAACTTTTTCCTTTCCAGTCAAGCCTGTGCCAACTCCTGTTGGAGTCTGGCTAATGTAGGGTCACTAAAAGTATTCTGACTACTAGCTTGCATGTTTTCACTTGAAATGGGTTCCTCTGGAACAAATTGTGTTGGAACAACTGTTTGCTGTTCCGGATCTCCATAATTAGGCTAAGGCATGGCTTCTGCAACTTGGGGGTTCATCTTAGCAGACACTCTTCTCTTTTTTGAAGTTCGCTTGGTAGCTATGCTTCTTCTCTTAGGGGCTCACTTAGGCTTTTGTTTCATTCTAAGAACCCTAATGGTTTGCCTGAGTTGTTCCATGAGTCTCTGAATCTTCATTCATTCCCTCTGAAGCTTTTCAATCTTAGTTATTTTCTTCCTTTTTCTTAATGGAACGACTGCTCCTTTTTCCGAACCTATTTGCTCAACAGGGTTTTGGTCCTCATCAGCCGTGCCCTCAGTTGGGTTCTCTTCTTGGTTTTATTCTTGGGGTTCTTATTCAATATTCATATGCCCTTGGCTAAATTCTTCAGGAATTATACCTTCAATTGACTTTGCAATCCCCTGAGAACTTCCAAGTTGGGATATTGCTTCAGTGTTCTCCTTTTCTTGTTCATGCTTTTCAGGGGAAGCAACCCTAGCTGACTCTATCACTTCGTTAGGGTTTGTTGTTTCATCCATCATTTCTTCAGCTGTTTATTTGTTGACAGCAGAGTGCTCCTGCAACTGATTAATATCAATGTTAAGGTCC
This sequence comes from Pinus albicaulis, assembly GCA_034641835.2. Taxonomy (NCBI): domain Eukaryota; kingdom Viridiplantae; phylum Streptophyta; class Pinopsida; order Pinales; family Pinaceae; genus Pinus; species Pinus albicaulis. Next base: position 720,429,377 of record CM076571.1, on the reverse strand, counting down.
AAAGGGCTATGAGGCTGCACATAGTCACTCATATTGGCTAGAATTTGGGCCAATTGGTCTTCCTTTAAAGGGCTTCGTGGTGGACTTGCAGTAGCATTTTTGGGAGGCTCTGTTCCTTATTTGTCACTGCTATGATTATCTTTGTCCTCCTTACAGGTATGATAGCTTCCTTCTTCCTCATTCGAATATCAAATTTCTCCTTCAATTTCCTCTTCCTCAATATTTCCTTCTTCTGCACTGGTTTGTTTCTCACCGCTAGTGTGGTGACTTATTTATTCTTCATCCGAGAAGCGAATTTCTCCCTCCATTTCCTCTTCTTCATCAGTATGAGGACTTCCTCCTTCCAATTGTGGAGGTTTTTCATCCTCCGAGCTGGGAAATTCTAAGGGCTGGCTACTGCTGCCTGGAAGTCCTTCTATCATTCCCCTACTTCATTTTGAATGGAGGGACTGTATGCGAATTCATGGCTCAGCTGTTAAGCTAGCCATTCTCTTCCATTTTGGGGCAGGTAAAGCTATCCCTCCATCAATCGAGAATATCAACTCTTCCCAGATGGTCTGTTGTTGGGCGAGGCTACGGCTCACTATTAATCAGATTAGGCAATGGTGGCTAAACACCATGTCTACGTGCTGAGCTTTTCTTATAATATGAGCGATATCATGCAGTAAGGAATTTAAAAATGCAGGCAAATTTACAGTTCATTTCTATTTTAATACAGCCAGTAACTTAAGGTGGTGGAGTCTTACCATGTCTTTCCTTCCGTCGCATGTTATATAGGCCTGTACTATCTTGGCCAATTTCGTCCATGGTTCTCCCAATGATGCTGGCTGAAATCCTTTGCCTTTGACGACCAATGTCTGTCCGTCATCCTGAAAAATCTTCATGGATGACCTTCTTCTGAGTCCATATATTTCCTTGCGCTGGTATACCAGACACCTCTGTAATTATTTCATCAGTTACAACTATCTGCATTCTTCTGATCATGGAGTATCCTTCCTACAAGTTCTATAAAAATTTGGTGGCCACTGCTTCATGGGGTTGTTACATCCTCGTGAAATATGTAATCCATCCCAATATTTCCAAAATCTCTTGTGCAGCATCAGAAACAACTAGCACTTGTGGTTCACTCCGAATTGGTTGTCCTCCCATCGTCTCTGCACAATGTTAGTTCTTTCCAAACACACAATGATTGTAATGGAACAACACAGCACGGTGAATTGGAATAATGTCGTTAAATTTTTGTTATTCCCTTGAATGCAATGATTTGGTTCGCATACAGGTAAATAAAAATCGGGATTTGATCTGCATGTAGACATCCTCACCCCCCTTGAAGGATGATAGGTCATCCTCAACCGTCAATTAAGAGAGGCAAGTGTGGCACAACAGTTGTACAACAGGAAAAAGCAGGCATAATTATGACACATTCAATCAAATTATAGCAATTACTAAAATCAATGCGTGTGATAAATCGTAAATAGATATAAAATCGTTTGTAATGATTCAAAGATAAGGATAAGGGACAAATTAAGATAAACATAAGTACATATGCGTTTATTACCCACTTCAAACTAATGTGATCAATTTATAGTGATTTTCATGTATAATAGGTTCGAAATCAAAGGTTAAGGATTCATACTTTCATTTGATATTTAAATAGAGATATAGGAAAATGGGTTTAATATGACTATTGATGTGTATAAATGTGACTCCAATACCATCAACAGAGCTCTGTTTCCCACAGGTGTCCATAACCTTGACAGAGTTGCTTTCTCACCCTTGGAACCATTGTCCTCTATTTATGTTGAGGAAGTGCTTGTTAAATGTCATAACAGAGGCCATTGTGCTGGCTTGGTGACTAGATGAATCACAATGCCATTCACCGGGAAGAAGTGAAAAGTGGGCAGGTCGGCTCATGATGAGACCTCCTGTTCCAAGGACTTTTTAATTTTTTCAATTGTCCATTGGACCATATCCCTGGTTTGGTGGCCATGATGGGAATGCCACTTCACTGACTTGCTTAAGATCATGGTAGGCTGGCTTTTGATGAGACCCCCTATCCTTCATCTGCCAAATCATAAGATTATTAGTGAAAAATATTTTCTTTTTCATATAGCACTTTCCTACTTATACATAAAGGATGGCTCAGCACTCCTTAAGAGTACGGATGGTGGAAGAAGTCTGAACATATCAATAGAAAAGAATATGTCCTTATTCCTACTCCATAAATAAAAATCAAAGAAATTTATAACATATGGGAAGAGCCAACATGATAAGGATAATCGATCAGATTAATTTAGTGGTAGTAAGACACAAAAATCATGTTATTGATTATGTCCCTTTTTCCTTTTTCTTATCATTACTAAACAACTTTCTTAAAAATGACGATTTCTTTTGATTTGCTGATTACAGTAAGCTTTAATTTGTATGATTGTATATGAATAATATGTTTTCCTTTAGAAGAGTCATCAGAAATCCTCAAAATTCTAATCTAAAAAAAAGAAACAATCCACTCAAAAGGTGTTGTTCCTTTAAAAGGAACATCAGAAACAATCTGCGGAAATGCTGTTCCTTCCGAAAGGAACAACAAAAATCTGTGAAACTGCTGTTCTTTTCGAAAGGAACAACAGAAGTGTTGTTCCTTTAGAAAGGAACAACAAAAACTCAAAACAAACGAAATAAACAGAGTTTTGAAAAGAAACAAAATTCCCTGAAACAAACAACAAAAACTCAAAATAAACGAAATAAACAGAAGTTTGAAAAAAATGAATTCCATAAAACAAACAATACAAATAAATGAAAAATATTTATGTACAAAATTTTAAAAAAATAAATGATTTAATAAATGGGTGCCGAGGAGGAGTTATCCCCTTCAGCCAGAATTTTCATGGTAGAATCTTCTCGTAATTGTTGGTAAAAGGATTCTCGGGTAAGCGGTTTATGATACAATCGTACTCGATGACCGTTTACTTTGAAGGAATGTCCAGATCCATCGATGGTGGTTAATGTAATAGTGCCATTATTATGCACTTTTTGTATTTCATAGGGTTCGAGCCATTGTGTTTGGAGTTTCCCTGGGAAATCCTGAAACCTAGAATCATATAGGAGTGCCCAGTCTCCTTCGTGGAAGATCTTTTCTTTGATAAGGGCGTCATGCCATTTTGCTCTCTTTTGTTGGATTAACGCTGTGTGCTGAAGATCAGAGAGTCTAATTTCATCTAACTCATTAATTTTCTGCAGTCTTTTGGCCTGAGCTTCATTTAAATCTAGACCCACCTTTTGGGTTGTTCTTAGTGTCTGAATTTCAAACTCTATTAGAAAGATGGGCTCTTTTCCAAATACCAATTGATATGGTGAATATCCCGTAGTGGGTCTCCATGTTGTTCGGTATGCCCACAATGCTTCTAGAAATCTGTAGGCCCAATCACATCTGTGTGAGGCAACGATTTTTGTTAATATAGATTTAATCACTTTGTTCGTTCTCTCTACTTGGCCATTTGCCTGTGGGTGGTATGGGGTTGTAATTTTATGCTGAATGTGGTAATTTTGTAGTGTTTCAGCTATTTTATTACCTACAAACTGCGGTCCTCCATCTGTTATTATGTCCCTTGGGAGGCCATATCGCATAAAGATTTAGAAAATAAATTGTATTACAGAGTCCTTTGTAGCTTTTGAAAGTGCCTCTGCTTCAACCCATTTAGTGACATACTCGGTTGCAGCTAGGATGTATGTTTTTTGGTTTGATGGGGGGCTAATAGGGCCAACAAAATCAAGGGCCCAGCATTTAAACGGTTCAATTACTAGTTGATGGTTCAAAGGCATTTCATCAGACTGCCCAGGGTGACCTGCCCTTTGGCAGCTATCACAGGCCTACACAAATTTTTTGGCATCTTTAAAGATGGTAGGCCAATAATAGCCTATTCACAAAACCTTATGGGCAGTTCTCTGAACTACAAAATTCCCACCACATTGCCCATCATGGCATGCTTTCAAAATATCAAATACCTCGTCCTCCTGGACACATCTTCTTATTTGCATATCTGCCCCCGTATGAAATAGGTAGCCCCCAATCCAAGAGAATTGGGTACTACGCTGTATTATTTGATTTCGTTCATTAAGGGATAGATGTTTAGGTAGTTTACCTATTGCCAAATAATTTGCTATATCAACAGACCATGGGGTTCTGACAGTAACAGTGAACAAATGTTCATCTGGGAAGTGGTCTTCAACTGCTTTTGTGTCTGTTGGCTTTGGCATTCTTGATAGAAAATCAGCTATAGGGTTCTCTTTCCCAGGTCGATCTTTGATTGTAATGTTGAATTCCTGCAATAAAATCAACCATCTTGTCACTCTGCCATTTGTAACAAGTTTATTTGCTAAATATTTAATGGCAGAGTGATCAGTATATAGTACTACAGGATACCCAGTTATATAATGTCTAAACTTATTTACAACATGTACTACAGCTAAAAATTCCTTCTCAATCACAGTATAATTTAATTCAGCAGGGGATAGATTTTTTCTAATGTAGTAGATTGCATATGGTTTCTTGTCTTCCTCCTACCCAAGTACTGCTCCAATTGCTGTGTCTGAGGCATCGGATGAAATTTGGAATGGAAAATTCCAATTTGGGCCCCTCAGCACTGCAGCTGTTGAAACAAGATTTTTCAGATCGTTGAAGGCATTGTTTATCTGAATTTTAGCTAGGTCCACCTGAATTCCAGCTGTTGAAATATAGTGCCCTAATATAACTCCTTCGGTCATCATCATATGAAACTTTTCATGGCTTAAACAAAGCCTAGTGTCAATACATATTTGCAACACCTTTTCTAATTTTTCTAATGCTGGCTCAAAATCATCCCCATAAGGTGTGAAGTCATCCATATATACTTCGAGGCCTTCATTTATTAAGTCTGCAAAGATGCTGAGAATGGCCCTTTGGAATGTAGCAGGGGCATTGCATAGGCCAAAGGGTAAGACTCGGTAGGCAAATGTCCCCCCATGGACAGGTAAAAGTAGTTTTGTCTTGGTCTTCAGGGGCAATCTGGATTTGATTGTACCCACTGAAGCCATCGAGGAAGGAAAAGAATTTATTTCCTGCCAATGTGTCTAATACTTGGTCAATGAAAGGAAGGGGAAAGTGGTCTTTCTGGGTTTCCTTGTTAAGTTCACGGTAATCTACACATATTCTCCACTTTCTGTTCTTCTTTGGTACCACTACTAATGGAGAGACCCACTTGCTATCAGATATTGGGTAGATGAAATTAACATCCAATAGCTTTTGTAATTCAGCTTTCACAATATCTTTGAGGTGAGGATTTAGTCTTCTTTGGGGTTGGCAAATGGGTCTCGCATCTTTTTCAATAAATATGTGGTGTGTACACAATTGGGGGTCAATTCCTTTCATGTCTGGGTACTCCCATGCAAAGGCTGCTTTGTATTTCCGCAATAGTTGGACCAACTTATCTTCTTGTTCAGCAGTTAGATTGTTGTTAATGTTTAGAGTTTTTCCTGGCTCAATTTCTACAATGTCACAGAAGTAGTGGGTATTACTTGATCAGGAATGTCTTTCAGGGGATCTTCTTCTTCCTTATTATCAAATGCTGCCTTGATCATGTGACAATGTAGACGGGATCTGATTTGTGGTTTATTAATAAAACTATTGATGATATCATCCTCTGTTTGATCTTTAAAATCAAGAGCATTTTCTATAGTTAGAGGTGATATCATATTTTCCATAAGATATGATACAGGTTGTTTTCTCGTTTTGATTATTGATAGGCTTGGCTGGGCTGGGGGATATAAAGCTAAATGCTTGACATAGTTTCCCCTTGTTATTGTCATGTTGCCTTGTCGGCATCCAATATAAGCATCGACAGTTGCCAACCAAGGTCTACCTAAGATTAATGGGTGTCCATATAGCCGGTTCTTTGGACTGATAACCAGGAAGTCAGCAGGGTATTCCTAGGAATCTACAGATACCATTACATCTTGTAGTGTACCCTCTGGTTTGACTACTGATTGGTCAGCCAATTCCAATAAGGTTGTTGTTGGTTCTAGCGATGTAATGCCAAGTTTTTGACAGGTGGTGGTTGTTAGGATATTTATTGCTGCTCCCAAAACAATTAAGGCATTTGGAAAAATTTTCCCATGGATTTGCACTGTCACTATGGGATTTCCTGGGTGAATACATTTTACGGGTGTTTCCATTCCTGATAATAAGTCAGATAAAGTACTGACTATTTGGACAGTTGGATTGGTGGTTGTTATCCTCTTTGGATTCTTTATGCATAATTCCTTAATGGTTTTTGCATATATAGGGATGTCTTGGATAGCTTAGAGGAGAGGGATTTTTATACATAAATTTTTTAATTCTCTTAGAAGATCAAAATCAGGATGTTCTAATGGGCGTGGTATGATTAATCGTTCTGGGAATGGTGGAGAGTAAGTTGTTACCTGTTGTTGATTTTGTTGTTGAACCTCCTTCTCTTTTTGTAATGTTTGTTCTACGGGTAATGGATCTTCAATATGAACATTATTGTTTCTCTTTGTTTCTAGTATGCACCCAGACATTAATTGAAGGTCATTGCACTCCCTCAGTTCAGTTTCTAATTCTGGGGGTTCCATTATTTGGACAGACTAAACTGGCCTATTGTTTGGGTTTGGATTGGGCTGGGCTGGGAGTTGTAGTCTTAAGCTGGTCTGGGGGTTTGTATAGGGAGCTGGAAGTGTAGGTTGAGAGAGAGGGATTGTTCCAGTTGGCTGATTTGTAGGTATTTTCCAGTTTGACTACCAGGCCTGACTCTGCGAAGTAGAGGGGGACCATTGTGTTGGATAACTATTATTTTGCCAAAATAGTGGGCAGAAAGGAAAACTAGGCAAATTAGTTTGATTTGTTTGATTTGGCCAAGATGTTGTAGGGAATGGCTATTGTGATCAATTGGGGAAAGGTGGTTGATTTTTCCACATTCCATTATATTGTTGAGCATTGTATTGAGGAGGCTGAAAAGAAGAAAATGGATCAGTTGGCATACCTGATTTTCGTGGCTGCCATTGTCGGGGCTGGTTAAGCAGACATACCACTTTTGATTCTTCCTCTGCCTCCTTATAAACTGCTTTTAGGCCAGGAAGCGAGGGACATCCTTCTGTAGGGTGATATTTCATGCAAATGGTGCAAACTTTGATTACATCCAGCGGGCACTCTTTGTGGCTTTGTTTCTTCCTGCATCTAGGACAGAATATTGCCAAATTTTGCTCTGCTTCTTCTTGCTTTTGTTTGGCTTGCATAATGTCGAACTGCGTTGTTAGAGTCCCAAGTATATCCGTCGTAAAATCTTCCAGCAGGTTTCCAATCTCTACACGAGTTATACCTTCATTAGAGGTCTTGTTGTCTCTTGTAATCATATCATGTTCTGCTGATTTTAGCCTTGTGTTTCCCCACGAACTCCTGATACACAAATCAGTGATGTTAGCGTAGATTTCCTAATATATATCACCTTTTCCCATAATATTCAATGTTTCAACCCATTGATCTTTCATTCCCCTAATTAATGTAGTTTTCAGAAAATTATCAGGTAAGGGTAAAGATGCATAAGGAGATCTCTGAAGATTGTATTGAAACCGTTCCACATATTCTTCCAAGGTTTTGTTTGGTTTTGCTATCATTTGGAATATTTCGTCTTTTAGTTCCTGAGACCTGCAATAATCTTGATAGTTCTTTAAAAACACAGCTTTCATCTGATCCCAATCAGTTATGACACCCCCACCTAATCCCATAAACCATCGTAAGGCTTCTCCTTTTAATGTAGAAGGAAATAGTTTTAGTTTTTGGGGATCGGTGGTATAATCATATCCCCTACATAACACATCAAATTCAAGCAAAAATGTATCAGGATCTTCTGATGTTAGGCCATGAAATGTGGGAATATGTTGAAGGGGAATGGCCTTCATAGGTGCGTTGACTACGGTATCTACTATAGGATATTGTAGCGTAGAGGTTTGATGGAGTGTTTGCTGGTTCTAATTTTGGTTCTGGGCCATTTGGTCAAAGATGTGCCGATATCCTTCTAGGATCTCATGGGAATTTCTAGGCTGACTAGGAGGAGCAGGAATGGCTTTGATAGCACTTCCCTGGTCTAGAATAATAAGTATTCCTTGTTGACCTACTGTTTGAGGTGATTCAGGACCTTGGTTTTGAATGAGTTTAATAACACTTCCCTTATCTGGACTGCTTACTATTTGGGCTATTTCAATAGGAGATTTTGGGTCTCTTGTTTCTCCTATTTCCCCTTCTCCTTCACAGAGATTACTAGAGTTCCCTTCTTGAGGGGAAATTATGTAGGGATTCTCAATTTCTTGGGAATATTGCTTAATTCCCTCTGTTTGACTATGTATCTCAGCAAAGGCTTCAGATGGTGACTCTGTGGCCTAAAGGGAACTAGTAGGCTATCTAGAGATAGCTTTTCTAGGTCCTACTGATGGTTGAGATTCAGTTCTTTTAAGGATTTCGTTAATAAAAGTTATCTGCCCAAGGGTCATCGGTCCCTTAGGTTTTTCAATTTTAGGAGGAATTTTGTTTTGCTTAGCTGGTATATTCATTCAAGAAAACAAGCCTTCATTCCTACCTAAAGAAAGAAGCTTACCTAATTCTGCTGTGAAGTGGGCTGTGAGCAAGTGTGTTTCTTTCCCGATGCATAGGTTCTTACCTTCCATCTTTAATACCCAATTCTTCGCAAGCAGAAGAAATTCAACTGTGCATCACTCCTTTGAAATGGCATACACTCTCCTTGGCAATGGCACCAAAATTTTGGAGCATAAAAAGGTATCTTTTAAACACACAATTAGCCTGCATTAATTATCAATCCGAGAGCGAATTTTTATTTCAAGAGTGTACTCTGTCTGAGGCTGAAATTAACTAAGAGTAATACTATGAAGATGTAGTACCTAATTCTAAATACAAGATTAAACTAATGCTTGTAAAGAAATCTAATTACATTAACATAAATGGAAATGCTCTGAAATATTAACTACATCAATCTGCAAAACATCGATCAGGGATACAGTAGCAGTAACTCCTTCCCTTAGAAATCGATGCAACTGAAATCACACTGAGGCAAGATAACCAATCTGGGGACTTGGAAGAAGTAACCACTGTCCTCTATAGTTGGTGGTCTTGTTCTTAAAGCAATCGAAATGAAATGAAACTAAATCTACTTGCTGATGAAAATAACTGAAAGGAACTTCCTCTAATAACAAAAGCTGGAAAGGTACAACAACTCGTATTTCCTGTGCATACACAGCAAATGTAACCAATCTATCTGCTAATCTGAATCTATGAATCATAAATGAACAATAAAGAGAAATGGAACAGCAACATGAATTGAGCAACAATTCTAAACTTAATGCAATCAAGCAACTAATCTTAATACTTCAACCCTGTCGACAGTCAATACCGTGAAACAGTCAATCATAAAGAATCATAAACCAATAGAACAACAACTAGAATTGAATATAGAATAGTAAAGCTTTATAAAGATATCAAGGTAAATAAATAGCGAATACACTTCTTGCAAATGATAAAATAGCAATGCAATTCGTTAATTTTCACAACGAATCTGTATTCAATCCAACAACAATCAATCAAATCTACAAATGAACTTAAACAAAAAGTCACACAACAGTAAGCAAAGGTTAAAGATACAAACAACAGAGTAATTCCACCAGAGTCGGGCCCTTAGCACCAGTGAAACACTGCTGGGCTACTTCAGAACTTGTGAGATAGAATGAAACACGTCTTTGATATTAATCGAACATAAGTTTTACAGAGACTGCTCTCTTAAAACCGAGAGTCAATAAGCACAATATTACAAAGGAAATGTTTTGAATACAAGAATTTCCAACCCCTTAATCACTAAAGGGCGTTGCCTTATATATCAGACCCTGATGGACAAGACGAGGAATAAGATGAGACTTAAACAATGATCCCTCAGGATCGAAGGATCTTGAGGGATTCGCTTCCCTTATTTTAGTTATCATATGGTTTATTTTGATCGAAGTGAGTTGTCCCTTGCCTTTTCTTAGTGATGCATTCAGATTTCCTTGTCTTTGGCAGGATTTGGTCTAATGCTGGTGGAACAGCAGTTGCATTCGTCTTAGTCTCACCTTTGGTACAGCTGTTCACTTCGTCTAATTCCTGTTTTATCAACAAAAAGAAATATTTAGTCATCTTTTTACAATAAACATAAACCTTTCCAATTCTACCATAATTCTTATAATAAATTACCTTTCTAAGGTAAAAAGGATTATGTATATAGTAAAAGAATGTGAAAATACATAGTGATTTCATACCTTTTCCACTGCCAACAGTTTGCAGGTTCAAAAGGTCGTTGTATGGGCTAAAGCAAGCACCTCGTGCTTGGTACACTCGGATCGATAGCTATTTCACTGGACTTGGCTTCACCAAGAGTGAGGTGGATGCAAACCTATATCAAATTGTGGTGGAGGGTAAGATTTTAATCATTGTTCTTTATGTTGATGATTTAATACTAACGGGTGATGAGTAGTTGATACATTCATGCAAGGAAGATCTTGCAAAGGAGTTTGAGATGAAGGATTTGGGCCTCCTTCATTGTTTCCTTGGATTGGAAATATGGCAGCGGGAAGGTGAACTGTTTGTGAGATACTGGAGAAGTTTCACATGCAAGGCTGCAAGCCTATCAACACTCCACTTCTAGGAAATTGGAGGAAAGAGGATGCTACATTGGCAGAGGTAGTTGATGCCACTATTTTTTGATAGTTGGTGGGTTCGCTCATGTATTTAGTTAATACAAGACCGAACATATGCTATGCGGTGAACCAACTTTCACAAGCGATGGTTAAGCCTACAAGCTCTTTTGGAAGGCAGGAAAGCATGTTTTTGAGATATCTTAGGGGCACTTCTTAGTATGGTTTATGGTACAGAAAAACGGATGAGGTGAAGTTGCATGGCTTCACGGATGCAGATTGGGTAGGTAGCCCAACAGACAGAAAGAGCACATCAGGAGGGATTTTCAATATCAGATCTATGACATTTTCTTGGTACAGTAGGAAACAAATGTCTGTGGCACTCAGTTCAGCGGAAGCAGAATACATGACAAAATTCAAGCTGCATGTGAGGCTATATGGATGAGGAAGATCCTGGTTGGTTTGTTCAATTCACATTTAGATCCTACAGTGATACATTGTGATAATCAGAGTTGCATTAAACTCTTGGTTAATCCTCTGTTTCATGATAGATCTAAACATATTGATATTTGGTATCATCATATCAAAGATTGTGTGCAATGGAAGATCATGTTGCTTCAGTACATTCCTACGGAGGATCAGGATGTAGATATTATGACGAAGGCACTCACTAGGAGAAAATTCGAATACCATAGAGGCAGGATCGAGGTGAAAGATAATCCCTATCTTATTGAGAGGGAGTGTTGAGATTCAACAAGATGATGAGCTTAGTGAAAAGAGTCGCCTTCACTAAGTGGGCCCGTAGGCTATTTTTGGCGCAAGTCTATTTTTTAGACATGATGATCATATTTCAGAATTTGCAGGATGCTATTTGTGGATGGTTGATCAAGTTGGAAAAATGGATGAAATTCTATTTTTAGAATATTGTGCGAAGTCTATTTATAGATCGTCAATCTAAAAATAGATGCATGTCGATTATTATTAGCTCTTAATAATAATTAGACTCTAAACAACAACTTATTCTCTTAGAGCACTTAATTTCAGTATACAGATTTGTCAAATCAGTGGGCTGAAGGAATTACGCAATTCCTAAGGGTTTACTGGAGTTCATGCATGGAGAAATCAATTAGAACTGAAGTGGCAAAGTTATGACAGAGTTGGAAGAGTAGTTCATGGATTTGTATTCAATTTAACTCAGTTAGACTCAATTGAGCTAGTTGTATCTAATCTAACTGAATGATACACTAGTGAGAGTGGAGTGAATTAATTATTTAATTAATTCACAAATAATAACTCATTACTCAACTAAACGATACAATAGTTAACTACAGTGCGTGTCAGATCCAGTGGAGACCAGGTGTAGAGATAGGTGAAAGGGTGAGATAGACTATATGTTGTGACCATAGTGATGCATGGATTGCATCTATATATACATTGGAGTTGCCAATTATAATCACGTAGTCAAGGAGAGTGGGTTGCATTGAATTGGTATTTGTAATCAGCTTGGATTGCACAGTGGATGCAGGTTAGCAGGAGGGCTGAGATTGGTGCATGGATTTGCAGATCTTCTATGTTAGTGTGTGATGATTGATTGTACTGAGAGCTTGATGTACTAAGATTTGTATGATATTGTTACATGATATCCATGATATATAATATATGATAGTTGGGGTTTTCAGCTTCAAGCTTTCCTGTTAAACAACTGTGTTATGTGAGATTGTTTTTATTTATGCTTCACATGTGTGTGCAATTAATTTTCCACAAAAGATTAACAGTGGAATGATTCTGTATTTTGCAAGAAGTTAAATATTGTGAGATCAGGGGAATTTGGATGTATGCATGCTTATTATATACTAATTTCTACAGGTCATAACAACAAATTTGAGCATAGGGGTCTCATACTTATCTGAGATTTGTAAGGAAGCATTGTTTCCTTATCACAATAACTACATTATCATATATTATTTCATATTCTCATTGTTCATTCATTTTCTTAACAAAACATGATGAAATCCATACATAAATTCTATCATAAAACATACTCATAACCAAAATATAACCAACATAAATAACAAGGATATAACAACCATAAAAACCACATATGAGCAAGTATATTTACCCATCATGTAAAAGAGAAAAATATATCTTATTTACATGTGTAAAATGAAACCAAGTCTAAGACTTCCATGTACCACCCGACCATAGACTAGGATGAACAAAATATTTATTTCATTAAGTCACCCTCATGCCATATTTCAAGCATGAATGTGGGATCTCATGAAAACAATCAAATAAAACCAAACCAGGGCTTCCAAAGGCCAAACCACCTCGAACCTCAACCAATGATTCCATTTCACGGTTGTACATCACTAACCATCACAAGATTGGTCTCTACCCTAGTTATTCAGGGCTTCTAGTACTAATAGCTCAACCCACATCTATTTTCGGGCTTCGAGAGCATTTTTCCAACTAGAGCTTCCAGGGCTAGTAACTCAACCCACCAAGGGCTTCCAGTTTTTCCAGCCAAGGCTTCCAAGAATAGTAAGTCAACCTAATTTGTTACAGGGATTCCATAGTTTTTTTCCAACCAAGGCTTCAAGAAAATTAACTCAACCCATGGAAAAAAGAACATGAGCACCAACCAAAAAACAATGCTAACACCCACAACACCATGGATATCCAGGAAATAGAAAGGTTAGGAAAAACAAATGTCAATCCAGAAAATCTTCCATATCAATGACAGATCATAACCAAGAAACCACATGAATATGCCATGCATGCAAAAATTAGCAAGGGAACCATACATGCAACTCAGTACCTGCAGGAAAAAGCCATCGTAGTTTCTAATCCTGATGTCCTCTAGTGCTTTCCTACTCTTCCCTTGCCTTCTTTCTCCAAATCTAAAGTATGCTACAGTCCTCCAAGAGTTCTCCAAGAAAAATCTAAATGTCCAAGAGTATGAGAGAGGGAGAATAGAATGAGAGCTCCAAAAACTGAAATGATCCTCAAAAGCCTTTCTATTAATGCGACCTATATTTTCTTCAATTTCTATTATTTTCCTTCATTTTCCTCCTCACATGCAACCTATGACCTTTCACCTTCCTTTTCTCCTATTTTCCATTATTTTCATAAATAAATTCCAATAAATTATACTTTTCCTTTCCAAATCCTTTTTTATTTCCTTTGCCAATTTCCATAGCCATTAATTAATTAGAAGTGATCCTCACCACTATGTTTTTTTTCCCAACATTCAACTTGGAATACGTGTCCCATGACCACAGTCTTATTTCACCTTTATTAACTATATTACATGGATATTTGTAAGAATTTCTATTACACCTATAGTAATGTAGAATCCCTCCCCCCATTATGGAGTGGTGAATACTCATCAGGAAGCCTCCCAGCAACAATATTAGCATCCTCCTAGAGGAAGTTCCAAAAGTACCTCAATTCACGAAATTTACATGGAAGGGGAAGATGTTCTCCTACAGATGCGAAATTGGGATTACGAAACTCCACTGGAAGCTAACCCATCCACATTGACAACTACAACACCTATTCCACATTTGACGATCCCTCGTCATCCCATAGAACCTATCTCAAAAATATTCAAAGGGCCTTTAAAATGAATGGGACATATCTCAAAGGCTACTCACAACTATAGCATAGCCAACGATTGAGCCCAATCTTCGGTAGCTATGTCTGCATTGGAAGTCTTGCATACATACCCAACACAATGAAAATAATTACTTGTTGCATTAGGAGAAATTGACCCTTCCGTTTCTCGTTTAGTGGATTTTGACTTGGATAATTATACCCTATGTATTCCATCAATAGTCGCTTTCGAGATCCAATTTAAGATTTGGAAGATCACCATTCATTGTTACATAGTCGATGAAGGAGCATCCACATGCATTATGTCCAAAACAGTTTGGCAAAAAATGTGGATCTCCTGACCTCAAACCATCTAACATCATTCTCAGAGCATACGATATGCGCCCTTCGGCTCCCATAGGCCTATACCAAGATGTTCAAGTATAACTTGTCGGTAAAACAATGCTCATTAACATAGAGTCATGGATGCACATTTGGATTATAATATCCTTCTTGGCTAAAGTTACATGTATACAATGACTGCAGTGGCCTCTTCTGTATTCAAGATAATTATGTTCCCTCATGATGGGAAAATTTTTATGATTTACCAGCTCACATACTATGAGAAGAAGGTCTATGCCACCCCTGATGGTGTGTTATCTTTCATAGGATCACCCCTAGAGTTGATCACAACCTATACTCAATTTGGACCTAGCCAATTCAAACCATAAACACTCCTTAGTACATACTCAGGAAACCCCCCTTTACTGGCAGATGCCCCCCCAACAATAGGAGTTTCGTTATGCATGATGAGTTTATCAAACACCCCCTAGAGTTAAGAACTAGTTCTAGACACCATTAGTGTTGTAATTGTTGACTCTACGTTCCTACCATATTCTATCACTCAAGTACCCTTCTTATACCCTCCACCTAGTTTTATCTCGCACCAAGTCATGGAAACACTTACATTACCAAGCATGGCTCTCGCGAAACAGTTCTAGTATCTAGCCCCTCCGACCATGTCAAAAAATTTAGGTATCACCTTGACATTCATCATTCCTATAGCTCCTCCTTAGGAAACCACCCTAAATCAACCAATTCTTGCATCGACACTAGTCGGTGCCATCAACAAGGGTAAGAAAAAAGGGAAGAATATGGAAGCTTACAACTCTTCCTCAACTAGGGTACCTCCACCCTGTGCTTTGTGTGAAGTAGTGGGGCACCCTAGTAACATGTGCCCCGAGTTAGATGATTTAAAATCTCTCCTACATGCCCTGAAAATGCTAGTGACCCCAAATCCAACTATTGGAGAAAATGACACACCAACATGAAATAAGGCATTGTGCACCAACCATGCATGCACTATATGCATGGAGTACGGGCATTACACTCATAATTGCCTCAAAATCCCTCAATCTCTAGATGCTTTGAATGCACTTACCCAAGCCAATTCTATGGCTCCACCACTTCCTTCCACTCCAGCGGTATCAAAAACCATATTTTATGTTTATGGGGAAGAAACTTCATGTCCATATCCCCATAACACCCATGGTCACACAATATCCCACTATACGAGGAGACAACCATAATTAGTGGCACCTAAAACTTCCTCCTTGTGCACGTTATGTGATGAATCTATCCATCTTATTAACCAATGTCCCAAGTTACAGGCATTTAGGAGGTATTAATGTACCCTTCACATTGTCCCTAGAAACAGACTCATGTGCCAACGTCATAGTTACCATTTTTTTTCACAAAACTATCATACTCAGTGTTTCCCACACCTTCCTTGATTCCACAAAACATTGGATTCTATGCATCGATTCATTTTTGAGAACTCAAAATTAGTCCAAACAGATAACTAATCCCCAAATAATACCACACGAGTAGGGGACAACAGATCTAGGACCATCTTATGTGTATTTGAGGAAAAAACATTGACTACACTACAACCAGGTACTCAACACCCTATTGCCTCCTATCTTCGATCATGATTGAAAAGGAGGGCACATCTACCTAAAGCCGTATTGTCAAAACCAATGCCCACATGCGACCTATGTGGCAGACCTGGCCATATAGTCAATCAATGTCGTGAATTGAGAAAGATTATATATGCATTTCTTTTATTGTTTTGTATTCCTAGGCCTACCTGCTCAATTCATGCTAAATAGGCTCACAACCATTGTTACATCTGCTCTCAAGCACATCATACAATGAATTACCAATACCTTCCTCGTTTTCACGCAACCAGAGTGGCATTGAGACACACTGATATTGTGGTCACACATCATTTTGATACTAATATCTGGGGAAGGCTAGCATCCAAGAATTCCCCACCTAAATATGCGTCATCATCTCACACTATGGTAAATGTTGAAATCCACATCATTTATAGTTTTAGCACTAGTCCTACATGCAATATCTGTACCAATGACTCTCATAATTTAGATTCATGTCCTCTATTACAAAAATTTAGATAGCTTAGGATTCGGTGCTATCCTCACATAAGGAATATGAATTGGCCCCTTAGACACAAACCTCCTCATGGGAACCTACCCCCACTCACCATCAACCTGCCATTACAGAGATTCTACCACAACCTAATGCTAGTGACATACAAAATCATATACCATTCATTTCCTCTTCTATAGGAACCCTGATTCATGTTGTCTTATTATAATTTTACGGTTTCGATACTACTAAACCCACCACCATGGTGGAACCACTACTGAATGTGCAGACCCACCCCATCTGCACATTGTCAACTTCGCTAGGTTCTATGAAATCAACCACTGAATCAACATTATGCCTATCCTCTAGTATAGTTAGGCCTGAAATCCACCCTCATGGCCCTGCAAAACTTAGTTCAACATTAGATAATATTTTTCACTCTTATGAAGATATTCTAGAGGCCATGACAGAACCCGAATGCCCATGGAATTCCATGCATGATCGTTCATTATTCCTATCTAAAACAACATTTGTGCCTACTGACACACCAAGCCATGATATGTGAAAAGTAGAACCAACGGATTTCCTGCCACTAGGAAAGGTTGATTGGTTCAAACATCCCATCCCAACACCATATTCATTCGAGGATGGGAGCATGTCAAATATCTCACATACCATTAAGATAGATATTTCTAACAAACCTGGCATAGTTGAAGAAATGTCGTTGGGGCCAACATGCTCCCCAGAAGTAGTTTCATACAAAACCCTATTCGAAGAATATAGGGATTTCTTTGGATGGACTTACTTTGAAATGGTATGAATCAACCCCACTATCATGGATCATCATATTGAGACATGGTCGAATTCCCACCCTATTAGGAAAAAACAATGACAACACCATCCCTCTAAGGTAGAAGTGATCAAACAAGAAATCAATAAAATCCACAAAGCCAGTTTTATCTATCCAATCGCTTACACTTCTTTGATTTCCAACCTTGTGCCTGTCATGAAAAAATAGGACAATATTCATGTCTATACTAATTTTCAATATATAAACAAAGCATTTCCCAAATATAATTACCCTACATATGTAATATTCCAAAATTTTCCTTCAATAAATTGGAATATTAAATTTTGTTATTTTCACTTATGATTTGAATAATTGGGTGAGGAGGCCCAAACATAATAAAAACATGGATGAAATCCCTCTTATTATGAAAAGGGATCAGCAATGGAACTAGGTCTCACACCCTCATGTGTGAAAGGAGACATTTGCAAGAAGGCTAGGTCAAGTTTGACTAAGTCAAACAGCGCAGAGGTATGAGGTGGAGAGCATCTTGTGGGACAGCACAGAGAAAGAGGAGGGACGTTTCCTTGATGTAGGAAACCCTAAAGAGTGGGACCCATGGAGAGGGAGCTCTCATTGTTTAAAAAGAGGGCAAGGTAGCCATTGTTACTCATGCATATGATTATTGATTTTGTGTCTGCTTAGACTATTTGCAGTCCCAACTATTTAGCTGAGTTTCTGTGATGATTAGCACAAGGATTTCCTATTTAGGAATCCTTCTCCTTTATTGAGAAGCCTCTTGAAGGAGTTGTACTGAATTTCCTCACATCCAGGCTTGAGGCCAAGCATCCTCCTCTAGCACAACGTTATTTTTGCAGCAGAATAATGTTGTGTTACAGGGTGTTGCAGTGAGGGATCACAACACCTCTTCCATCACTTGTTTTTCAGAGAAGGAGTCTCTCTTTCCTTTGAGGGATTATTTTGGAAGCCATTGGAGCTTATTTTAGATCTTGGCATTGGGCCAACTCATTCCCTTGCCCCTACAATGTAGTTTTCTTCAGTAACTGCATTATTTTCATTGAGCATTTGCTGTGGGGTTTTGCATTGTTGATTAGAGTGTAAGATCTTCAGTGATAGGATCAGAATTTCACCTGAGAGATCCATTGGATGAGATTCAGTGATCAGTTGCAACATCTTCACCTATCTCCATCCATTTCCAGTTTTTGAGTTGCAGCTGCTACCCAACAACTCCGACATTTTTTCCATTTTGTATATTTTAGCCAATCCTTCTAAGGATTGTTGTATTATTGTTTCCAAGGGTTGAGAGCTTGCTCCCCCACATTTTTTGAGCCATATATTGTCATATATTTCTGTTATTATTTAGTATGGAGTAGTGCCTCTTATAAACTGCGTCCTTTTAGCCTGCATAATTCTCAGTGTAGCAGTGAGCATCTATTTTCATGTACATGTCCCTTTGAGGCTGCATTGCTTTGCTTGAGTGACTCATTCCTCAAGGATTTGTATACCATTGCTACTATTATATATATTTTTTGGCTATCTACATCTTTATGTGCCCAGGCTTGATAAAATAACGCTGTTATTCCATGGTATGTTCAAACATTATTGCAGTCCCTTCACTAGGCATTTTCTGAAGACAACTAGGTGTGGGAGATATGTTTAACCCACCTAGAGGGATTTATTTTGAGCCACATATTGTATTTCAGTATTATATGCATTGATTTAAGGGATCTAGGTCTTGGTTTCAAATCCTGTAGCAGCCATTCCTGGAAAATTCGTTTTCCAGTCATGCCTTGCTAGCTGTTCCCAATTTGGGATATTATAGTGGTATCAGAGCATGATCTCTGGCTCAGCCTATGAGATCCAAATATTAGAAGACTAGAGAGAAGGAGTAGATTTCAGAATGATGGAGAGGATGAGATTAGTCTTAACAATATTCAGGAATAAGAAGAGCCTCTCCAAAGAGGAGGAGCAAGAAGAAGAGGAAGGACCATGCACTTCCTATTCTCATCGAGAAAGAGACAAGCATGAAAGATACTTGGATCATTTTATTCTAAGTAAGTACCTTGTTGAGTACAAATATCAACCTAGAGCCTTCAAGGAAACTCTAGATTTTCCACATTTCATCCAGTTGAAGGAAGAGAAGAGACCCTACAGCAGAAGAGAAATCAAAGGCAATAGATTTCTGTTGTCTACCTTTGATTGGTTATCTATAGCAAGAGCTTGGGTGAGGAAGCTGGAATCCGTTTTCCTACTACATCTTGTAGTGGAGGAAGAATATGTTGAAATCTCAGTGCTATACTTGGAGGGTGGAGCCTATGTTTGGTGGTTTAGCCACTTGAGCCATGCAAGGGTGAAAAATTTTGTAGAGTTCACTCAAAGGTTGATCAAAACCTTTGATGGAGAAAGAACAAAGGAGGAAAATATCACAACACCACTTGAGGAGCCTTGTACTAACGCTGTCACACTCATGGAGGAGCAGCCACATGCATCAACAGTTGGGGCAGCCAACACACTAGAAGAAGGAACTCTTGCAGCCCTACAAGAGATTCCAAAATCTCATCAAGGTATGAAGGAATTTCCACTATACATTGTTGCAGAAAACTCTTTTGATAGTTGTGGAAACTTTCTTTTGCATGACCAAGGGTCAAATCCCACTGCTAATCTAAAGAAACATTGAAACATTCAAGGCAAAAATAAACCATCATCCTCATGAGCCATTGTTGAATTGCATATCAAATTTGAGGTTGGGGTTTGAAGAAATGAAGGGAAATATGGAAGAAAATAGACATCTTGAAGTGAGAAACCCTTTCTCCTTTCTAGATGACCCTTTCTCAATGAGCTCCTCTTAGCTCAAAGAGAAACTTCTACTTTCAGCAGATCCAAGACCTCATTATTTTTGGAGGACTATTGTTGAGAGGAAGGTCTCATGGAGAGATCTCATTAGAGGTGCACTTCAACACATCATGGAGTGGAATGATTTTCTTCCTTTCTCACACTTGAATCTGCATGGATTCAAGGAGGAGTAGATAGAAGATGGAGGACATCTTAGGATGGATAAAATCTCTCATGATTGTGTTGGACATTCCTTGAGCCATACACATAATCATTGGAGGTTTTTTCCTAACCCCTATTTGGGTCCTTATGGGGTCAAATTGATCCTTGAGAAAATTTCATTTCAAAATCCCATGAAGTGCAAAGAAAGGAATCTGATTTGGGAGGATGGTAGCCCTCATGGGAGGAGTACCAAGATGAAGAGAAGAAGAATACATCCACAAGTGATTGAGTGGATGTGGTTGATGAGCAAGAATCTGGGAAGCTACTTGCAGATATGTGACACCGGGCAACAGGAGGCTTGGATGCGCTAGCTCCTCTTGAAGGAGTTTGGCCATCACTTGGCATGTTCTCTTCCTAAGAGGATGAGGAGGGAGAAGAGGTGGCAGTATGCTTACATCATTGGGCAGCATGGAGTGTGGATGCATGGTGTTGATGTGATGTTCATATCATTCATTGTGGATTCATCACATGATTTGTATGATGGGAGCATAAGGAGGCAACAATCACTTTAGTTGCTTGATATGTACGTAAGAGGGCATGAGACAATTTTCTCTCACATGTTGTGTGATGTTGCGGGAGTATAAGAGGGCACTCTCTTGGTGCAAAGGGTCTACTCCTTGACTCTAGATGATTTGGAAGAACTTCCGTCTTGGGAGGTATTCCATACTTGCAGCAGCATTATTAGAGGATTCTTTGACAAGGAGCATGTTAAAGAACAAAGCTTTGTATTGGCAAGAGCCTATTTGCATGAGCTCACAGTGCTATCACTTTGGAGCAAGGACTTATGGATGGAGTTTCCCCAGGATCACTTCACATTAGATGCACTTGGTGAACAAGGAGGAGGTGATGATGATAGAGTAGTGGATAGAGACATCTATCACTATGCTACATTCTTCTTGACTTGGATTTCCAAGCATGAGAGGGATGATATTCTTGCAGCACATGGTTCATTCATCTTCATAGCATGCCAAAACACTATGGAGAACTCACTCATGGATCCATGTACCATATTACTTCTGGCATATGGTAAGAAGTTTTTTTTTACATGTATTGAATTCCATACTCTTACCATTACTTTGCAGTGCATTGCTCCACAAGAGGGCAGTATTTTCACTTTGCTCCATGATCATTGTTGGGCCAAACTATATGATGGAGGTAGCCATATTTTATGTGGCCTTGGGAAATTTTTTTCTCATTGCATTTATGTTCAGATGTTATATCCTACTACTTTCCATATGATGACATACATGATTAAACTTGTAACAAGAAACACTTTGCCTTGTACTTTTCTGAAGTGGCAGTTTTCAAAACTGCATTGTACACACTCAGGAGACTGTTGGTACCTTCAAGCATCACATGAATCCATCAATATTTCCTTCATTCTTGTACTGATCATGTCTTCATCTGCTAATATTGTTGTTATTCTTGTTGAGAGAATGATTGGGAGATTGACACATGAGTTGGATGTGTCCTTTAGGGGAGAGAATTCCCACATTTTCTGCATTACATGTTCTAATGGGAGCATGGGAGGAGATATGGCCACCACAACCACATATTTGTTCTCTTTTTGGGTGGGCCATGAGCTTGATATTCATCCATTTTATAACCATGGGCAAGTACTTGATCATTTATTTTTGACACATTCAGCCATTTACTATCCATTAGTAGATGTGATGATTCTTGTATATTACTTGCCATGCTATTTTCTGAAGTTGTAGTGAATGAGACTACACTGTGTCCTCTTGAGATATTGTTTGTATCATGCATCATCATGTAAAACTTGTAGCAAAATTCTCATTGGGATACTCTATGATGACCATGTACTATTCATCATGGATGGATTGTTTTGGGCCATCTTGTTCTTCAATGTTGGAGGAGAAATCCTTGGAGGATTGTTCTTCATTTTTCCACTTGCGGGCAATACTTTTGCAGCCCAGGATCAACATATACTCTACACTCACCATGAGTGGAGGGAAAGAAAACATGGAGAGGCTATGATGCTTACCATATTCATATTTTCAGCCCACTTTCATTTCTGGAGCTTGAGGTGGAAGGAGATTGCCATGAGTTGCCATGTTGGGAGGTGACTCATTTTGTTTGGATGATTGCTTGGGGATGGAGGATCCATTTGGGGAAGGTGTTTTCCCAACAATTTCTAGTCTCCGTGCCTTGGGAGAAACTTCTCAGTTCTATCCTTGCAGTTTCTTGAGGACAAGCAACATTTGGGAGGGGAGGACTGTAATATTCCAAATTTTTCCTTCAATAAATTGGAATATTAAATTTTGTTATTTTCACTTATGAGTTGAATAATTGGGTGAGGAGGCCCAAACACAATAAAAACATGGATTAAATCCCTATTATTATGAAAATGGATCAGCAATGGAACTAGATCTCACACCCTCATGTGTGAAAGGAGGGATTTGCAAGAAGGCTAGGTCAAGTTTGACTAAGTCAAACAACGCAGAGGTATGAGGTGGAGAGCATCTTGTGGGAAAATGTAGAGAAAGAGGAGGTAAGTTTCCTTGATGTAGGAAACCATAAAGAGTGGGACCCATGGAGAGGGAGCTCTCATTTTTTAAAAGGAGGGAAAGGCAACCATTGTTACCCATGCATATGAATATTGATTTTGTGTCTGCTTAGACTATTTGCAGTCCCAACTGTTTAGTTGAGTTGCTGTGCTGCTTAGCACAAGGATTTCCTGTTTAGGAATAATTCTCCTTTATTGAGAAGACTATTGAAGGATTTTTACTGAATTTCCTCACATCCAGGCTTGAGGCCAAGCATCCTCCTCCAGGACAACGTTATTTCTGCAGCAGAATAATGTTGTGTTGCAGGGTGTTGCAGTGAGGGATCACAACACCTCTTCCATCACTTGTTTTTCAGAGGAGGAGTCTCTCTTTCCTTTGAGGGATTATTTTGGAAGCCATTGGAGCTTATTTTAGATCTTGGCATTGTGCCAACTCATTCCCTTTCCCCTGCAGTGCAGTTTTCTTCAGTAACTGCGTTATTTTCATTGAGCATTTGCTGTGGGGTTTTGCATTGTTGATTGGAGGGTAAGATCTTCAGTGATAGGATCAGGCTTTCACCTGAGAGATCCATTGGATGAGATTCAGCCATCAGTTGTAGCATCTTCAGCTATCTCCATCCATTTCCAGTTTCTGAGTTGCAGTTGCTACCCAACAACTCCAACATTTTTTCCATTTTGTATATTTCAGCCAATCCTTCTAAGGATTGTTGTATTATTGTTTCCAAGGGTTAAGAGCTTGCTCCCCCAAATTTATTGAGCCATATATTGTCATATATTTCTGTTTTTATGTATTATGGAGAAGTGCCTCTTATAAACTATGACCTTTAGCCTGCATAATTCTCAGTGTAGCAGTGAGCATCTATTTTCATGTACATGTCCCTTTGAGGTTGCATTGCTTTGCTTGAGTGACTCATTCCTCAAGGATTTGTATACCATTGCTGATATTATATATATTTTTTGGCTATCTACATATTTATGTGCCCAGGATTAATAAAATAACGCTGTTATTCCATGGTATGTTCAGACATTGTTGCAGTCCCTTCACCGGGCATTTTCTGAAGACAACTAGGTGTGGGAGATCTGTTTAACCCACCCAGAGGGATTTATTTTGAGCCACCTCTTGGATTTCAGTCTTAGATGCATTGATCTAAGGGATCCAGGTCTTGGTTTCAAATCCTATAGTAGCCATTCCTGGAAAATGCGTTTTCCAGTCATGCCTTGCTAGTTGTTCCCAATTTGGGATATTACAACATCATTCATCAATTAAGTTATTGATGATTTCATTTTACATGAAGAACTATCCTTGTTATAGGGTAATATGCTTGGGTGGTGGTTATTAAATATCCCTCTCAGGGCTTTCTGGTGCTCGAGGCAGACAATCAAATTAGATATAAAGTTCACAAAGATACTGCACATATGTTCATGCTAATGTATATAACTGACAAAGTAAGATGGAGATATTAACTCTTTATAGATAACAAATCCTATGGAGAACACCAAGCAGCGAAGTAGAGATCCTTCTTCACCAGCTGCAAATCCAGATCATGCAATCAATCAAAGCACCCGTGTAATCTCTACAACAATATAAATTCTTATAAATTAAGCTAGCATATAATAAACATAAAACAATATAGATATAATCCATTCATATCACACTACATAGAATATTAAAAAAAAATTGTGACACTAATGCATCGAATGGAAAAAAAAGATACAATTCTATTGATTTATAAAAAGGAGGATTACAACTGTAGGTGGCACCAAGCCCTTCTCAGTCTTCCAATTCCTCTCTCTCTTTCTCTATCTCTGAGTGTGATAATTCTCAAGGAAGAAAGACCTTAATGAAATTTTCTGATCTTCAAGCCTCACACTGCAACAATGAAATTCTGCTCCACATATATTCAAACCTTCAACCTTAGACCAAGAGCCCAAAACTCCATTTTATAGGAGATGGAGAAGGCAAACCTTGCCAACTCTTTCAACTAGTTTGAAATGGGAAAGATCAAGATGTTTCTTCGATTTTACATTCTTTTGCCTTCCTTAGGAGTCCTGTTATATTTGACAAGGCCTAATAAAAGGTTTGTGCCTTTTAGTTTCTATTTTGAACTGGCTCTTTATGAGAAAAAACTAGAATTGCTAGTCACTTTTCTGCAATATATTTTCCCTTTTCACACTTAAACATGCATAATGCTTCCCCTTGGGAAAGATAGAGCATTACCCTAGGCACTAACGCTCCCTTTTCATGGCTCAAGTGTGTTATAACACTGTCTGGATGTTTCTGGGGTGCGTTACCTTGGCAGAAATGGGTCTTGTCTAGGTCATTTTCTTCCTTCCATGTTACCTTCTCCTATGAGCTGATGAGGAGGTCATTTGTACTGTAATAGATGCCCCCTAAAGTGTGAGGTTAGAGATGAAGACGATGGACGAAATAATTTATAACAAGTATAGTAGAATTATAGGAATTGGAGGACTGAGGAAAACCTGAAACAACAACATATGTCAGAAAAATATAGTATCTGTCTTGAGTTGGGCATTCCCATGCTCAGTAGCTAATCAACATGATTTATCTAAAACAAAGATATGAACAGTATGTCCACCGATAAGCATAACGTGAAAGTGTCTGCCATAATAGGATCAGACTGAAAATCTGTCTCCGAAAAACAATATCGCAACTTGGGGGAGGAAACACAACTGTAATGGTGTAACCCTCAACCCAAGGTCTTGGTCGCCACTTCACTAAACTGCACATTTCCATACATGTGAATGAATGAGTCGTAGTCGAACATGTAGGAAATCGTCTAATTACCAATAAATAACAAGAATTGTTAACAAACACAAGGGAGACCACCAATAATGATGATGGTCCCCAAGATGCACAGTACAATCTAGCGAGTGTGAATAAAAGGAGTTGATGTCGAACACTCGTAGAATCATTCGATCGGGAGCCAATAATGGGAACCCCCAACCAAATAAAAGATGACCTGCCACTGCTGTCTGCGAGTATCTGGGTACTGATGTGTTTCTGGATCAACTTCCTAGATAAGATGTTGAAGTCGATAGGAAGAGATCTGTCAAAAGGTAGGCATTGAGGTGTCCTACATCAGTTGAAACGAAATGGGAAAAGATGATTTTGTAGTGATGGAAATAATCAAGAGCAAGTGGGAATAACTGACGACAAATAAGTTCTAGTATATGATGACTTTGGTTGATACAAGGAGCAGTAGATAGCGGGATCCTCTTGAACAATAGAAGGCACTCTAACAGGGTACTAGGTAGCTTCGGCTTAATGAAAACCAAAGAGTATTAGGATTCACCAATGCAGGAACACTGGGAGACGAAGGCTAAACTCATAGATGGTAGGATTTGGCTAAATGTGAAAGAGTTTTCTGGGAAGTGCCATGTTCAATATTTTGTGCTGCCAAATTGACCTTTTGAAAATGTAACAGAAGAAGTATCCATGTTGTCCAAATTTTTTCCCCATATGATTAAGTTTAACGAGTCTAGATGAGTAAACTCGGCGATTTTTTCATATTTAGAGAGTCTGAAAAACATCGTAAAAGGAAACTCCAGGGGGTACCTTTGTCATGTTTGATAACCGGGCACGACGAAGGGAGAATAGAAAGCCTGAAATAGTTCATTTTTCGTGAGTTAGTCCATTGAATCCGGAACAGTGAGAAATCTATGTTTGATGGACATTTACCTCTTTTTGTTATGAGTACGAGGAGACGAAGTAAATTCAATGTTCTTTGTGAAATTTTAATGAGTCCAACAAAGAAAAACTCGGTGCTCTCCATGAAAGTTTAACGAGTCACACAGAGAAAAACTCAGTTACTTTTTCTGTTTAAAGAGCTTTGAAAAAGATGAAAATAATGGCTCATATTCCTCTGCTGTGGTAGTTTAACGAGCTCGACAAAGGAAACTCGGGGTTTTTTCAGTTTTATGAGCTAGAAAAATTCCCTAAAAGGAAAGCTCAAAATGGCATGAAGCCTGTGGCAGTTTTGACTGATGTACGGTATGCCCATAACGTGGAATATAACTTCTGATGCCATGTGGTTTTATGATTGTCGACTAACTGATGAATCATGGTTTTGAGGACACCATTTATAGCTTCGACTTGACCATTTTCTTGTGGGTAGTAGTACGCAGACTGATCTTGTTGAAAACCTAGCATGGAAGTTAATTCCTTCATCATATGGTTATGAAAATGTGACCCATGATCTGTGACGATTGAAAGGGGTACATCGAAATGAAAGATAACCTAATGGAACAGGAACAGAGCGATAGTTTCTCCACCAGCCTTAAAAGTGGGAATGGCTTCTGACAATTTCTTGAAGTAGTCGACTGCAACTACAATGTAGTTGTGTGCGTCCATAGAAGTAGGCTTGCATGTAACGAATTCTATTCCCCATTTAGCTAAAGGACCAATGGAGATAATCGGATGGAGAAGGGTGGGGTGAGCACACATTTTCTTCATGAAAATTTGACACAGATGGCACTTCTGGACTGCTGTGATGCATTCTTTAAACAAAGTGGGGGTCAATAATAGCCTGCATGCAAGATTTTCTGGGCAGTAGCTACGCCAGAAAGATGACCGCCACACGCCCCCATGTGGCAGTCATTTAAAATTCGTTCTGCTTCATCAAAAGTGATACAACATCGAAGAATAGTATTGACACCACGATGATATAGAGTATCATTTAGCATGAGATAGTGTTTCGCTTGGTGGTGAATACGACGAAGTTCGTTGGACGTGAGATTTGGGTGGAAGCGTTGAGTTTTGAGGTAGACCAAAATGTCTCCATACCAAGGATCAAAAGAGTCGACTAAGTAGAGAGATTCTTCAAGAAATGGATCATGGGCTACATCTTCTGGGTCGATTCTAGAAAGGTCCGACAGTAATTCGGCGAAGACTAGAGATTTATTTGCTTTGGCTGTAGTGAATACCAAGTCAAATTGTTGGAGGATTACAATCCATTTTGACTATTTTCCTCCAATAACTTGGTGAGACAAAATGTGTCGAATGGGATTCTCCAAAGCAATGATGGTAGTCTGCCGCAGTAATATATAATGTCGGAATCGGGTGACAGCGAAGAGAATCGCAAGAGAGAGTTTCTCCACATGTGAATATCATAGTTTAGGTCTAGTGAGACCTTTTGACAAGTAATATATCACATGTTCACTATCATCATCATGAACTTGAACTAGGACCATGCTAAGTGAGGATGGTGAGGCTGCCAGGTAGAGGAGAAATTCGCGTGAATAATTGGGGGCACTAAGAAGTGGGGCAGAAATGAGTGCAGTTTCAAGGTGTCAAACAATAGTTGAGCTTGTTCATCCCACAAATATAGTGTTCCCTTCTTTAATAAACGCATAAAGCCTTTCATCGTCTTGACATAGTTGAATATGAAACGACGTAAAAAAATTGCCTTCCTTTGCAAACGTTGGAGTTGCAGAATGGATTGTGGTGTGAGCAATTCGATGATTGCTTTAACCTTATTGGGATCAACCCTAATCCTGTGCTTGGAGATAATAAAGCCCAGAAGGTGTTCAAAATCAAAAAAAATATGCACTTATGTGGATTTAGACGTATATTGTAGAACTTACACCGAGAAAATATTTGTTTAAGATGCGCGAGGTGATGGGATCGATTCTTGGAATGGGCCAGAAGGTCATCCAAGTAAGCTTGTACAATATGCCTAATGTCGTGAAAGGCGTAGTCCATAGCCCTTTGAAAATTTTCTCCTGCATTCTTCAGACCGAATGGGAGTTTATGATACGTGAATGTGCCCAAGGATAGATGAAGGCAGTTTTATGCTGGTCATCCTTTTTAATCGCAATTTGGTTATATCCCGAGAAACCTCCATAAAGTAAAAATGTTCACATTCGGCGCAATCATCAAGGATCTGATCTATGAACGGCGTAGGATAATTGTCTTTTGGACAAGTGGCGTTCAAATCATGATAATCAACAGAGACTCGGATGGTGCCTTGTTTTTTGTCTATGGGAGTCGGATTGGAAACCCATTCCGTTAAAGGAACGGGATATATGAAACCAACATTTAAAATTTTTTCGACTTCAGTCTTAATGGCGGCCCCTTTGTGCGATGGATAGCTCAGAGTCTCTGCCGAACAGGTTTTTCATTGTCATAAACTTTGATTTCGTGCTCGACTATAGACGGATCTATGCCAGGCATTTTATCATAAGACCAAGCAAACACATCGTGGAATTCCTTAAAAAGGGATGTGAAGTGTGAAATTTCCTCAAGATTCCAATCTACTCCAATCTGAATGTTTTCCACGATACCTGTTTTGACCGAGATATCAATGAGCATTGTATTAGAAATATTTCCCATGTTCCCTTCTGAATCGATAGTTTGAACAATCGTGTAAACGGAGGGAATGATCTCAGGTGGGTCAAAAGATGGGATTTGAGTAGTTATCGCGTCCGAATCAAACATTGAAGCGTGATGGTGGAATTCTCCCCAAGGTTGATCTTCTAGAGACATGATCTCTCGAATATCTTCTTCCGTAGGTAGGAATTCATCGAGGATATCCTTATAAAGAACTGTGATGGGCAGGAGGTTTGTACCTTTGGTCAAAACCATAGCTATGGAGGGTTCAGATGTAAGTTGGATGGCTTCATAAGCCAACTCGACTGGTGAGAGCGGCATTTGATCTTTGTAGGAATAAATGTTTGAAGGTTCCAATAGGATCCATGGGTCAATAGAACCATCCAAAGTGGTGGATATCATTGCAACCGTATGTGGAACCTTAGGCGGCTGGAGAAGAAAGCAACCCATCAAGGAAGATGCCTTCAGAAGACCGGTACCAATACTGACGTATGAGTTAGGAATGCCTCCTATTAGGGGTAAAATGCTACTTGGTAATGTGGCATAATCAGGAGTGCAAAAGGATAACTGATCCACTGTGACTATTTTCCCATTCAATGGAAAAAGGATGAGTCGGAAGACCGAAGAAACAATGGCAGTCATTACTTAAGACCAACTGCGACCCAGCAACAGATTATAGTCGAGATGACAATCTATGACTTCTATGTCCACTGTTATCATTTTCCCACTAAGAGAAATGGGAAAAATAGCAAGGTAGCCTTTTGGGAGGAAAGTGTGGCCGTAGAAGGCTTTAAGGGAATTCGACAGTGGAGACAAAGTAGGAGAACCCAAAGCGAGCCAGAAAGTAGTTGAGATAACGTAGTTCGAAGCACCTTTGTCTATGATAGTATGATGGATTGGTCTCCCTTTGACACAACCTACACCTCGAATGCAAGTTTGTGTGAGAGGTGAGGTTTAGATTTATCCATGTAAAATATAGCTAGCGTAGCATCCTGGGGGTCAATTCCACCAATGGCCGAAAGCAAGGCTTTCCTTTGTGCTGGGCAAGTTTGCAATAATTTGAGAGTAGACATAGTTGACGGTGCCTGCGCCAAATCTACTACAATGTTGTAGTTTTTGGCGGCACGTGCAAAGGTGTTATGAGTCGTGCGTCAAAGTGTCCCTTTAGGGGGACAAATCACGGGGTCAGCAGCAGGCTGTTTGATATGAAAATCGTTGGGCGGCAGTAGATTTGAACTAGTACCAGGTTCCTAAGTAACAATGATAGGATTTCCACTGAAAGGATGAGTTCCACCATTGCCCCTTTGCGTGGGTTGTGGTGGGTTGGCAACCACGTGTTGCTGTTGCCGCTATGGATTAGGGAAGGGATTATGAAGAATGGCAGGTGTTCTCCTAGAGTCCTTGTTTGTGATAAAATCTGTGAATTCCTGTAGCCGAGGACATTTGTATGTCAAGTGGTCCTTTGCACAGATTCTGCAAGGAAATTTCATGGGTTTATCCTTCCCTTTGTCAGTTTTAGCAGTGTTTTTCTGATTGGGATTATTTTGATGATCTGAATGCTCTTCCAAAGAAGAGGACTTTTTCTTGTTCTTCTTGTTATCGCCACTAGGTTTTTGTGAAATTTGCACAAAATTTACCTCAGCAGTAGGAAGAATAGTCGATTGGTTAGGGGAGTTGGCAACCAAAGATGGTTGGGAGGTTTTCCCACTAGACTGTTTTACGGCTACACCGAAGACTGTACCAATGAGACTGTCGGCGTGTGCTCCAGGTTTCTGAGTAGCAAGAGGATTCAGATTACTAGGGGCATGGGGGAGTAAATAATATAGCATGCCAGATTGCGAATAGATCAAATCTAAATGCTATGCACGACGAATGGGTTGATCTTCCGTGACCGCACCGAACAAACAAATGTCCTTAGCTAGGGTTGGTAATAGTGACTTACAAAACCAATTAGATAAGAGATGATCTGGGATTGGCGCTTTGACTAGCCTCCTCCTATGCTTCCATTCATGAATGTGATCGGAGATGTGGGTGGTGGTGTCTTGGCACAGCGAGGTTAAGAGTTTTGTGCTGGTTACATATCTAATAGGTAATTGAAAATTCTTAAGAAATTCTATAGCTAAGGTGCCAAAAGTGTTGATGGCTCTACGTGGTAACTCAATGTACCATTTGGCAGCGTTTCCTGTGAGAGTGCGGGGGAAAAGTCGAAGCTGGATACTATCATCAACCATGGAGTTAGAAACAGACCATAGATGAAAGGTGGTCACATGCGTAGCTGGATTGTCCCCTTGTTTCCCATCGAATTTAGGGATGTCAGACAAAATCTTGTGTGGTACTGGAGGCTAGAGTGGGTTGTGATTGATGGGGTCATTGGTTAGTTTATAGATGTCGGGGATGTCTAGAGCTGCCAAAAATGGAAATTGCGTGTTTGCCCCCGGATCTAGCGAAGGAAGTATTGGCTGACTAGTCGGACCATATGGTTCGCCCATCAATTTGTTACCAACAGGATAAGTAAGACTTTGTTGATAAAAGTTCCCCGTGGGTGGGGGTGTAGGAATGTATGGTTGTTGTCTATAGGGTATATTGTACTGTGGGGCTAATGGTTGGTTACCCCCAGCGTAAAAGTTCCCCCCTTGTCCAAATGGATTTTGGGGTTGATTTTCCCATATGGACACAATATAGCTAGCTGAAGGCATGTTGCTATTTTCATAGTTAAGAAACGGCATAGATCCTATACTGAAATTTTGACCACTTAAAGGAACACTGTTAACAGTGGGTTTTCCCTTTTGTCCTAATAATTGCAGGGGTACCGAAGTGCCCCCTGTTGTCTGTGTGTTGGTGACACTGCCCCTTGGCATGGTGGACAAGGGGTTTGAACTTAGCAAAGGGTTCCAACTGAAAGGGTTGCTAAAAGGAACCAAAGTAGCCCCACTCGTGTGAGTGGGCACCGTGGGTCCTCACGTAGTCATCGTAGGAGTATATCCTGAAGGATTCAGAGATCCACTAGTAGTTGTGGTGGCAGTAGTGCCGAGAACATACATAGGCTGGCTACTGGGGCTACCGATTAATAGCGTAGAAATGACTACCGGCAGGGAATATGGTGGCGAACCTGGGTTGGTTGCCATTGGCACCGACCCCATGGGTGTCAGTTGTGAAACGGATGTTGGTGCGACTGAAGACATATCTTGGCTTGGTGTAATCTAAACTAACACTGGCACCGACGGGTCAATGAGTGGAGGATTGCAAGGAGGTACGAATCCTTCCATAAAAGGATCCTAGAGAAATTCCGTGTAATATGGGGCTATGTGAAAATTAGGGGTTGCCATTGGAGACTGTTCTGAAGAAGGCACAGGTCCACTGAGACTCGACTCCTCCTCTTGTGTCAACAGAGGGAGACCTTGCTGTCGTCGTGATAGACGACGAGGGTCGAAAGATGCCATGATGACCTGTTTATTTTTATAAAATTTTAATTATTTGTGATGTATTATAAAGTCTCAATGATAGTAACCACACACCTAAAAAAGAAAAAATAAAAAAGGACTTTCTAAAATCAATCAACAAGCAGCCAGAACATGGTGGCCCTGTCTGAGTACTACCGTTTGCTAGAGATGAAACCCAGTATCACAATATCATACAGAGAGGGTTAGTCGTAAAAATAGCTACGGTTACTCTAGAGCTTCACTCGAACCTCAGACAATAGGTGTAAGCACTCTCATGAAGATGAGTACCCTCCCAAAGACTGAAGACAGAGTAGGTATGTTTGTTTTAGGTACCAGGAAAGCCCGTCCCAATCACCTCGTGTAAGTACCTAAAAAGTTTGGCCACTAAAGATACCTCAAATCATAGACATCATCATGGGGGTCATGGTCGTAGAAAGCACGCTATATGGGCAAAACACCTAGATCCCCGATCTAGTTTCGACATCCCCGAAGGGAACCCCAATATATAGCATGCCCACTGAATGCACTCGAAGGTGGGCTACCTTCTCATGCACCCTGGTGTTTTCTCACGCTTAACTCTAGTGGTAGTGGAGTGGTCTCAATAATATGAGTGCAATAGGATTTCACTTATTAATGAATCTAGTCTCAAGTTTTGAGATCTTGGGTGATTTTATCACTTCTCCTACCCCAAGATCCTAGCCTGAACTACTGTTGGTGTGAACTCATAAAAATTTATATGATTAATTTTATTGTCGCTTGATTCTCAGTGTACTTGATTATTTGTCTTGTGGAGGGGGAGTGGACGTATGAAATGTGAGGAGACTCTGACTCAAAAAACCATGCAGAAAATATGCTCTAAATATTCAATTTCAATGAAGATTTTTTCTACAAGGAGAGCTTTCTTTCAACATCCATGCACCAAACATTCAAATAACACAGCTCAACTTTAAAGATTTAGACATCTATCTATCTTCTCTTAACAACTTTTTAACCAAAAATTTTCAGAATTAATTCATCTAAGTTTAGAAAACTAAAAGAAAATTTCTTCTTCAAAAAGTAGATGTGATTGACATTAACCTTTCAAAATAAGAACAAAAGACAAAAATTCTAGCTGGTAAACAACCACAGGGATCCAGCAAGAGAAGCTATTTTGATGGCCAATAACTCCACAACCACAGGGAAACACAACAAAGGTGTAAACAACATATTTTGGCTAGGTAACGTTGGCAAGCAGAGGCTACAAAGAATTTATATTGGGACTAACGCACTGTATCTGAGCCTAGACCGCGTTATAATGCTCTGAAACACTTACAGGGGAAGCGTTAGTCAGGGTAAAGTTGTACAAATGGCTAAGAAGGGTCTAATATGGACTCTATGAGCTTTTGAGATGTTCACTGAGCATATAAGCTAGTCGGAAGGATATGTGAACAGAAGGAAAAAGGTAAAGTGATAGGGACAACCCAAAAACTTGGGGTTTACTCCCCAACAGAGTCGCCAATTTAGATATAGGGTAATATGCTTGGGTGGTGGTTATTAAATATCCCTCTCAGGGATTTCCGGTGCCCAAGGCCGATAATCAGATTAGCTGTAAAGTTCACAAAGATACTACACATATGTTCATGCTAATGTATATAACTGACAAAGTAAGATGGAGAGATTGCCTCTTTATAGATAGTAGATCCTATGGAGAACACCAAGTAGTGAAGTAGAGATCCTTCTTCACCAGCTCCAAATCCAGATCCTGCAATCAATCAAAGCACCTGTGTAATCTCTACAACAATATGACTTCTTATCAATTAAGCTCGCATATAATAAACATAAAACAATACAAATATAAGCAATTCATATCATGCTACATAGACGATTGAAAAACAATTGTGACACTGATGCATCGAATGGAAAAAACAGATACAGTTCTATTGATTTATAAAAAGGAGGATTACAACCATCGGTTGCACCACGCCCTCCTCATTCTTCCAATTCCTCTCTCTCTTTCTCTATCTTTGAGTGTGATGATGCTCAAGGCAGAAAGATCTCAATGAACTTCGCTGATATTCAAGCCTCACACTACAACAATGAAATTCCTCTCCATATATATTCAAACCTTCGACCTTAGACCAAGAGCCCACAACTCCATTTTATAGGAGATGGAGAGGGCAAACCTTACCAACTCTTTCAACCAGTTTGATACGGGAAAGATCAAGATGTTTCTTCACTTTTTGTAATGTCCCGTGTGTGTTTAGGGCCCGCAGCCACGTGTCCGGGTTTGTGTAATGAGGGGTACTGTGCAAGGGTACCCACCCTCAGATGCTTCGATGGGCCTTAAGACCCCACCCTTAACACCCTGGGATGCCACACTCACTAACAGTCCAAGATTTTGGTGTAGTGGTTGGGCCTTTTTTGTATCAGAGACAAGGTATCTAGGTCAAGACTCGCGGAGCGTGGTGGGCTGTAATGTCCCGTGTGCGGGTAGGGCCTGTAGCCACGTGTCTGTGGTTTGTGTAGTGAGGGGTATTGCATGAGGGTCCCCTCCCTTAGATGATATAGTGGGCCTTAAGACCCCACCCTTAACACCCTAGGATGCCACCCTCACTAACAATCCGGGCTTTTGGTGTAGTGGTTGGGCTTTTGAAACCACTGTAATATACCAAAAGATAAATTTCAGCTATACATAAACCGTATAACAGTCTTGTGATGATGAATAAGCTTAAAATAATTTCAATAGACACATATACATCATTTTTAATTACAACATCAACTTATATTATGATCTATGATCCAAAAGATGGGGAAAAGTAGTGATTTATGCCCTAAAAAGCTTAATTTCAGAGATGTGCGTAAAAATAAGGGCAAGTGATGGTGGGATATCATAGCTTAGGTCATGAGGGACTTACATACCAAATTTGAGCTGAAACAAATTACTCTAGCTATGTTAAACATATCTCCCACTCCCGATACAGCTTAAAAACACCCAATCCCCATGACTTGTGGTATACAGAAATTACTGAAGCTTATGTAGCATGATTTTTGAAGGTGCTAGATGAAATATGGTATAAACATTAGTAAATCAGATTCATAGTGTTTCTCATACAGTATAAGACGAAGAATGAAGACTTTTATGAGAAAAACCCTCTAAAAGAGGTGCTGCAACAAGTGTATTTCACTGTAAAACCTTGACAACATTAATTTCTAAAGCATATAGCAGCTGGTGATTACATATTATATCTAGGGCATATCTGTTTACAAAAGGTTAGATCCATATCAGATCTATACACTAGAAAGGCTCCTCTTTCAAATCCCCTTGGGGTTTTCAGCAAAACATGAATGTACAAGAGTAGATCTGAGATCTACTGCAGCAGATCTGTAGAATTTTTCAGAAATTATGAAGTATATATATCAATAAAAAAATCAAATCTGAAACATAAATGGATTTGATGGCCAATCCATGGATCACCACAGTGTAAGGAAGGCTCCTTAACACCAGAGATCTCTCCTCCAAATAGTTGCCAAAACACCCTGCAACTTATCACTTGCAAATAACGTAGTCTAGGGATAGAAACTATGTTGTAGGCTTGATTCACTATTTGGCCTGATGCCAAGATGTAGATCTGAAGCTCCAATTAGCTAATACACTCTTTCAGGAGGTTAAAAGACACACTCACTGAGAAGAGGCACTAGTATGGCCTAGATATGAATAGATCTAGCCTCCACTTGCTGCTACTTACAAAGACAACCAAACCCTCAACAAGATCTGCATTGTAGTTGGAAGAAGAGCTTGGAAAAATGCCTGATAGTGGACAAGAAATGCAAGGCTACTCCAAGAGCTACTTAATGAAAGAGGTGGGATTCCCGCCCGGGAACACCCAAGTGCTAAACAACACTATTCTCTGCTAAACAGCCAAGAGAATGAGAAATTTCTAAATAGACAATGTCTTCTAAAATCATATGGTCATCAACAACCCCTCTCTTGTTGTCCTTCTCTTCCTTTTATAAGATAGAGTCCTTGCAAACCCTAAACCACTCAAATGAATTAGCCCTATTCACATGAACAGTCTCCAACTTGATCTGCGTTGTTTATCTAGGAGGTTCAATGAATCTAGACAGTGCTATTATTTGGTCATGTTGACCCAGTCAAATAGCTCAATCCCCTTCACAATAAGGGTGTTTTAATGTAAATAGCCCAGAAATGTCTTTGTTCACATGTGGCATTGATTTATTCATAGATTTAGGAGTTTTACATGTCCTCCTTTGCATTTTTATTCATCAACATGAAAAGAGAAGCAAAACAAAGAAAAATTTAATGTTCCTATTAGCTTGGGCTAATTTAGGAATATTACACTTTTCCATGCTTTTTCCTTCCTTAGGATTCCAGTTATATTTGGCAAGGCCTAGTAAAAGGTTTGTGCCTTTTAGTTTCTATTTTTAACTGGCTCTTTATGAGAAAAAGTTGGAATTTCCAGTCACTTTTCCACAAGATCTTTTCCCTTTTCACACTTAAACACGGATAACGCTGCCCCTTGGGCAAGACAGAGCATTACCCTAGGAACTAACGCTCCCTTTGCATGGCTCAGGTGCGTTATAAAGTTGTCTAGATTTTTCTAGGGTGTGTTACTTTGGTATAAATGGGTCTTGTCTAGGTCGTTTTCTTCCTTCCATGTTACCTTCTCCTCTGAGCTGATGAGGAGGTCATTTGTCCTGTAACAATCCTTCATGGTTGAATTCTCTAGGAATAATCAGATCTAGATCCACCATACTATTATAGCATCATTTATCACCATGATATACTTGATGACTTTTTCATTGGCCTTGGGAAACCCTTCCCTTCATACTTGGACATATTTCTCAAAAAACAGTTTCTTAAACCCATACGCGACTCTACCCAAACTTTTCCGTGTATAAACGCGATTCCATACATAGGGAACCGTGTATTCCTTTTTAAACATTAAAAAATATATAATTTCCCTATTTTAGAGGCTAGTTATACGGTTGTTCCTGTAACTTAACCACCCCATCCTGTGGCCTAACTGTTCCCAAATGCAAAAACTAATTTTAGGGAGTATAAAATCCCCTTAAGGGAATGGCCTAAGGGAGGAAGAGAGAGAGAAATATAGATATTATACGCCATTGGAGCCTTATCCAAGTCTGATTTATTCCCTGTACCTGTTGCACTTCCCAGATATTATCAGGAAACCCTTGTTTCCTTGAGATGTTCACTCACCCTATGTGACATCCATTGTGCACTCTTCTTGGAAGAATTTTTAAGAGGCTAGGGATGAAAAGATCCAGAGGATGGTATGCTCGAAGGCTATGGCAGAATTCAGGTGATCTCTCCACATTTGTTTACTGTGCATGTCATTAATAAAAGAAGTGCCATCTTGTTCCTGATGTTTACGTGTCAATAATATTTTATACGTGTAATGATCTTAAATCATTCATTTAGTATTTTTTTTATGAGATTATGCATGCTTTTCACTAACATCTATAACATATATATGTTGTACAACTAGGATTTTGTGCTTGTTCTTTACTGTTTTATAGATTTCAAAGCACAAAGAGTTGCAGGGGGTTTCCACTCCGCGGGATCTACTACAACCAAAGGATATCTCGGTAAGGTATGCAACCTGTAGTTTCGAGTTTTGGTTAAGTGAGTTCTTCTTGTAATGACATGCCCTTGATCTGTGAAGATTTATCAAACCAAGACCTTAGGGTAACATTACCCGCAACATAAATGGCGACTCCATTGGGGATTACATCCGTGTAATTCCTAGTTTGGGTTGTTTTATCTATCTTGTAGGTTCTTTGACATGTTTATCACTTTTTATAGTGTAGTAAGTATTTTTTCAATCAGACAGAAGACCTGGTCTCTTGATTTGGCTTGAATTTTTTCTTTTTTTTGCATAGTCATGTATACCTCTTGTATTTTCAAAAGGGACCCATGTATACGTGATTTTCCTTGGTTATAGTTGTGTATACACACTTGTTTCACACTGAAAAACTGTATATACCTAGAAAAATTTAAAAATTTGAGTTTCCAGCCTCTGTAGTATTTTCTGTCTCTTTTGAACCATTCCTATGGTGTCTTTAAGGTGTCTAGATTGTGTCTATGGTGATTGCATATCCATTTCTCTCTTGTTTTTGTGAAAACCTAGCCATTTGGTAAATTTCTTGTTTTGTGTGATTGCAATTGTGGCTGAAGCACCAAGATCTTTTCCTGAAGTTCTTGGCTATTCTAGTCATTCAGAACAGTGAGCCTCTGTTTGTTTTCTCTTCTTGGCCCTATGCATTGCTTCACTTTTTGTTTTTGCATTCTTGGCCTATCTTGGTTTTCTTGATTTCTTGGACTTGTTTTGTTGCGAATCTTGAAGAATCTCTTTTTGTTTTTTTGAGTTGTTGTTCGTTGAAAGATTGTGCTACTATATTGAATCAATTATTTGAGTTTTGTGTTCCTTTTTGCTCATTTGAGTTCCGCTACAAAAGTAGCATAGTTGGCTTGAGCACTTTGAAGCCTTGTTGAGATTCGTTTTGTTTGATTCCAGTTCTTGGGTAGTTTATGTTTTTCTTCTTGAAATCTTTTTTCTTTTCATTCTAAGTTAAAATCCAAAAAAACATTTGTGTTTTCCGTGGCTTTTGCTTTGAAATTGTTTTTACGGTTTCATCATATCTTTTGAAGCTTTTTCGTTGGTTTCTATTCTTTGGTTCTTGGCTTGATTTTGAAGGAAGTCTTTTCTTGATTTATCTCTTTTATATCAAGTACATCTTGACGTTCTTATGCATAGGAGTTTTGTTTGGAACTAGCCTTTTTTTTCTGTCAAAAAGTGATTGAACCATTTAGTTTCTAGAGACTCTTTTTTGCTTATTTAGAGTTAGAATCTTAGAATTTACATATCATTGGTAGTTTGCATTAAGTGCATTTGAGCATTTTTAGTCTTTTTCACAGTTTTCTCAATCATGTGGAGTATGAGTAACTGAAAAGAAAAAATAAAGTTTTTTCTTAATTAGTTCCGTAGAACCCATGTAGAGATCTCTTTTCATCGAAAGGAAATTCTTGCATTCGCATGTAGCTACGTTTTCATTGATTTCTTCTGCATCAACAAGCACCATCAGTTTCACTTCCGTAGACCCTTTAAAAACAACCAATTTAAAACAAGCGATATAATTAAAAACAAATAGAATTTTTTGTATCATTGTCATTAATCATACACAAACTAGCTAGGTTGTAGGGCCTTGGATTAGGTGAGTGGAACATATAAAGTTTATTAAAGAGCGAAATCCAACACCGTTAAGTGGACTGAGAAAGCTCTCCTCCAGAGATTCAAGCGTGAGGGATAGTGCAGGAAGAGAAGAGAGATACCCCCTCTCCTATTTTCTGAATCTTTGACCTAAAACTGTTCCACCCGGCTGTCGATACGGATTAGTGCCCTTAGTTGCCTATCCTAGCGACCACACAAGTGATTGTGAGGGGGAATACCCGTGGTACCTGAGACAGACGTTGCATCACTTCCATCTGTACTTCTGGAGGGTGCCCTTGCGAAGCTTGGGGACTTGCACTGACAAAGGATGTTGTTAAGAGGTTAGCGTAAATATTTATGTTACCTTCGCTAGTAGACTTGGGGCGTAATTACCCCAGACTATTTTTAGAAGGTCCTATTATTTCACTTTCTTGTATTTTGGTGTCTGGTCCTCATCACCCGGAGCGGAAATACTTGAGAGCTGCTTGTCTAGCTATATCTTAGGAAATT
This sequence comes from Pinus albicaulis, assembly GCA_034641835.2. Classification (NCBI taxonomy): domain Eukaryota; kingdom Viridiplantae; phylum Streptophyta; class Pinopsida; order Pinales; family Pinaceae; genus Pinus; species Pinus albicaulis. Next base: position 720,388,696 of record CM076571.1, on the reverse strand, counting down.
TTTAGAGTGTGGTATTTGCTCCTAGATTTCTTAGCTTCTTATATTTTTTGAGTCTAAAATTATTCTGATCGTCTCGTCGATTGAGGAGGCTTTGTGGGCTTTCTCCCGCGAGTGCCGAGCCTTATTCAAGAAGGCGTAGGAGTAATTCGGTGGGTGATTTTCACCTAGTGGTTTCGAACGCAGTAGAGAGTGATCCTCCGTTGGGGCTTGTTGTTTCTGTGGGTGGTTCTGATGTCAGTGTCAATGTAGAGAGCAGTGCTCCACTCATCTCTAGAGTTTTATTTCCAGCAGAAGAATTTGAAGTAGAGGAAGTTCCTTAGCCTACTGAGTCTCTTCCATCTCCTCTTCCTGCTAGTTGTATTGACGTTCTTCGGTACATTGGGCCTGAGTCTTAAAGACTGGCTAGTCCTTTTCCGTCATATCCCTTCCTTTCGAAATCTGGTCCCTTTTCTTATGTAATGCCCACTAGTGGAATTCCTTCTTTCTCCTTTTCTGCTACTTTAGCTGTCTCCGCACCCATATCTTCTATGGCTAGTGGATCAAATTTGTTTCAAGGGTTCCCCTTTGGAAGTGGGCATATCCCTCATTCAAACCCTTCCTTAGGATCCTTGCCTTTCACCTCTCAGAGTCAAGGTTCCAATCCTTTTTCTAGAGGTCAAAGCTCTAATGTCTTTTCAGGACGGAGCCCTGTTTTTACAACGTTAGGAGTAGGGAGTCAGTTCTTCGCTGGTCAGCAAGGGAATTTTCCTTTCCCTTCATCGAGTAATTCTCAGGATTTTTCTCCGTTTTCAAATTCTTGGAACCCGTACCAAGGGGTTTCTTCTCCATTCAATACCTCAGTTCGAGGGAATGTTCCTGTGTATAGTAACTCTATGTTGGGAGGGGGTCCTTCTTTGAATGTTGGGTTGCAAAGATTTTATTATGGCCCATAATTTTCTACGAACATCTAGCAACCTAGTGCCCCAAAAAATCTAGGTTATTCTTTTTAGAATGTGGGGAATCCTTCCTATGGGGGATAGAATTCCCAGGTTCCTCCACGCTTACCATTTCTGGCAAAGTTAAACTTTCCAGATCTATCAAAATTGACTAACGATCCTATTTGGTATAGTCCGGGCTGGCCTCCGGTCCCCACCAAGCTCCCCTCAGACATTCCAAAGTTTGAAGGGAAGACTGGTGAGGATCCAACAGATCATATAACCACTTTCCATTTATGGTGTTCATCGAACTCCCTGATCAATGAGTCAATTAGGTTGAGATTATTTCAACGAACCTTAACTGGAAATGTGGCAAAATGGTACATAGACTTAACTGGGGGAAGTTTTGATACTTTTGGAGATTTGGCTACCTTGTTCTTAAATCATTTTCAGTTACCTATCCGTTGTGATATCGGGACTGACCTCCTGGCCAATTTTCAGCAGGACAAGGAAACTCACATTTTTGACCATATTCAAGAATGGCGAAGAAGGAAGAGGCTTATTAAAGCCAAAATCCCGAATAAATTCCTTCTTGAATGGTTTTTAAAATATTTTCAGCCATAAATTTCTAAGGATGTATCCCTTTCAGGGGTATTTTTTGAAGAGCAGGCTATTTTTAGGGCTCAGCAACTAGAACTGATTTATTCTCAGTTTGGAGTCCTTAATAAAAATTTTCCAGATGCTCCTCACTTTAATTTGGACTTAGCCAAAACTAAACCTGGTCCTCATGGTGATGGGCTTATCGGTTCGATCGATAGTGGTACGAATAACCTGCTAAGTTAATTGCAGCAGTTGTCTATACAATCTGCTTCTTTTGGTCAGGCTATACCTTCAGTGTCAACTCCTTTCTAGTACTTGGAAATTAATTTTGTTCAAACTTCTAACCCCAAAGGAAATAAACAATCCAATGGGAAGAAGAAAGTACAGAATAACAAGAAAAATGACAAGGATGGGAATGGGAATGCGAAAAAAACCAACAATCATGTTGGAGAGGGTAAAAAGGATAATAAAAAGAAAGTGAATTTTCCATGAAAATTGTGCACTGGAGATCATCTTACACACCTTTGCCCTAAAATTCAAGATGTGCAACGCTTCTTAGCTCAACAGGGTTCTTCTAGTTCCCAGGTTGTGATGACAAACCCTTTTCCCTAAGGGAAACAATTACTTGCTAGCGCAAATCCAAATACTAGGGCTCCCTCTGGGGGTAGTTAGGAAGGGGGATATACATCAAAAATATACATGATGAGTGCTCACATAGATATCGCTACGAGATCTCATGATTATGGCGAAGCTGAGTCTTAGAAAGCTAAGGATGCTCCTGATAGTACTGAGCCACTCCATATTATGAGGCCAACTGTTGAGCCTATACCTCGGATGCCGAAAGGGTCTTCAAAGTGTACGACGATCAATCCTAATGCCAAGGCTGCTCAGAACTACTCGATTGTAGAAGATCTGGCTCAAAGTCCTTGTGCCATGTCTGCGTTAGAGGTGCTCCAGTCTTGTCCTACACAATGGAGTGCTTTTATCACTGCTATTGGGGCTATTGATCCAAAGAATTTTCTAATGATCACATTTGACATGTTGAATTTTAAAAAGATACTTTCTCATCATATGGATTTCCATATTAGGTCAACTTATCAAAAATTTAATATATTTCGAATGGTTTTTTATGAGGGCGCTTCCACGTGTGTAATTCCTCTTACTTGTTGGTAGGGTATTTGATATCCCGCAGTTGTTCCTTTAGCCACTCTTCTGATCGCGTTTGATGGTCATTCTCACAGGCCACATGGTATTGTTCCAACTTTGCCCATCTGTGTTGGGGGAAAAAATGTTAATATTGAAGTTCAGATAGTCGATGCAAGCTTAGACTATAACCTTATGTTGGAGTGAAACTGGATCTATGAGATGGATGCCATTGCATCCTCATTATTTCGTATTGTTTGTTTCCCTCATGAAGGGATAATTGTCACAGTTGACCAACTGGATTGTTCTCCTATAGATCCGAATGCATCTTTTGACTCAACCATTCCTTTGGTGAAGGATACCAAGCAACCTGTTGAGAATTTGGGGGTTTGAATGTACACTTCCTTGATGGGTAATTTTGATCTTCCACCTCCTTTGGTTCATATCAATGCTATTTCATCCTCCAAGGTTCCTATTCGAAGAGATTTCTTTAGAACTCATTATTTTTCAGACACTTGGACCTTACCTTCTCCTACCTCCACATTAGAAGAAATTCAAGTGGGTTGAATGGCATTTCCTATGTCTGCAACTGAGATTTCTTATAGATATATTGTTGATTCTGCAGATTCCATTCTGTAAGTGTCAGTCTTTGCAGCCTTCCTTCAGTGATCAAACATGCTCTTACAAAGTGATTTTAAAGTGTCAAGGTCAAATTTTGTCATTTCAATGAGTCTTCAAGCAAAATTTGGTCACTAGGCATTAGGTATAGGGTTTGTTTTCACTCTTTTCAAAGTTGTCCAAATGTCCGTCCATGTCACCATTCAGCTGAGTGTACCATCATTCAAAGGGTTTTCATCATCATTTCAAGTTCCATTGGGTCATTTTACAGCTTGTTCATGCTTCAGTTGTGCCTAGGTAAGGTTCATTTCCCCTTCCTAGGGTTTTGGAGGTAATTTCTCTTGGATGGTCAAATCATTAGAAAAACTTGTATCCTGATGTTCACACACCTTCCCCTATCCTTAATATACCTTATTAAACACTTTCCATCACTGAGATTACCCAAATTCCTCTTTTTTGCACAAACCCTAGTTTCTTGCTAAAACTTGGCAATTTTCTAGGCTAGGCCTGTGTTTTGCCCTTTTGGAGTCCTTCCCCTCACTCAATATATGAAATTCCACTTTCCCCTGCTTCCTAATATCCCTCCCTAGTTCCTAAAATTTTCTCAAGAATTTATAATCCCCTTATCCCCTTCATTTCGCTTCATTTCGACAAATCCCTTGTTTCACACATCGGGATAGGTTTCACTAAAATTATGTTTCAGAGAAATAAAAGATGAATTTTGGAAAAATGAGAGAGGTTTTTGTCCAAAACATTCCAAATAAGAAAAACCTCCTTCAAATTTTACACAGGTATCATGGTTTTAGAGAAATGTCAAAAATACCGTTGCCTCAGGAGAATTGAATGCACCTCTGAAGTGACCTTGCGAAAATCAATATTTATCCTAGTTTGGTTGGCCAAATGACTTTCTTGATGAGTCAAATGATACCTAGACAGAAATAAATTTCCAATGAGATATAATGAGCTCAATTTGGATTTGAGGAAGACTTTCAAAAGTTGGCTGCAACAACACTCTGCCTTGAGGCAGCCTCATTTTTCTCATTTTGACCAGTCTTGGGAAATTTGATTTTTGACAAGGCAAATGAACTCCAAATTGAAAAATTCCACTTGGGTTGGAAAGAATACATCCAGGGATTTCCAACAAGCTATCATGAGCTCAATTTTGACTTCAGAAAGTGCTCCAAAATCAGGTCCAAAGTAGCGCAGCGCATAGAGCTTTGGAGCGCGGTGCATAGAGGAATTTAGCCTATTTTTCACCTTCTAGCTCAGGAATTCGGCCAGTTTTGACTAGTTTCACCTCTTGATGTAATTTTTGATCTAGCTTGATGTAATTTGGTAACCATGATGTAATTTTGGCATGTATTTACTTTTTCTAGATGATTCATTCACAAAAAAGTGAAAATCAAGTGAATGGATCAGTTTCCTAGCTTATAGAGGCAAGTTGTTTGGCTGCCTAGATTTTAGCTCTTTGTTTAGAATTGGTTCAAACTGCTCCTAGAAGAATGAGATAGAACCCTAGAGGCATGGGAAGGGGCTAGAATTTTCTATTTATTTTATTTTCTGAGACATTTTCAGGGTTGGACTCTTGGGAAAAGTTTGGCACACCATTGTACATCCATATTTCAGTTTTTGGCAAAGGAAAGACCAGAGTTTTGTATCACTTGTTGGGACCCTTGTGGCTTCTGAGTTTTGATGATGTTTATTCTCATGTTATTGTAAGTTCATTACTGTTATATGTATGCCATTTTTCTCTGTGCTTTTGAATTAAACAAATGAGTATTTGAGGTAGAATTCATTGATTTGCTGGTGCTCTGCCTTAGACTTTTGTTTAGTTTTATATGTTTTCGTCAGTTTGAAGAGGATCCTTGTACTCTCTCACCCTCTTCAGCTCCTCAGCAGTCTTTTCTATCCATTCATTCGATCTTATACATCAAATCCATTGCCTACCCTGCCCCAACTTGAATTCTGCAAGATCTGGCCTCATCCCCAAGCCCGAAAATTGTTTTTCCCTTTTTTTCAACAAAACCCCTAAAAATAGAAATAAAACCCTCCTATTTGTTTATATAGCCTAATATCAGTTGTTTTTATCATCATCTCAAGCCCCTTTGAACATTTTTCATTGAGATTGACCCGGAGAGAGCCCTCTCTTGTCCTCATAGGGCTAGCTACGAGGCTGAGTGTGGTTTGGTGTTGTCCTTCTTCTGCCTTATTTCAGCCTGAGGTGGATTTGGGAACTAACATAGTGGTGACCATACTGGGGAGAAAATGGTTTGCTTGTTGGTGTTACTTTTTTGATAAGCTACAGACGAAGCCTGAAGTTACGCCAGGTAGCCTTCGAAACGCTTTTGCTTTGCATTAGCGGAAGTAGATAAACGTTGCTTGAGTCAATCTCCGGTCTAGCTTGTGAACGTGACACTTGACTTCCAATTGCCCCAGTACATGTATCAAGTTCAGATCTGATGGTTGATGGTGGACAACGATAAGACATAAGAAGGCTAAAATCATTCACCTAGTGACTCCAACTCAATGTACAGACTCCACTGGAGGACTGACTCTTTCTCTGAGAAAATGGAAGGATCTTCCACAAAGTTTAGGTATCCAAAGTGGAATGGTCTTCAGGATCTACTCTGCTTTCTTGTAAATTACTTCTTTGCTGTTCTTGAAGCTGTCCTGAAAGTTTTTCAAAATTTTTTGTATGAGAAAGGTGATCAAAATCTTCACTCGACTTGTTCAAAAAGTGTAAATGCTGAGTTTCCCTTTGATCCTGGTCTCCTTACTGTTCCCACATCTTATGATGACTCTCTTCAGAGTTATGAGCCTAAAGAAAACAAAACTGATCCCGTAGCTCTTGTATATACTTCTACACCTGGTATAGTCCCAGATAGGTATAAACCTCTTGTTTTACCTTCTATTATTCATGCTTTCCCTAAAAATTATGACCTATATCTACCAAGATTTGACGGTGAATGTAACAATGTCAACGCTGAGCAACATGTGCAGAATGTTGAGACTTTTCTAGATCTTTTTGAAGTTGATGACGAAGATGTTAGTATTAGGATTTTTGCTCTTTCTTTGCAAAGCCAAGTGAAGAGTTGGTTCAAAACCTTGCCTGATGCAAGCATCTCAGATTTCTAGCAGTTCATCAAAGTTTTCCTCAACAGGTGGGTGATTGGACATAATCCTTTCCTTATTATAGAAGAGTATAACCAGCTGAAAAGACTGCCAGGGGAGACAGTACAACAGTTTTCTGCCAGATTTAACCAAGTATATTTTTCGATGCCAACTGATATAAGACCTTCTCCTAGATCTGCTCTCTTGCACTACCCTGGTGCCTTTGATCTGGAAATGGAGTTTTAGTTGAGAGAAAAGAATATTGCAACACTTCAAGAGATGCAGAATTGTGCAGTGAATGTAGAGGCTCATTTGCTAATCTGAAGGGCAAGGTTGGAGGAAGAAGAGAGGAAAAACATGGATCCGAAGAAATCGACATCTCTAGAGGTAAAGCTTGACATGTTGGTAAGTGCAGTAGAAGAGATGATGCAAAAGAACACCACAAGGAATGAGTATAATGTTCAAACCCATGGCTTGCTGATTGAAGAAGAAGAAGTTGCTGATCCAAAACATTTTGTTTCTTATCCTAGTTGTCATAGTGATTGCTATATAGATCATCTTGAAGAAGAGAGATTTGTTGATATGACATGTATGCTTGATGATGTGCTTTACACTGATGATTTGCCTCATTTTGATCAGTATGATGATGATTATGTTCTCCAAACAGAAGCTAACCTTGCAGACAAATCAATAGCTAGTTTATGGAAGGAGGAAGTTCACTTTCAGCAGCTCGAGTACAGTGATCAACCGATGCATATTAGCTATGACAATGACGAGGAAAGTGCAGAAAATTTTGAAGTAAGTGAAGGATCTTTGCCTTTTTGTTTTGACTCGTTTCAGTTCATTAGAGACAATTTCCAAGCAATCAGAAATCAAATGTCAACGAGTCTTGATTTGGACCATCTAGAGCGCAATGAAAACCTTGTTCAAGACTTCTCATATTCAGATTTGCAGTCCCCGAATGTCATTGATTGTCAAGTTGCAGATGAGGACATGGAAGTTGGCACACATGATCAAATGCTACAAGGTGACTCCGTTCCATTTTGTTTTGAATCATTTCAGTTTTTGAAGGGTAAATTGCATGGTAAATCTTCAAATGAGCAGCCTGTAAGAAATCAGCAATCTCCCAGTATTAATGTGGAGGATGAGATAGATAACGAAATTCTTGAGCAGCCTGTAGCATCAGATTTGCAGCCACAAAATGAAATTGAAGGTCAGATTACAGATGAAGTTGTGGAAGCTGAAATACATGATTTAATGATGCAAGAGGATTCTGTACCCTTTTGTTTCGAAGCATTTCATTTTATAAGGCAGAATCTTCGTAATATCTCTCCAGAAAAAGATGAACAACCAATAGGATGTCATATAGTTTCAATGGATACATCACAACAGTCTTCTCAAGTCTTTGATGATCCTATTGCTGATGTGTTGGATGATGTTTGCAGTCAAAGTCTTTCTCTATTGACTTTATGTAAGGTTGAAATGTGTGCTGATATAGACTTGATCCGGCAGCCAGTATCTTTGTCATTTTTAGCAGGAGTCTCATCACAAAGCTCATCACAAAGCTCAGATCAAAGTTTGCATTCATGGTATGAGGAGAAGAGAAGTAATCCATTGGATGAGCTAAGTCCTAGTGTGCATTTTTAGATCCTTATGTAGCATGAATTTCAAGATCCTTATGCAGTGTTTTTGGAGGCGGATAGAGAATCCATAGTATTCAACGGATCTGTTCACAAGTTTTCATGGGAGTTTCCTTTCAGTAGTTCTATCTTGTTGTTCATAAGTGATCACTTGCGGAGAATCCAAACAGCAGCAGCAATACTTACTTGGTTGCATTGGTTGTTTCATTTCACTTGATCAGGTGATGAATGGAACAATTAGAGTAGGTTGTATTGAATAAGCTCTACTTTGAGCATCTTTTCCAGTTTTTCAGTTGTGTTTAAGTATCGATTCAGTTCTTGGTTGAGTAAGTCAATTTGTGTCATCAAGTCATCAGTTTTAAGTCATGCATTTCAGCTTGAGTTTTTTATTCCATTGCCCAATGGATGAAGGCACTGTCTGCTTTCCAAAGATCTATAGTTCTTGGCACCTCCAAGGAGCTACCATCTCCATTGGAGCCAATGTTAGTGCCAGTCTTTGCAGCCTTCCTTCAGTGATCAAACATTCTCTTACAAAGTGATTTTAAAGTGTCAAGGTCAAATTTTGTCATTTCAATGAGTCTTCAAGCAAAATTTGGTCACTAGGCATTAGGTCTAGGGTTTGTTTTCACTCTTTTCAAAGTTGTCCAAATTTCGGTCCATGTCACCATTCAGCTGAGTGTACCATAATTCAGAGGGTTTTCATCATCATTTCAAGTTCCATTGGGTCATTTTACAGCTTGTTCATGCTTCAGTTGTGCCTAGGTAAGGTTCATTTCCCTCTCCTAGGGTTTTGGAGGTAATTTCTCTTGGATGGTAAAATCATTAGAAAAACTTGTATCCTGATGTTCACACACCTTCCCCTATCCTTAATATACCTTATTAAACACTTCCCATCACTGAGATTCCCCAAATTCCTCTTTTTTGGACAAACCCTACTTTCTTGCTACAAGTTGGCAATTTTCTAGGCTAGGCCTGTGTTTTGCCCTTTTGGACTCCTTCCCCTCACTCAATCTCTAAAATTCCACTTTCCCCTGCTTCCTAATATCCCTCCCTAGTTTCCAAAATTTTCTCAAGAATTTAGAAGCCCCTTATCCCCTTCATTTCGCTTCATTTCGACAAATCCCTTGTTTCACACATCGGGATAGGTTTCACTAAAATTATGTTTCAGAGCAATAAAAGATGAATTTTGGAAAAATGAGAGACATTTTTGTCCAAAACATGCCAAATAATAAAACCCTCCTTCACGTTTTACACAAGTATCATGGTTTTAGAGAAATGTCAAAAATACCGTTGCCTCAAGAGAATTGAATGCACCTCTGAAGTGACCTTGGGAAAATCAATATTTATCCTAGTTTAGTTGGCCAAATGATTTTATTTATGAGTCAAATGATAAATATATAGAAATACCTTTCCAATGAGCTATCATGAGCTCAATTTGAAGTTGAGGAAGACTTTCCAAAGTTGGCTGCAACAGCACTCTGCCTTGAGGCAGCCTCATTTTGCTCATTTTGACTAGTCTTGGGAAATTTGATTTTTGACAAGGAAAATGAACTCCAAATTGAAACATTCCATTTGGGTTGGAAATTAGACTCAAAGATATTTCCAACGAGCTATCATGCACCCAATTTGGACACCGGGAAGGCCTCCAAAAGCCTCCTGCAAAATTCACTATTTATGGCGCGGCGCATTGGGTTGGTTCGCGGTGCATTGGGCTGATACTCCAGTTTTCTCATTGCTTTCAACGAAATTTCAAAATTTCTTGGCCCCTCTGCTCTAAATGAGTCAAATCATCTTGCAATATGCCATTGATCAGTGTTGGGGATGGTTTGAAAGGTTGGCTTTTATAATTCGAATGCCAAACATAAACCATATCATTGTGTTGAAAAATTACGTCTTAAGGTTTGGAGTTGGTGTTACAAAAAGTAATTTGGTGCCAAATCCTTTTGTTTCCCACCTTATTTTTTCCCTCTCACTATTATTATATCACTATATTTCATCTCATTACAGTTCATTCCTTACCCCTTTCATCCTCAAAATAACTTATTCCTAAAGTCCTAAACCCTACCATCCCTAAACCCTACCATCCCTATCATCCTTTCTCTCTCATATCATTTATAAAATCCCCAAATCCCATATCCCAAAAATTTCAAGTGACTGTCCTAAATTTTAAATTTACTTGACAGAAACCATTTTTCCCACTGTCCATATTTCCCATAGTCTTGTCACACATTTGGAAATTGGAGGCAAATACACCACATTTTTGTTTTCACCTCATACAAATCAGTCCACACTTGGCAATTTGAGTCAAAGGCAGCAATTTCTCATTTCCAAACAAATCAAACATACACTTGATACATACCTTGAGACACCATGACGGACACATTCATCATATGGACAAGACAGTGACTCAATCACTGAAACTGCATGCACCAAGAGGGCACTGAAGCGTCATAAAAGGGAGGATAGACTCCGGATCTTGGCCGAAGATTCCTCGGCTGGGCATGAGACGTGATGGGAGACCTTCACTCCGAATTTCAGCAAATTTGGAGAATTTTTTGTCATTTTGAAAATTTTGGTTGCAAAACAGGTTTTTCTGCCCGACGCGTCGCGCCACCCGACGCGCGCTCATGATTGGGACATCTTCTGGAGGAAAAATTTGAATTTTTGGATTTGCTATGATATATTATGTATTTTCAGGAATGGCTGAAGCATTTCATCACATTCTAGGCTGCCTAAAGGGCCAAAAACACCATGAAAATCACCTTTCTGCCACTTTTTGCACCAGTAGGAAGTACTTTTGAGAGATTGAAGTTTTGGAGGGGAAAATGAGCTCCAAATTGAAACATTTTACTTGGGTTGGATAGAAGACATCCAGGTCTTTCAAAAGAGCTATCATGAGCTCAATTTGGACTTCGGAAAGTGCTCCAAAAGCAGGTCCAAAGTAGCGCGGCGCATAGAGGAATTTAGCCTATTTTTCACCTTCCAGCTCAGGAATTCGGCCAGTTTTGACTAGTTTCACCTCTTGATGTAATTTTTGATCTATATTGATGTAATTTGGTAACCATGATGTAATTTTGGCATGTATTTACTTTTTCTAGATGATTCATTCACAAAAAAGTGAAAATCAAGTGAATGGATCAGTTTCCTAGCTTATAGAGGCAAGTTGTTTGGCTGCCTAGATTTTAGCTCTTTGTTTAGAATTGGTTCAAACTGCTCCTAGAAGCTTGAGCTAGACCCCTAGAGGCATGGGAAGGGGTTATAATTTTCTATTTATTTTATTTTCTGAGACATTTTCAAGGTTGGACTCTTGGGAAAAGTTTGGCACTCCATTGTACATCCATATTTCAGTTTTTGGCAAAGGAAAGACCAGAGTTTTACAGCACTTGTTGGGATCCTTGTGGCTTCTGAGTTTTGATGATGTTTATTCTCATGTTATTGTAAGTTCATTACTGTTATATGTATGCCATTTTTCTCTGTGCTTCTGAATTAAACAAATGAGTATTTGAGGTAGAATTCATTGATTTGCTGGTGCTCTGCCTTAGACTTTTGTTTAGTTTTATATGTTTTCGTCAGTTTGAAGAGGGTCCTTGTACTCTCTCGCCCTCTTCAGCTCCTCAGCAGTCTTTTCTATCCATTCATTCGATCTTATACATCAAATCCATTTCCTACCCTGCCCCAACTTGAATTCTGCAAGATTTGGCCTCATCCCCAAGCCCGAAAATTGTTTTTCCCTTTTTTTCAACAAAACCCCTAAAAATAAAAATCAAACCCTCCTATTTGTTTATCTAGCATAAGATCAGTTGTTTTTATCATCATCTCAAGCCCCTTTGAACATTTTTCATTGAGATTGACCTGGAGAGAGCCCTCTCATGTCCTCGTAGGGCTAGCTACGAGGCTGAGCGTGGTTTGGTGTTGTCCTTCTTCTGCCTTATTTCAGCATGAGGTGGATTTGGGAACTAACACATTCCAGTTTCTCTTTCACAGGAGGAATTGGATGGAGATGTGGCTCTGCTTGGACTCTCAGTTCATCTTCGGCTCAGGATTTCCTTGATACCGCTCTTCCATTTGAAGAGGCCATCCTTGAAGAAATGACTGGTGTAGAGAGATAGTGGGATGATTTTCATCATCGGTCTTAATTTCTACTAGACTTGTGCGAATTTGAATCAAGTTTCCATATCCTTCAGTCTTCTAGTCCTGTTCACCCAGTCTTGAACCCTTTAGCACTGGCACAGGTATTTTCTGAAGGGAAAATGGTTGTTATTTCTCCTACTACCCTGGTGAACATCTCTAGAGATCCCAACATCATAGATAATGTCTTAATTGGATCCGAGTGTTCCCCTGAAGAGATTCAGACTTACACCGATCTCTTTCGATAGTTTCGGGATGTGGTTGCTTGGTCTTATGAGGAAATGCTTGGTATAGATCCATCTATTTTCCAACATGATTTCAAGATATACAAAAATTCTAAGCCTATTAGGAAAAAGCTTCATCCGATAAACCCTAGGAAGGCAACAAATATCAAAGATGAAGTAGAGAATCTGCTTAAGGAGGGTTTCAGTTTGTTAGTCATCAGTATTTTTCACATGTTAGTGATGACTAGATCCATAGCTGAGTTTTCTAGAAGCTGATTTCCATATGTCAATTTGTCATCTAGAAAACCCTCATAAAACTTTTTTTGCCCTCTTACTTTTCAGTCTGCCCATGTCAAAGTTAAAACCCATTATCACTATTTTTTCTAAGCTTCAGCCCTACTGGTCTGCCCATCAGCTCTAAAAAAGAAAATCGAAGTCTGTTGCAAAAGCCTCCCCTAAGTTAGGAAGTGGCTTTTTAAGGCATGTTACCCTTGGCAACCATCAAAAAGCCAAAAGACCTCCATCTGCTACAGACCAATCATGACTGACCTCTCACTCTGCAAATCAAGTTGATCACAGCTCTAAGTCGCGCCACTTACACACCCCTAGGTCTCAGCACTACATAAACCACAGTCTCAAGCTGATTATTAGGTGTTTTACAGTGTTTTATGGATTTTGCACAGACAGGAAATATAACTTCATCTCAGGAGAAAATTCTTGAATCTACATTCAGAATAACAGCTGCTTCTCAATGTAAACATGAGCCTGAGATATATCTGCAAGACAGAGAGTCACTCATCAAGACCTTTCAGTTTCCTTTCAGCATGAAAATCACAGTAAGAGAAAGACACCACTGTCACAACAAACTGGTAATTTGTCATGGCCAAGAACCTCCTTCATTTACAAGCAGAGGGTTAGGGCGCCTCCTTCATCTACAAGCAGAGGGCGCTGGTCAATATTGACTTTAAGGATTGCAAAAGCCCATGTTTGTCTTTTACTGAACAGTGAAACAATGACTCTAAGTTTTCTGAGTGTAAGAGATGATCATAACAGGGCTAGAGTCTGAAGTATGCCAGTTAAAGGGAAAACAGAGTTTTGGTCTTGTAAAGGAAGTTATTTGAAGTTTTCAAATCATATGAATTGTTAAACCTTAAAGAGACATATCATTAGTGAAAACAATTCTAATCATAAGCAGCCTGCTATTTCAACAAGACCAAATTGAAGAAATGTTGACAAATCATGTCATTACACAGGCAGAAGAAAAGGTGGTTGTTTTTCAAAGGATGCTAACCTCCCTACTCACAGAGATTATCTTTCAAATAATTTGTCATAAGTTGACCAAGGAAAATGGTGACATTTCAGTTCCCCTCAGCAAAGAGCAGTACAGTGAGACAGTGACACCTTGACTAAGGTTTTCCTGAAGCACAGTAGTGATTGCAGGCAGAGGTAAAAGTATTAATGTTTTCAAGTTTGTTTGCTTACCATCATATCCAAGAAAAACCCTTGTCAGGCAGGCTTATCAAACAATCTTCAGATACTTTGCCAAGTGAAGGGCCTCCTTCATTCATGAGCAGATGGCCAAGGCATTGACTGTTTTTAAAAACCTGATTGGTCAAAAGATGCAGTGGAAAGAGACAAAGAAGGAAAGCAAAAGTCATTACACAGGTAACAAATGGTGTTTATGTTTCAAAATATATTGGTTTTCCTACTCATAGGGAAATGTCTTTCAAACTATACATCGTAGTGGACAGGAGACAATTTTAATATATATGCCATTGATACAAAAAGGGGCAGTTTCCTTAGGAGAAGGGATCAAACAACACCTCACTGTCACATTCCAAGAAGTCTAAAAGAGTTCCTTTCAAGTAGGCAGAGAAAGAAAGTATGAATGGATGCAACTAAAATATGGCACTTACAATCCAAGGAGGAGCTTATGAATCACCTGGAAGCAGAAACTATCATCCAAGTTGGGAGAAAAAGATCACCTCCTTTTGAAATGACAAAACAGCTTTCAATGCTCTTCAACAGTCTTGAGTGGTTTTTTCCTTGTTAAAAATATCACCAAAAGTGTCAAGCAGTGGACAAATTTGAACCTTGAAATGATTCTGTTACAAAAAAGATCAATGCACTGGTCAAAGGAAGTGATAACTGTGTTTATAAGGGACTTGTTCCTCCTGGTTCAACAATTTCTCCTTTCAGATATACACCACAAATGATGGGAGGCAATTCAAGGAGAAAGTAGTGAAAGGGTGCCCTTCTTAAATAAAAGACCATGGCAAACTATGAAAAACTGCAGCAAAGTTTGACACCCGCAGTAAGAAAAAGGTTGAAGGAGCAAGTTGGAGACAAAAAATTTCCAAACAAGTTGAAAATACAAACCCTACTCGTTCAAATAGAAAAGTAGTCTTCATTATTTTCTTGACAGTTTTAAAGTGCGGTTACTTTACATAATGAATATCACCAGCATTATTAACACAGTGGCAGATATGGTCTGAAGGTCATTAGGTTATTTTTCAAATTTGAAGTTGCTGTGTTAAATGGTCACCAGAGAGACAAAGCCAAACAGGAATTATTCTTCAGAACCATGTGTATAAGTGAAACAGAGTTTTTTGATCCTTCAAACTATATTTTCTGTTTGTAAAAAGGTTCATTTATGATTAGTATGGTCCAAAAACATTAAAATCTCCACTGCATGCATCGTTGCCGAACCCAAGTTACAAATATGCCTAAAGGTCTTATTGAAGAAGGTCAAAAGCTATGAAACCTTTGCAAGTGACGGTCGAAGGTTCATTATTTTGTTTCAAAAAACAAACTGGCCGTTGGGGGTTTGACATATTAAAAAAGTGGGGTCGGAGGTCAAAGCTTTCATTTTCAATACACCAAGCAAGAAGTTGAGTTTGCCTCTGCAATCTCCAGACATCAAAACAGTTTTTGAGCAATTTGAAAGAATTTCTGTTTGTTTGTGGCCGCACGACGCGCCTAGAACTTTGCGCGACGTGCTCAGGCAGCATTTTGCACAGGCGCTCAACGGTCGCGCGACGCGCCTATACATGGCACTCGACCGACTCGACAGGCCACCCGGTTGGCCAGTTGCGCGACGTTCTTTCATGTAAACGTGTCGCGCATCTTTTGATGATCTCAAACGCCTCCAAAGGTGCTCCAAATCCATTCAAGCGACCAGCCAACCATTGACATTCAAATCTCAAGGTATTCCACGTGCATCTTTGACATCTTAAAAATCTGTTGGGTAGAAGAATCACTGTGTTTGTCAAAACCAAACGAGGGTTAAGTTTTTGGTCAAAAGGGAGCTGTTCAACATTGAACCACCATAAGTCCTTGTTACCACAACATACAAAGCTTTTTAAAACCCTGCCATCATAGCTATAAACTGTGTCTTTCTGTGAAATATCCATTGATAAAAACTGTGCTGGAGTAGTGAATGTACTATTAAAGTGCCTACGGGAAAGAAATTGTGATTAAGTTAAAAAATTTGTGTGTTTCACCTTGTGATTAATCAAGAGCAAGGGTGTGTTATTTCTTTAAAACACCATAGGTCAAGGTTACCCTACTCAACCACCGAAAAGACAGTTGTTCACTGTATACTCTGTGACTGTTTTTCTGTTCTTCAAAAGCTCACTGTCAAGTGGATTTTCAGAGGTCATAAAGGCATTCTTCCAAGGATGACTGGTAGGCTATATTGAAAGAGGCCTTGATTATTTTGAAAAGAGGAAACTCTTACAACCTCTGCTTAAGCTTTTGGAGCTTTTTTAAACTCTGTTACCTCTATTCTAACTGTGAATTTGACTGTATGCTCACACCGGGGTTAACCTTATGAGTATGTTTCTGTTTAATGGAGTGACATACATATAGAGAACAATGAAGCATAGTAGGAGAAAGGATTTTTGTCAAAGAGTAGTTATAGATTGAAAGCTACAGGGTAAAGTTGCTCCTGCTCCTCATAAAAAGACAGTTTTCACTGTGCAGTTGCTTGAA
Source organism: Pinus albicaulis (assembly GCA_034641835.2). Classification (NCBI taxonomy): domain Eukaryota; kingdom Viridiplantae; phylum Streptophyta; class Pinopsida; order Pinales; family Pinaceae; genus Pinus; species Pinus albicaulis. The sequence continues at coordinate 720,372,325 of CM076571.1, read as the reverse complement.
TGACTTTTGGTCTTCGAGCTGGTTTGATAAGTGGATGTTCAGGTAGAAGCAAAGGTTGTTTCCTACATAGCCAGGGGTGTTATATTGATTAGAGGTCCTAGTTATTTTGAAAAGAGAAGACTATTGCAGGCTTGTTTGAACTTTTGGAGCATTTTTACTCTGTCACCTTGTTCATAACTGTGATATTGACTGTCTAATCATACTAATGGTTGATTGCACCATAGGTAAGTTTGTTGAATGTTTGACACCTTAGATAGGGAATGTTTTTAATGAGTGGAAATTATACCTTGAGGCAAAGATTAAGATGTATTGAGTGACCTCTAAACTTCACAAGAACAAGGTGAGTTCTTGACACTTTGCACAGGAAATTTACCTAGCAGTCTGTCTACCTTTTACTGTAGGGTATCCTATTGAAAATTTTGTTGGCAGAGATACATTCCAGGTGTAAGGCTACTTTTTAAGAGAGCAGGAGTTTTTGTATTATAAAGGAACTTGTTGCAACCATCCAAATCACATTGTTTCTTTGTCAAAATAGTACATTGACACAGTTTGACTCCAAAAGGGCAGTTTACACACAATGAGGCAGTTTGTTTCTTCCAAAGCATATTTAGGTCAAAATGCCTCCAAGGCAAGACAGAAGGAGTGGCCCGCATAAAAGATATGAGCCAATCTCTACAGAAGAGGTTAATGCTCATCCATCCGTCCTTTTCAACTTCCATGAAGTAGGTTGCCTAGATTTCTGCCAGAAGATACAGGAAGTCAAAAGCTTCTCGCCATTGACACACCTATGCGCCCTGAGGTTCCAGGACAAGCATTTCAGGGTAGCAGACCTTGATTTCAAGTTTTCTCCAAGATCAGTGTCCAAGGCCACCAAGATTCCATATCATGGCGAAAAATGGTTCAAACAGGCCCATCTTGACTTAGAAGATTATAAGCCGTTCATCAAACCTGAGCATAGAGATGCTTTCACTGCTATTTTCCCTTTTTCATATCTTCTTGACAGCTATGCTCCTCTTATGAAAGTCATAATGAAATATTTTACTTGTGAAGGGAGGTTTGATCGAGTTTATGCCTACCATGTCCGCCTGTTAATGCATTTCACTAGAAACAGGCAACTAAATCTCCCTTACTTTCTATTCAAGAGCATCGAGAAGATGGCATCTACTGTCCAGAAGAAGGCCCCACCTCTGCAAATACCTTACCTTTTCCATCATTCTTTGATCAAAATTATCATCCTACACCAGTTAGAGAAAAAGGAGGTTCCATGGGATGTTTTTATCAGCCACCCAGATTTCTCTACCGTTCCTCCTGTCCATGTGTCTCCCACTCAGCCTGTTCATCGCCCTGTGCCTTTGTCCAGCAGGCCCACTCCTAAGAAGCTCAAAATGACTACAAAACAACCAGGACAACAGGAAGGAGGAGAGGGTAGTAAACAACAAGAAGAGAAAGGTCAACAGCAGGAGGAAAGGGATGAACAACAGCAAGAGGAAAGGGATGAGCAACAGCAGACAGGAGATGATGAACAACAACAAACAGAAGGTGAAGGTTAGCAGGAACAAGAAGGACAAGAACAACAGCTTGATATGGAAGGACAGGAGCAACATCTTGGGCAGGAAATTGAGACACCTCTTGAGCCACAATTTGAGCAGGAAATCCAAGCACAGCAGCAGCTTGATTTTGGCGAAAAAGAGCAGCAGTTTGAAACACCAAATGAACAAGGCATTGATGAAGAACAACAAGTTAAGGTTGGCGAACAAGGGCAGCAAAGTGAATAGCAAGAGGAAGACATCCAGCAGCCTCAAGGAGGCCAGCAGTTTCAAGAAGATGTCAAGGGTAAAGCAGTTGTGTCTCTTCCTCCCAAAAGAACAAAACCCAGCACAACAAGCAAGATAGGGCCTAAGGCTGCCACTTCAAAAAAGACAAAGGTTGTTCCTAGCAAGAGAAAATCGCCCAAAAGGACACCTACTAGCATGCCAAGGAGGAAAAGTGCAAGATTGGCCTTCAAAGGGAAAAGCAAAGTTGGAGAAAGTACAAAACATGGGGGTGCATTGGCTGTCATCCCAATCCAAATCGATGACAGCGATAATGAGGCCCGCCTTCTTGAAAACCTCCTAATTCATAAAGAGGGGAAAATTGAGGCATTAGAGGAGGATCTTCAAAGGGCAAGGAAATTCAACCACTTCTTAGAGATCCAAAACAAACAGATGAATGTTCACACAGCTGTTCATGAAGCACAGGCGATCAAATATAAGAATGAGGCAGCTAAGGCGCAAGCAAGGATAGAAGAACTCATTGGTGAGTTTGATGAGGAAGAAGAGGGAGACCAGCCTAGGCGGAAGAGGCCTAGGACCATAGGGCTTAAAAGAGCCTTGAAAAAGCAGAAAGAAGAAGAACAAGCCCATCTCCAAGCCTTTCCTCTCACTGCACTCCTTGAGCAGGAAATTGAAGAAAACAAAGAGGCATGGCTTGAAAGAGCCAACAAACACTTGGAGATGAAACTTGAAAGAGCAAACAGAGATCTAGAGCTGCAAAGGAAGAGGACACATCACTTTCAAAAGTTGAATCAGTTTTCCCGGCGCAAACTAAAGGCAGCCCAAGAGAAATTGAAGAAGGCAAAGGGGAAGCGCCCGACACGGAAAGAGGAGAAAAGCACATCATCTCTTGACATTTTGGCCTCAGCTTCAGATCATGTTGCTAGGGATCCCTGAGGGTCATGCGTGCCAATTTTGGGCCCATTTCGACAACTTTTTTTTTTTTGGCATTTTTTGGGTTTTTGGTCGAAAACTCATAATTTCGCCATTTCAGTTTGAGGATTTGTAAAGGGAGAAGGATGATACCAATTGATGCCATAATTCTATGAGCAGGTCCTCAGCGATTTTTAGGGCATTTGGAGATCATTCGCCCCCTCAAAACGGCGAAAAATGCTCACTTTTTGCACATTCTGCCTGTCATATCAGCAGTCTGCTATTTCCTGGCTTTTTACACACAGGTACAGATTTGGAGGACTTCCAAGCATCAGATTGAGGTGATTTCAGTTGCGCCGGAAAGTAGACACAGAAATATTTCCAACGAGCTATCATGAGCCTCGTTTCGACACCAGGAAGGCTGCCATTTGTCTCCAGCAAGTCAGGGGACCTTTTTCTGATATAAATTTGAAGTATTTTTGCAATTTTTGAACCTCAAAAATCTGCTTTTTCCAAATGTGCGTTTAGCTATTTTTACACTTGGAAAATGATGCAAAGTCAATATAATTTCCGTTTTTAGCATTTTTTTAGATATTTTATGGGATATTTTGTGCCTTGGGCTTTGCAAAGCCTCAAGGACAAGTTTAGATATTTTGATTAGGCCAATGGGATAGCTAGTTGCACCATGAGGTTTTCCTCACTTGAGTCTATTTATTCCACAAGGCTTCATTGTAAAACAAGGGTGAACTTGAGAGAAGAATCAATATATTGGTCATATGAGCTTTGAAGAACATACTTGTGTTATGATTTTGGACTGCCTCTTGGATGCTTTTGATGAATGATGAAGGGTTGTTGATGGATTCCATGACATGGTAGAATGGTATAGTGTTTCTTGATTTGTTGTTGTCTTCTAGTTTTCATTCATGATACATGCTTCTTGCTGCTATAGATCAGTAGAGATTAATTTTGAGATATGCCCATGGAGGCACCTCAAATTTCCTGAATCTTCATAGTTTTGTGTTTTCTTCTTTCTTAGTTATACTAAAGAATTCTTAACTGCTATTTAGTAACTTAAGGATATTGTTGCTAGTTTTATTCATAAGTTCTATGCATGTTGAGTAGGATGTATGGTGTGCCCTGCTTACCTATGACTGTCCATAGTTCTGTCCATGAAACTATCTCTTTGACTGACTAGTTTATCATCTTGTTGAACCAAGGAGGCCTAGTCCCGATCTAGCCCTTTGCCTAAAACTATGAAAGCTTGTTTGTCAAAGTGCCCAATAACTTAGAGACTGTGTTTAGGCATTCCGGCATAGTATTTTGAGTTTTTAGTCCGTCTTATGTGTTTTCCCCAAAGTCTGATAGCCATTTCCCAAAGTTAGAAGGTCTTATACTTCTATGCATGGCTGGAATGCTTGATTTTCTATGTATTAATTAGCTCATAGTTACATTTAGCATGATTAATGGCTTGCTATAACATGTTTATGTCTGCTATAAACTAGTTACACTTGAAATCCCTTGTCTTTCACAAACTTGATGTTCATTTACTCCGTTTTTCCCAAAGATCCTTTATACCTTGAATCAAATCGGCCCTACTGCAGCCTTGCATCATCATCTCATAGCTTCCTTGACCTTTTTGACCCCATAGCCCAGTTGATCCATTTCTTGTTACCCATTTTATATATCTTTGATCAGTTTTATCCCTCACAAACTTAAAAACAAAAAACCAAAAACATACTTCATAACTAGCCTAATATCCGAACACCACAAGCAAACACACCGATATCTTTTACATCTAATAGAGAGAGCCCTCTCTGAGCCCAGGAAGGCTAGGTCCTCAGGCTCCAAAGTTTGGTTTGATGTTACATCGTCATTTGGCTCACCAATCGGCCAAATCACAGGACCCTAACACATTTACCCCATTCCTTTAACTGAGTGGGTTTCAAATCTAGTTCATGTGGACAATAAACAAGGAACTATTCAAGTTTTCATCGATTTCAAGGACTTAAATAAAGCATGTCCTAAAGATAATTACCCCACACCATTTATAGATAAGGTCATCGATGAGTGTGCAGGGAATGACATTTTCTCCTTCATGGATGGTTTCTTTGGATATAATCAAATCACTATCCGTCCTGAAGATCAGCATAAGACTGCATTTATTTGTCCCTGGGGTACCTTTTCTTACAAGAAAATGCCTTTTTGCCTAAAAAATGCTGGAGCCAATTTTCAACGGGCCATGTATTACGCCTTCCACGACATCAAACATATTATTGAGGCATATTTGGATGATTTAGCTGCTCGTTCTTGCAAGAGAATTGATCATCCTTCTCACCTTCGTCAATTTTTTTAACGATGTCGGTATGAAAAAAATCTGGTTGAACCTGAACAAGTGTGTTTTCATTGTCACATCCGGTTATTTTTTGGAATTCATCATGTCTATGGAAGGGATTCAGGTAGATCCCTTCAAGGTTGAGGCAATACTTCAGTTTCCTCCCCTGTCTTCAATTCGTCAACTTCAAAGTCTGCAAGGAAAATCTAATTTCCTACAGAGCTTCATCGTAAATTATTCTGAGAATAAAAATGGATTTATGAGATTATTAAAGAAAGGAGTTCCATTCGTTTGGGATGAATTTTCTCAACGCTCATTCGATGCTTTGAAAAAAGCATTGACCTCTACTCCTTTACTAAGTCCACCCGATTATAGCAGGGATTTCCTCTTGTATCTCGTGGAAATAGAATATAACACTGGTATGGTTCTGGTTCAGGAAGATGATGTTCTTTCTGAGCATGTTATATATTACCTTAGTCGAGGCTTGGTAGGTCTTGAACTCCGATATTATCCCATAAAGAAATTTTCTTTAGTAGTTTTTCATGTTGTTCAACAACTCATACATTATATTCTCCTCCGCAAAACATATGTTTTGGCAGCAGTCAATCCATTTCAATTTTTTCTCAGTAGGCGAGTGATTGGGGGAAAATAAAATCTATGGATTGTGATTTTGCAGGAATTTGATCTTGAGTTTATGTCTGCCAAGTCCAAGAAATCATTAGTTTTTGCGGAATTGAATTCTGAGTTGCCCTGTGGAGAAGAGATTTTTTATGACAAATCATTTCCTGATGAACATATTTTTCTCATTTCTTCACAAGATCCTTGGTATGGGGATCTCATAGTTTATCTCCAAACTGCAAATTTTCCCTCGACTTTTTTGAAATATGAGCGCCAGAAGTTATGTCACTTAGCCAAAAGTTATTTTATTATTGGAGACACTTTATATCGTCGCGGGGTCGATTTGATCTTTAGACATTGCTTAACTCTCGAAGAAACTGAGGTTGTGCTAAATGATTGCCACAGTGGAGCTTGTGGTTGTAATTTATCTGGGCTTGCTACAGCCCAAAAAATATTGCGTGCATGATACTTTTGGCCTTTGATTTTCAAAGATTTTATTGAATTGGTCAAAAATTGTCATCCGTGTTAGGTGTATACTCGAAATATGTGCACTCATCCAACTCCGCTCTTTCATGTCGTCATTGTCAATGCCTTTACAAGGTGGGGTATTGATTATACTACTTGTATCCTGCCTTCGGCCAAAGGTCACAAGTACATTATTGTAGCTGTAGACTACTTCACAAAGTGGGTTGAGGCTATGCATACTTTTTGGAATTATGGTGAGATAACAACTCTGTTCCTCTTCAATCAAGTCATTTCTCGCTTTGGTATCCCCAAAGAGATTGTCACTAACCATGACAGTCACTTTTAGAACAACATGATGGCTGAATTGGCTCTAAAATTAGGTTTCTAGCAGGGGCATTCTTCTCCTTATTATCCCTAGGCCAATGGGAAGGTTGAAGCCATGAAAAAATCCTTGAAGAAAATTCTTCAACGGACAATCGATAAAGCTAGATCCAATTGGCATATCATGTTGTATCCTGCACTTTGGGCATACTGGATGTCAGTCAAAATTGCAACCGGTTTTACGTCGTTTCAACTGGATTATGGGGTGGAATCTATATTTCCTATTGAATGTGAAATTCCATTTCTTAAGTTAGTTGTTGAGCTTCTTCCTGACACTTCTAGTCTCGAAGAATGCCTTCTTCATCTGGAACATCTCGATGAGCAGCGTCGAGATGCAACTACGATGAATGAGGCACATAAGAAATAGGTAAAGGTTCAGTACGATAAGGTAGTCAAACCTAGAGTTTTCTCTAAAGGTGACCTTGTCTTGGTTTATGCCCAAGAGAAGGATGCCTTGGGGGCAGGAAAGTTCAAATCTATGTGGTATGGCCCCTTTATCGTCAAAAAGGTCCTAAGGAAAGGAGCCTATGCCTTGGTTGAATTTGATGGAAACGAGTTGGCAGAGCCCAGAAATGGTCTCTATTTGAAGAAGTATTATGCCTATGCTTAGGCCTAGAATCTTGCTTTGTTGTATATATTTTGTTTTTTGTACATATCTAGGTTTCGATTTTTTGTGTGATTTTGATGAATTTGATCTTGTTTGGCAGGTAATATTGGATGACATGAGTCACTTTGGTTTCGCCGATGGTGCTAGTAGACATACCCAGAACTTGGTTTCCGCGGCTTGGGTACTCCATTATCCATCCGGTTGGTTGTTAGTTTCAAGAGATGTTTGCATTGGTCCTGCTTTGAAAAATGTAGCATAATACACTAAAATAGTCAACATACTCTTAGAGGCAATATCTTTGGGTGTTGATTCGTTAGTAGTTTTCTTGGATTCATAACTGGTGGCTTCGCAGTTGAAGAACACATATCGTGTCCAAGACCCATTTTTACAATGATTTTTTTTTAGGGTACGTTTGTTACAATTATCATTCCAATTTATCACATTCATTCATATTCCTCGATCTGAAAATTGGATGGAATACTTATTAGATAATCAAGTAATTGATTGGCATATTAATCATTCAATACTTTAAAAAATATATCAAATACATCATTCATCATCATAAATTTGAGTCATCACATCATATAAATCGTTGTATATATATATATATATATATATATTAGAGTGTTCAAAAATATACAAAATCTGGACCATCATGTTCTACAAAATTGGGGCTTATGCCCGATCATGTCTATCATCAAAAAATATTACAGCCATCCGATCATATCTATAATCTACTCCTGAGATTCCTGCCCAACATTTTTATTCCTATAGAACACAATGGCAGTTGCTACATGGTAGAATAACCACACCCAGTCTCGTGGTACTCCTACCACTCATCTCTGGATAGCCTCTAGTAGGTCCTCTATAGTAGCCATAGGCACTTGGCGAGTCAAGCTCTCCAAGTTACTCTGTACTGCATGGAGTGTCCTGCTAGGGTCTTCAACATCTGCCTCACCTCTACGGTGCTTGTGCCTTGGGTACCCCTCCAGCCTGACTGGGCCCATGTCTGCATCACAATCATCATAATTTTGTAAGTCATTTAGTCCAATCAAATTTTTTTTTTCATTTTTATACTTCAAAAAAATCATAAAAAAAAAAATCATATAATCAAAAATAAAAATACAATCTCATCGATTGCGCCCCATGTTGCACTGAGTGGTAGGACTAGATCTGGATCTGCACGAAAGTCCATCCCAACATAGGGATACTCTTCCACTGTGATGACTTTTTCTGCCCACCAGTGGAAGAATTCATCATCCCAAGTGGTTTGGGGAACTTCACTTCCCCCTAATCTCTTCATCAGATCTACCCATCGGGCTATTATTGGATCTCTAGAGCTGTTGATAGTTGAGATGACCTTGGGCTGAAGCCCTGGGACCCTCTCGAAGAAGAATGTCAGCAAGATTGTACCATACCCAAAGTGTTTAGTCTTTTATTTTTAGATTGAAGTCAATTGTTTTTTCATATTGCTAAGCAAAGTTGTGCACCAATCAAAGAGATGAATCAGGAATTCCACTGCTATGCTCATTTGTGTCTATGAAGCCTAATGCAGAGAAGATGATCCTGATACTCTACCAATGGTAAAGAGAAGGATCTTCATGTATAAATCCTTCATATCTCTGATACGAATCTGAGTTCCTACCTTCTGTGCATTGTCTACACAATAGACTTGGACATAATCCTCTACGATAAGCCCTCCAACAGGCTTTCCGTGAATGTCTATTGGGTTTCCCCTTTGAGAGATTCCAGTAATGAAGTATATATATGTAATTTTCCAAATATGGAACTTGCTACTCCATCAAGAATATCTTAAGATATTCCAATATTCCAACTCCAGGAGTATTAACAATCAACACTGAACTATCTCAGAGATTGACTGACTGTTCGGGGAATTTACTGGATATGTCACCTTCACAAGGAAGGATGAGATCCAGAGGTTACCTAGCCCACTAGCAGACTCTGCCAATAGAACTTGTCAAAACCTAATAATTCCCTTCAAGGAATTTCTACAATGCCTCCCATGGGAACACTGTATAAGGAAATACTTGCAAATAAAACACTGTATAGTGTTGGTATCCTCTTATAAATATAATATGGAGCCTAAATGCAGAAATAGAGCTAAAAAAATAGATCTAGGTGGATTAAACAGATCTCCCCACCCTAGGTACATCACAAATCAGCTCAAAGAGTGAGCTACAGCAATATGCAAAACATCAATCTGAAACTCTGCAAATATGAATGTATCATGAGAGGGTGAATACTAAATCCATAATTGTATTAATATATTAGCAATATTATACAAAAATATCATGAGGAACAAGACCCTCAAGCTTTTAGAACCAACCTCCAATGAATAAGAAGTTTAATACATGAGATGTTACTGTTGCACAAAATTCCGGAGAGCAGTGACTGCGCAGTCTCTATGAGAGATGTAGCTGCTGAATACATATAAAATGATAATGTAGCTGAAAGATACAAGAAAATGGCCCAAGAGAGGAAAATGGGCTCAATATGGGATTTCTAGCCAATCTCAGGGAGATTGCTAGAAATGCCAGATAAAATACAATAATGACAAACAAATTGTCAGTGCAACTGAAACCAAATGAATATGAGGCTATGGATGATCTGAAATGATGATGCCCTCCTCTGATAATTCCCTCAAGGAAAAGGGGCTGATCCCCTTTTACTCAAAAGCACTCCTCCTGATGAGCACAAGAATCTCCCTCAACACTGCCCTCATAAAATAACGTAGTTTCTCCAAGTGATTGCACAGTGGAAGATGGTGAATGAGTGGCCTGATGCCACAGATCTGAAATATGGTCCAATAGCCCTCTCTACATCTCCTCCACTAAAAAACCAAGTAAGGAAATACTCTATGAGTTCCTCTGCTTCTACCCCAGCAACACAGCACCATCCTGCTACAGAAATAACGCTGCAACTGAAGGAGTGAGCTTGGCCAAATTCCAGAATGAGGAAATGTAGCTCAAATCCTCTCCTCCCATGAGGAAGAGGTGGGGGATCCCCACCCGGGAACACCCCCAGTGCTCAAGAGCACTGCAATCCTGCTAAATAGCCCAGATGTGCAAGTCCTTGGCCTCACTACCAAATTTCTAGATAAAAACATAACCAAATGAGCTTCTATCTTCTCTCTTATAAATAAAATGAACTCTCTCTCACCATAGGTCCCACAATTAGGGTTTCCATTCACTTTTGAATGCTTTCCCTCCAAAAACTGCGTTGTCTTCTAAGGCAAGCCACCCCTCTAAGGTAGCGTTCCTGACTTGGTCAAAGATGGCCAACTCAAGGTGATCCTCATCATGTTCACACCATTAGGTGTTTATTTCAGCTACTTATTTATCCTCCTTCCTCATAAGGAGTGTTATTACTTCATAAAAAGAGGGCTAAGGTGTCTCCTTACCCATTTTATTAAGCAAAAATAAAATATGCAACTATAATGTTCCATTTTAGCTTGAGGCTAAAATTGGGAACATTATAGTCCTCCTCTCCCACATGTTGCTTGCCCTCAAGAAACTGCATAGAGAGAACAAAATTTTCTCCCCCTTCTTCTCGTGTGGCCTCCTCATCAAAAATCTCCATCGCTGCTCAAGATAGGCTGCAATAAAACTGTCCTCCAGTGCCTCCTCCCAAGTATGCAAACTGGAATGGTGCACCTTACGAAAAGATAGAAGGTGTAGGTGGAAATATCCCTACTGAACTATGGCCTCCTCAAGGTAGGAATGATGACATGCATGGGAAAATATAATCCCACTAATGATCCCCTCACCCATGCTATGATCCAAATGGAAAACTTGCCCCCGGTTCTGTGCAATGTAATGGGGCTAAACGAAGAGTTTTGCTGCTTCATTCCAATAATCTCTTCTCTCCCTCTGTAGTACATGTGGGGCTGCCTCTTTCCTTGGGCTGAAATGTTATGGCCTCCAAGAGTGGCCCAAGCTACCCCAAAAAAATATTCAGCCATGAAATGCCTCTTCAAATTCTCCAAGTGGTTTGCCCCACAAGAAGAGAAAAGTAATAGTATGGCAATCATGGTTTGCCCATGGTATCTCTTGCAATATAGAACATGTGTAATGGGGAGAATAGTGCTCCCAATGGGCTATCCCAACATATAAGTCACTCTCCAAATAGTGCTTCTTGTGAATAAATAAGCATCAACAATACAAGGTAGCATAATACAATGAAAACAAGTTGTCACAAGACAACCAGAGAGTGGGTCAATGCTCCTCTCATAGGAACAATGTAGTGAGCCTCTTGCCTGCATCAAAAATATACATAACAAGTGCTTTCCTAGCCACTTTTTTGCTGCCACACACATCTCAAAAGATAGGAACATGAAAATATAAATTGGTGCCAATGGTGCACACCAAGGAGCATGTGGCTCCCTCCACAAAGCACCATAAGAATGGTCCATTCTTCTGCTACAAAGTCTACAAATACATCCTTGTACATTATGCAAGAAGGGACAACTCTTATTGACTCATCATGTTGCTCAAACAAGGAAGGAAAGTACAATACAAAATGTGAGATTATACCTTCCCCAATTTGTACTTGGGCTCTTGAGCTGACATGGCCCAACTAAGAATTTCCCTCTACCTCCAATGAGTAGGGAAGTGGTTGTGAGGTTCTCTCCACCATAATCAAGCAGGCTATGCATCTCTCCCTATGCTGATAGATGCAATGATGAATGCCCTCCCAAGTGAACTCCTCTAGCCAATCAAATTATGCATCCAAGTGCATAGCTAGGAAGCCCTGATCTATCCTCCTCATAGACAACACTATTGTTTTGAAATATGGTGCTCCCCTCACATTGCTGCCTCCTACTATGACATCCCCCATGCCAAATTCATCCTCCAAGTTGCTACCATGCCCATCATGCCACTGCTCATGCTCAAATAGAAATAAGGACCTCTAAAAATGAGCCTCCCATGAGAGACTATCACCTCCAAAGAATCTCCCGATCCTGGCCAATGTAAGCATGAGTGGCCTCCATCTACTCCAATGCATGAAAGGGTCCTCCCTCAAAGGAAGAATTATTTGTTCATCCAAATCCTTGCAGCCATCATCCATCATGAAGATGCTATCCTCCAACCATGCAGCAAACTCTATCAGTGCAGTAAGACTGATGAAGATGGGTGATACTGAAAATGAGAGAGTATATCTCTCCTCCTTGAGTTTACCCCAAACCTTCTGCGCTATGTTGGATCCCTCTAGTGTCTCCACCCTTTCGGAATCCATGATTGGTGAACCAAATGGCATGATTCCCCTCATAAACTCTAAATCAAGTGGCCTCCTAGGTGGAATGCCCCCATAAAGTGAGACACCATGCCCTGAAATAGACTGCATATATGAGTGGACTAATTTTTCCCTCTCTCCTCTGTGTAGTGCAGTCTCTTTCCCTTGTGTAGAAAGTTTCTGAAATGGATTTGGGTGAATGCCCATCATCCCTCCATGTTGATCCTTCTCTTCCCCTTCCATCTCACAATCCCCAACAAATGCTACATAGGGCTCCATAATTGTGTCTTGGTTCCCACATGTAAGAATATTTGGAACTCCCTGCAAAGATACAAGGGATCCTCTAGTGGAAGAAATAGCTCCCTTCTCACCTCCATGTGGTGATGGATGTCCTCCTAGTGTGATAGCGTTGTTGGTTCGTTCCAGTGCATGAAAATTGTTTGTGTTTATTCCACAATGAGTTTCACCAAGTTCTTCCATCAAACCCTTAGTGAATTCTTCATGTGTTTTTGCATTTGCATGGAAATGTAAAATGGGACTTTCAAACCAACAAACATGAGCCATACCTTGAGTTGTAGTGCTGCTCCTCCAATGGCCTCATCTCCTTCCTCTATCCCCCTTGCAAATGGAAAAAGGACTGCACTGTGGATCTGCATGTGTGGCTGAATTCTCACACCCATCATGACAAAACTAGGGTTTGCTCCATCCACAACCCTTTTCAGAAAATATTCCCACTGTTCCCTCTCATCAAGCTTTTCAATGATGTCCTCAATGGTCTGGAAAAGAAGAAGGGAAACCTCCTCTTCCATCATTCCTCTTTCCTTGTCTCCTTTGTAAATCTCCTCTCCTTGGAGAGAAGCTCCTCTTTCTGATAGCATTGGATCTTGGGCACAGGCTAAGCCAAGATCGTGCTCTGATACCATTGTAATGTTCCAAATCTGGAACTTGTTGCTCCATCGGGAATATCTTAAGATATTCCAATATTCCAACTCCAGGAGTATTAACAATCAACATTGAACTATCTCAGAGATTGACTATTAGGGGCATTTACTGGATATGTCACCTTCACAAGGAAGGATGAGATCCAAAGGCTACCTGGCCCACTATCAGACTCTACCAATAGAACTTGTCAAAAGCTAATAATTCCCTTCAAGGAATTTCTGCAATGCCTCCGATGGGAACGCTGTATAAGGAAATCCTTGCAAATAAAATATTGTATAGTGTTGGGATCCTATTATACATATAATATGGAGTCTAAATGTAGAAAGAGAGCTGAAACAAATAGATCTAGGTGGGTTAAACATATCTCCCCACCTAGGTACATCACAAATCAACTCAAAGAGTGAGCTACAACAATATGCAAAACATCAATCTGAAACTCTGCAAATATGAATGTATCATGAGAGGGTGAATACTACATCCATCATCATATTAATATATCAGCAATGTTATACAGAAATATCATGAGGAACAAGGCCCTCAAGCTTTTAGAACCAACCTCCAATGAATAAGCAGTGTAATACATGAGATGCTGTTGCTGCACAAAATATCGGAGAGCAGTGACTGCATAGTATCTATGAGAGATGCAGCTGCTGAATACATATAAAATGATAATGTAGCTGAAATATACAAGAAAATGGCCCAAGAGAGGAAAATGGGCTCAATATGGGACTTCTAGCCAATCTGAGGGAGATTGCTAGAAATGCCGGATAAAATACAATAGTGACAAACAAATTGTCATTCCAACTGAAACAAATTGTCATCCCCTTTTACTCAAAAGCACTCCTCTTGATGAGCACAAGAATCTCCCTCAACACTGCCCTCATGGAATAACACAGTTTCTCCAAATGACTACGCAGTGGGAGATGGTGAATGAGTGGCCTGATGCCACAGATCTGAAATATGGTCCAATATCCCTCTCTACAGCTCTTTCAATGAAGATATCACTCCTCCACTGAAAAATCAAGTAAGGAAAGACTCTATGAGTTCCTCTGCTGCTACCCCAGCAACACAGCACCATCCTGCTACAGAAATAACGCTGCAACTGAAGGATTGAGCTTGGAAAAATTCCGAAACAAGGAAATGCAGCTCAAATCCTCTCCTTCCATGAGGAAGAGGTAGGGGATCCCCACCCAGGAACACCCCCAGTGCTCAAGAGCACTACAATCCTGCTAAACAGCCCAGATGTGCAAGTCCTTGGCCTCACTACCAAATTTCTGGATCAAAACATAACCAAATGAGCCGCTATCTTCTCTCTTATAAAGCAAATGAACTCTCTCTCACCATAGGTCCCACAATTAGGGTTTCCATTCACTTTTGAATGCTTTCCCTCCAAAAATTGCATTGTCTTCTAAGGCAAGACACCCCTCTAAGGTAGCGCTGTTGACTTGGTCAAAGATGGACAACTCAAGGTGATCCTCATCATGTTCACACAATTAGGTATTTATTTCAGCTACTTATTTATCCTCCTTCCTCATAAGGAGTGTTATTACTTCATAAAAAGAGGGCTAAGGTGTCTCCTTACCCATTTTATTAAGCAAAAATAAAATATGAAACTATAATGTTCCATTTTAGCTTGAGGCTAAAATTGGGAACATTACAATATCTTCCACTTCTATGCGTAGTGGAATCTGATCAATTATGAAACAATATTCTTCTGGTTCCCAATGGTCAACCAACATTTGAAGAAAACGAACATGGCTTTTCATATTGGGCATTTTGAAAAATTTGAGCAATCTGCAATTCTAGAGAAAATCTAAGGAAGTTTGATCTTCCATCACCTCATTTTCAATTGCACTATGCTCATGCTCTCTCCAGCTGATGGAAATCATAGGAAAAATCATTAAATGGATGACAAGATAAAACTTTTAAATTTTTGCTCTGCGCATACATGACCTCATTTGTACACAATCGATTATCATACGCAGGTTCATCCACACGAACCCGCGTATGTGTAGAGGGTTTCAATAAAAATATATTTTCTACGGTCAATTTCCAAATTTTTGCTTCAAACATGAATGAAATTGATGAATAAGATGAGTTTAAAGCTTACTTGACTGATTTGGTGTGATTTGATGGCCGATTGCTCCGTATTTGAGAAGAGGAATTTTTGCCCCAAAAGCTCTTTCTCCACTTCTGCAATGTAAAAATGATCAAAATGTGAGTCAAATTGTGTATTTATGCCCATAATTTGAAATTTTTTCACAAATTTCGCTTGTGCTTATTTTTTGAATTTTATGAAGGCTATATAACCATTTGTCTTGTAAGCATTGGGCAAGGTATTTTTTCAGATACATTTTGTTGAATTCGAGATTTTGCTAGTTTTCCTTCAAATCCATGACCGCTGACCTGTCATGGCAAGTATTTGATTTCAACTATCATATAGGTTAGGGAATTCACTTTCCGTTGCATCTTTTCATACTAGCCTCCATTCTGATCACTTTCCATAGGGTGAATCCCATCATGTCATGAGTACTTAACCCATTTCACTCACCAATTTTTTAATCATGACTTGGTGGTAGAGCCATCCTTTACATGGGTTTAGTAGTTAGTTCC
Source organism: Pinus albicaulis (assembly GCA_034641835.2). Lineage (NCBI taxonomy): Eukaryota > Viridiplantae > Streptophyta > Pinopsida > Pinales > Pinaceae > Pinus > Pinus albicaulis. The sequence goes on along the minus strand of CM076571.1, from coordinate 720,356,430 downwards.
TCACTAGAATTTGTTGCCCATGCTACAATTTATGTATACTCGGGAGTCCTCTTTAGTCCCGCCATGCCTTATGCGTTGAAGCTTCATTATTCTCCTTCTTAGACATCATTTTTTCTGGCCATTTACCCTAGAGGCTCCCTTATGTTGTTGAGTTGTATTACTGCATTGCATATTGACTACTTGTTTCTGTTGGCCTTTAGCCGACTTCATTTGGACTCATTTTTAAGCCATCTTTTGACCATGTCTTCCTAAACAAGTTAACCATGCAATCTGTTAGTATGAATCTTAATTGCAAGTGTATGAAAAAGACCACTTTAGCTGTGCATAACAAACAACCCTAACAACAAAGATGGATGCCAATATCTTCAGATCTGCAATTAGGTGATCAAGATAAATGCTGCAAAAATCCAGATCTATGCATCAAAAGACATTAAGAAGTAGATGAAAATGAGATTTACTCCATGCATCCAATAGACAAGACAATAATATGTTGAATGAATTTTATATTAAGGGCGCCTGGGTGGAAAACATAGAAGGATGTTACCAGCTCTCCTCAATGGGATGGGTTCTTGTAAGTCGTCAGCACTTCAGATCTAAAATTCCTCTATCTTGATGGTGTAGAAAACCCAGATAAAAATGGAACTCAAAGGGAGCTCACAAGCAAAAAGATAGAAAAATATGACAATGATGGTGGATCAAAGTCAGACCAAAAGTATAGATCCAGAGTGATCTTTAGGCAACAAAAGGTGATGAATGAATGGAGAAACCCTCTTCTATTTATAACAAAATATTGAGTTAGCCTAGATATTGGTGCATAATTAAAATATTATTAACCAAATCAAGATCCAAATTTTATGGAATATTTTATTATATTTGTTAGAGGGAAAAAGAATTTGACTTGGGTCAAATCCCTTTATTTGTAAATAATAAATAAATAAATGATATATTTATTATTTTAAGGATTTGGTTGAGTAATAATTAAATAAATAATGATTTATTTAACTATTTATGAGTGATTTAGTCAAATTTAACAAGGAATATTATTTAAATAAGGTTTAAATAATTATTCCTAGAAAATGATAAGATAAATAATAATTTATCTAATTAATTTTCTTGTTTTGGGTTAAATATGACCAGGAATATTAATTAAACTATTGTTTAACTAATTATTCCTTAATAAAAAAATAAAAAAAAAGTGGATTTATTTAATATTTCCTCATGGGTTTTCCTGTTTAGACCATAAACATCTTAATAAAGGTGTTTTACTAAGTTATTTTTCATAGTGAAAGCAATTTTACCTAAGGTAAAATTGGTCTTACATGGTGTATTTAGGTCCATCTAATAGTAACAGGTTAGATGAACAAAAAATGGTGTAATAGATTTCCCCCCAGCATGCGAGCGTTAGGAGCTAATCGTATGACCAAAGTACGTTGTAAAAACTCAATCACTAGACACCGAAGGGGAAGTCAAAGAGAGAGAAATATAAGGTAGACCGAAGCGCTAAAGGACTAGACCCTAAGGAGGCGAGACTTACAGGTGCGACAAGTCTCTTTTATGAGTGAGTACTTGTGTTATAGGTGACAGGGGAGGCATACCTATGCCCGCCGATACAAAGTACAAAGAATAATGCATCTAGTAAACAAGGGACTGAACAATATAGTACATCCTAGTATAAACATGAGCCATGTAAAAACATGATAATGAATCCCACATACATACTATGACTGGGATAATAGCCAGGACTTATACAATAATATCTAAGTGCATGAGATACAAATACAACCAAAATTCCCCTGTAAATAGGAAAGGGCTCTAAAAATTTGATTGATACATGCAAACAAAAAGGCACTGCAAGCGGCTGAGGCCAAAATCATCAAATATATGGAGTTGCATCAAAGGCTGTAATGAAGAGGTCATATGGGCATGTGGGGGGCTACCTGTAGGGCCACTCCCTCATGAGGGATGAAAACATCTCACACACACCTGGGAATCACCAATATCAGCTACTGCATCATTGAACCATCAAGTATACGGATCACGATCATGCTGAAAGGAGTTGGAGCTGAGAAACAATCAAGTCAAAGGGCAATAAGGAGTCCCTTTTCCTGATCTGATGCACTAAACAAGAGTGGAAGATGGAACCAAGGTACACTGCCCTCTAGACATGTCTTCTGGAATGAATGATCTGATGTCGACAGAAGGAGGTCCACCATAGGTGAGGCAATTAGGGATCCTCAACTAAGGCACGAGAGAAAATTGTAGAGCGACTGACAGACTGACACCAGGAATGATGTTAGAAAATTATATATTATGGAGCAATGCAACACATAAATATGTGGAAAAATACAAGCACATAAAACACATAAAACCAGAGAGACACAGATATACGTGGTTCACCCAGTTTGGGCTACGTCCACCCCGAACAACTAGTCCTTCCTTTCTATTATCCAGCAAAATGAAAAGACAAAACCTACAGCAGATCCGTTGTAATATCCTCTGTTCTTTCTCACAGTCTCCCTCTCTGTTTCTCGCTTTGAGAATACACATATAATGCACAGCCACAATACAAGCCCTCATATATACAAGGGGGTTTCCTTCTAGGGCAAAAAACCCTAATCTAAACATAACTTCTACCATCAGATCATTTGCCTAATGAACGACCCATATTGACTAGAAATTACTATACTTTTACAAGGCAATTTTACACCTGTTTTTAGCTTCGGGGGCGCTGCCCCCGAACCCCTGCCAGGGGGGGCTCCGAAAAGCGTTGCCGCCCCCCCTGGACCCCCCACGGCAGCGATTAATTATGGGCAGCGTTGCTGCCCCTTTTAAGGTAAAGGGGTCCAATGCTGTGATACAAAGTAAACAAGATAATCAGGCTCCACACCCAACAATCTCCCACTTTGAGATTGATTGTAGCAACTCCACCGCTGCTTCATTTGCTGGACAATGACTCCTCTTTGGACCTGGCTATTCCTCATCTTCATCGTCATCCTTGAAGACCAATTGAAACTGAGCACATTCTCAGTTTCTCCCTGGTTACAAATTTTGTTAGCATATCTGCAGGATTCTGGCTAGTGTGTATCTTTTCCAGCTTCAACTCTCCATCTTCCAATACTGACCGTATGAAATGGTACTTGAGATGTATGTTTTTAGTCCTGGAATGAAATGCTGAGTTCTTTGCAAGATGAATAGCACTTTGGCTATCACTGTATAGTGTGCCCATATCATGCTTCTTACCCAATTCATCCATAAACCTTTGTAACCAAATCATTTCTTTACTAGCCTCTGTAGCAGCAACATACTCTGCTTCTGTTGTTGAAAGTGCAACAACACTTTAGATTTTTGAAACCCAATTGACAGCTGTTCCACCTACAGTAAATACATATCCCGTAGTGCTCCTCCTGTTATCTCTGTCACCTGCCATATCTGCATCAACATATCCCTGTAGAGCAATGTTTGAACCACCAAAGCATAATGCTTGATTTGTGGTACCTCTCAAATATCTGAGAATCCATTTTACCGCCATCCAATGTTCTTTTCCTGGATTATTCATGTACCTGCTTACAACTCCCACTGCATGTGCAATATCAGGCCTTGTGCAGACCATTGCATACATTAAGCTTCCAACTGCTGATGCATATGGAACTTTAGACATATAATCCATGTCTTCTTGGGTCTTTGGGCACATCTCCTTAGTAAGTTTGAAATGGCTAGCAAAAGGTGTACTAACTGGTTTTGCATTTTGCATATTAAATCTTTTCAACACCTTCTCTATGTACTCATTCTGAGACAGTGTTAATTTGCGATTTTTCCTATCTCTAGTTATCCTCATACCAAGGATTTGTTTTGCAGCTCCCAAATCCTTCATTGCAAATGAATTTTCCAATTTTCTTTTGAGCACATTTATTTCCTGCATGTTAGATCCCGCAACAAGCATGTCATCTACATACAATAACAATATAATATAGCTGCCATCATTTTTCCTTTTTAGATAAACACAATGATCAGAGTGACATCTAGTATAACCTTGTTCAGACATAAACTTGTCAAATTTTAGATACCACTGCCTTGGAGCCTATTTTAAGCCATACAAGCTCTTCTTTAACCCGCACACCAATTTTTCTTTCCCTTTGACCTCATATCCTTCTGGTTGCTGCATGTATATCTCTTCCTCCAAATCTCCATGGAGAAATGTTGTCTTTACATCTAACTGTTCAAGATGTAAATCTTCCGCTGCTACAAGACTTAAAATAGTTTTGATTGAATTCATTTTAACAACAAGAGAAAATATTTCATCAAAATCAATACCTTTCTTCTGTGCAAACCCCTTCACCACAAGTCTAGCTTTGTACCTCTGTTTTCCTCCATCTTCTTCCTTCAGCCTGTAAACCCATTTATTCTGCAATGTAGTTTTACCTGTAGGCAACTTGAATAAGTCCCAAGTTTGGTTATGCATTAAGGAGTCCATCTCTTCATCCATGGATAGCTCCCACTTCTTCCTGCTTTCAACTTGCATTGCTTCTTCATAACATTCAGGTTCACCAGAATCAGTCAACAATAAATAATATAATGAAGGAGAGTATCGTTCAGGGGGTCTACTTATCCTGGTAGATCTTCTAACACCACTTTCAGGTGTTTGAGGTGCCTGTTGATGTTGTGGTGGTTGCTGCTGCTGTGGTTGTTGATTATTATTATTTTTAGGCACCTTTACTTTTTCAGTTATCTCATCAAGAACCATGTATTCCTTGCTTTCCTTTTCCTATTTCTTTTCCTGCAGCTGATTCTTATACAAGACCTTTTCATTGAATATTACATCTCTACTCCTAATGATTTTGTGATTTTCATAATTATATAAGCGATAACCAAAATCATTAGCACCATATCCAATAAAGGTACATTTCTTTGATTTTTCCTCAAGCTTTGTTCTGTTTTCTTTATTAATATGGATAAAGGCCTCACAACCAAAAGGCTTTAAAAAAGAGTAGTTTACCTTTTTACCTGTCCATGCTTCCTCTGGAATACCACCATCCAAGGAACTTGAAGGCCCTCTGTTTATTAGATAAACAACATTATCTACAGCATCTGCCCAAAATTGTAAAGGCAATCCTGCATGCAATCTCATGCACTTTGCACGCTCCATGATTGTTCTGTTCATCCTTTCTGACACACCATTTTCTTGTGGTGTTATTGGAACTGTCTTCTCTCTACGAATTCCATGCTCTGAATAGTACCTATGAAACTCTTTGCTGCAATATTCACCTCCATTTTCTGATCTGAGACACTTCAACTTCTTTCCTGTCTCAATCTCAACCAAAGCTTTCCATTTCTTAAAAGTATCAAATACATCAGATTTATTCTGAATACAATAAATCCATGTTTTTCTAGTTGCATCATCAATAAAAGTAACATAATAATGAGGGCCACCAAGAGATGATATCTGAGCAGGTCCCCATACATCTGTATGCACAAGCTCCAATTTTTCACTCTTCTTTTCTTTCCCAACTCTGAGAAATCTGACTCTCTTCTGTTTTCCATAAATGCAATTCTCACAGAAATCCAAATCAACATTCTTCAAACCTGGCAACAAATTTCTTGAGTGAAGAATTTTCATCCCCTTCTCACTCATGTGTCTGAGCCTATGATGCCATAATGCTGCATCTGCTCCTTTGGAAGTTAAAGCATTAATAGAGTTAGAAATACCATTGCATAAATACAATGTACCAACCTTTTCGCCTTTTGCTATTACCAAGGCTCCTTTGGTGACCTTCCAAGTTTTATCCGTGAAATTTGTCACACAACCTTCACCGCCTAACTGCCCTGTTGAAATCAGATTTTTCTTCAGATCTGGAACATGCCTTACCTCCTTTAGTAGCCATTGGTTTCCATTCTGTTGTTTTACAAGAACTTTACCCATTCCAACAATTTTACAGTGTTTATCATCACCCAAACGAACTTGTCCAAAATCTCCTTGAACATAGTCATGAAAATATTTCTTATCAGGTGTGGCATGGAATGAAGCCCCTGAATCTACAACCCAAGAATCAGTAACATTTTTGAAAGAAGGAATCAAAGCATCTTGTAACACATCACCTGTCACATTTGCTTCATGATTGTTTTCTTGCTATGTGTCTCCTTCTTTTCCCTTCCGAGATCTACAGTATTTCTTTAGGTGTCCTTTCTTTCCGCAATTCCAGCACACTATTCCTGATCTGGACTTGGATCTGCCTTTCCTTGATTTACTGCGATATCCCGAGCTCTTTCCTCTTTCCATTCTTCTTCCCCTAGACTTTTCACTCAAAGCATTACCCGATGTCTCACCGGAGCTTTTCCGTCGCATTTCCTCGCTAAGGATAGCACCAACAACATCATCAAACTTTAAAGTACTAGATCCAGAGACTCTTTCCATTCTTCTTCCCCTAGACTCTGCACTCAAAGCATTACCCGATGTCTCACCGGAGCTTTTCCGTTGCATTTCCTCGCTAAGGATAACACCAACAAAATCATCAAACTTTAAAGTACTAGATCCAGAGACAGAGTTACTATTGGCCATTACTAAACCATTCCAACTCTCTAGCAATAAGCACAAGAATAACAAAGCTCTAACTTCATCATCAAAGTTTACCCCTACAGAACTTAACTGACTGGTAACTATATTAAATTCATTTAAATGTTCTGCAACAGATCCACCTTCTGACATCTTCATATTAAATAGTCGTTTCATAAGAAATACCTTGTTTGAGGCCGAGGGCTTTTCATACAGTTTCGCCAACATCTGCATCAAAACCTCTGTTGTTGTTTCCTTCGAAATATTGAAGGCAACTGACGCCGCAAGACACAACCGTACTATTCCGAGTGCCTTTCTATCGAGAATGTTCCATTTCGCGTCTGTCATGGCCGCTGACTTCTTTGTTTTTCCGCTCAATGGTAGGTATAGATCTTTCTGATACAAATAATCTTCCATCTGCATCTTCCATAGTGGGAAGTTTTGGCCATTAAATTTCTCGACCCTAAACTTACCATCGTCCACCATTGCTCCCACTCGAACCAGGAACCCTTATTTCCTACGAGTTTATCAGCCAAATATACCTTCGGCTCTGATACCAGTTGTTAGAAAATTATATATTATGGAGCAATGCAAAACATAAATATGCGGAAAAATACAAGCACATAAAACACATAAAACCAGAGAGACACAGATATACGTGGTTCACCCAGTTTTGGCTACGTCCACCCCAAACAGCCAGTCTTTCCTTTCTATTATCCAGCAAAATGAAAAGACAAAACCTACAGCAGATCTGTTGTAATATCCTCTGTTCTTTCTCACAGTCTCCCTCTCTGTTTCTCGCTCTGAGAATACACATATAATGCACAACCACAATACAATGCCCTCATATATACAAGGGGGTTGCCTTCTAGGGCAAAAAACCCTAATCTAAACATAACTTCTACCATCAAATCATTTGCCTAATGAACGGCCTAGATTGACTAGAAATTACTATACTTTTACAAGGCAATTTTACATATGTTTTTAGCTTCAGGGGCGCTGGCCCCGAATCCCCGCCAGGGGGGGGCTTTGAAAAGCACTGTCGCCCCCCTGGATCCCCCACAGAAGCGATTAATTACAGGTGGCGTTGCCGCCCCTTTTAAGGTACAGGGGTCCAATGTTGTGATACAAAGTAAACAAGATAATCAGGCTCCACACCCAACAAATGATGATGAAATGGGGAGTACTGAGTAGCGGACGGATAATTTCCCTTGTGTTACACAGTAATTTGTCACCGTCCCTACCATTCCCCGTTCCGCACAATGGAGGACCCATTTTGTGACCTGTGAACATTGTCATGCCTTGAAAACATCATCAATGCATTCCTCTAAGCATGAGCTTCATTTTCCCTAAAGACATCTCCTTGCAAAAATCATGAAAAACATCCCTTTTTGCATTGGCGTGGGCAGACAATTCATAACTCGCGCCAATGAGGAAAATCCTGCAAAGAGGTCGCGCCAACTGGCGCTCTGTCCCAGAGCAGTAGTCGTGCCACCCAATTTGAGGAATGTTTTTTAAATAAAGATGGCGGAAGTTGAGTTCCAACAAACTCAGAAACCATTGCCTATCTTGAGTTGGGAGGTTTGGCTGCGGAAGTTCTTTGGAAGGGAAGTGGTTTTGCCACCTCCCATGGAACCTTCCTTGTTGATAGGGCCAATCCCACGATAATAGGGATCCCAACTCCCTCCTTCCCCATCTATAAAAGCCTGCTCAATTCCATGGCAAGCTAGTCTTGAAGTGCCTAAGCTTTGAATCTCCAAATTCCCAAGAGCCTTTGTGCTGTAAGAGCCCTCTTTCCTCCCTTAAGGCCGACTCAAGTAAGGAGACTATTGTCGAGAGACTCAGGAGAGGTTTGCCCTTTCCCTGGCGAGCTTTGTGAGACGTGAACGACTGGAGACTCATTCGAAGGAGACCACGACGTCAGAACTTTGGTTGTAATCTCTTTCGATCGTTATTTAATGAATGATTACGATTATGGTTCCACTCTGTTTTCAATGATGTTAATATGAGTAGTATCCTTTCTGACTGATATTGAGTTATGTATGCCGGATTTTATGCTTGTATCTATTTGTTTCTTGCATGTGTAGGTGTCCACCCACGGAGATCGTTGGAGGATCGTGATCTGCCGAGGCTGAGGAACGGGAACGCTCTCTTCTTCAGATTATAGCGTTGGAATCCAGGTAGGCTTCTATCTCTAGTCTTTTCATTCGTAACTAGGAACTTGCGTCGTAACATTTCTGATTGTTGCTAGACCCCTGCTGGGCTAGTAGGGATCGCCTCTGTCCGCAGAGGGGATTTACCTCCTCTACAATTTGGCGACTCCACTGGGGATCGTCTAGATTTCACTGTCTCAATTTCATTGTCTCGTTTGATTATTTTATGTTTTTCCTTGCTTGATGAGCCTTCTGGGTTGGGTTCTTTTGCTGTTGTTTACTTCTTGGTTTGCTTAGTATGCATTGATATGCTTCTGGAGTAGTTCTTTTTCTTTTTTGGCTGAGAAACTCTACTGGCGCGCTTTTTAGCTCGACAGTCACGCCAATTGGCGCATGCTGCTTTTGTTTAGCCCGTGCCAATTGCTTTCTAGCGCCAGTTTCAGCCTTACAGTCGTGCCACTCCTGTAAGGTTTTTGAGTTTCTTCATCTTTGAGCTCTCTGAGTTTGGTCAGTGATTTTCTTCTTGATTTTCCAACTGCCTGAGTGTGTTGGAGTCCTGTTTGACTGGAAATTCACCTCTGTCCTTTGGTTGTTTGCTTATATCTATCGATTTCACGTTTTGAGCCCTAGGGCATCTAGTGGCCTAGTGTATCGAGCCCTCCTTGGGAGTTTTGGTGTTTTTTTTGTCCGGTCGACTTTCTGATTGATTCTCCGTATCCTCTTAGTAGTTGTTCATTGTTTTGTTGCGATTTTTGGGTGATTGTTCATTCCTTCATTCGAATTTCGTCTGGTCTTGCATTGGGCCTAGATCACACAGCCCATTGGAGCCTTTGGAGTCTTTTCTTGGTTTTGAGAGACTTTGGTCGATTTGGGATTTGATTGCTTGCGTTGTTGAGTGAAATTTGTTTGTTTTTCTCTATCGAATATCGTTTCTCAAGTTGTTCCGTTTGTTTTCAGTTTGTTTAGTGCATATTAGCTATCAAACATTGAAAATTGCAAAAAAAAATCTCTTGTGCTTTTGGTTGAATTAGTGCAAATTGTAATCTTTTTAATTTTGCTAGTGATTAGTGATCTGAATGAAAAGTTTTCAATTTCATTAGCTGCATTAGAGATCTCGTTGTTTGTCTTCCGTTCATTTCTTTTTTGTAAAAACTCTCAACTCTTCTCTAATTAGTTTTCATCGAACGAAATGTTGGACTGTGGCATGTAGCTTTGCATTTAGGAGTCTTTTAAGACACTACATACGATAGGGCCTGCAAATTGAAACTTAATCGAAGATCAACTTTAAAATCTATTCAATTAACCTAAGGAAGCATTGGAACTTAACGAAACATTTTTATAGGTCTAGGCTAGAGACGTGTTCCGGCGTATTTAAACCTAGCATCTGTCGTTCGCCTTCTGGCTTTAGACATCGCTAGTACGGACTTGTGCTCCCCGTACCGTCGCGTATATAAAGGGAGACCCCTCTAGGTTTTCAATCCTTTATCCACAGGAAGCCGAGTCTGCCGCCCTATACCCGTGATACACCGAACACAGCATTCGGGGAGACTACCTGCCTGTACGGAAAGTCCTTGGTCGATTTCTGTTTCATTATTGAAACCAAGGTGTATATTGCAGTTCACGGATATTTGGTACACCCTTTGTGCCTAATTTTTCCTGAGCAGTCATTTGGTCTTTTCTAACTCCCTAAACTTGAAAAGACCGTCGAGCGCTTGTCCTTTCACGCTTGTATCAAATCTGAAAGAGATAGAGTCATCTTTCTATTGTTTCTCGACTCTTAAAATATGAAATGATAGAGTTTCTTACTTTTCAATGTGGTAAAAATTAATCACCCACGATTACACGCCTGCTTAGATATTGCTTGTTGACCGTTTGATCATGTGTCTTGTCTCTTTTTCGGCCCATGTGTGGTTTTGAGTTTATGGCAACTTTTTCAGAGTTTACCAACCAAGGAATCCCCTCAGAAGGGAATCCTAGTCATTTTCCTCCTTTTGGAAATGTTGGTGCTCCTTACATGGCGACGTTGTCCCTTCCTGGGTTAATTGTTGGGTTGCCTGTTTGGTTGTTCTCAACCTGTTGTTGTCTCAGATATCTACTCTGTTGTCGGTTTCTCCACGAACAACATCATGTTGATTCAAAGGTGGACCTCTCCCCTTCTTCGCTTGTTTCTGCGTCCTCCTCTTCTACTTCGCCTGGTGAAAGTCTGGATTCGAGTAACCAGGTGGCTAAGAAGAAGAAGAAGAAGACAAAGAAGAAGAATTCTGATAAGAAAGAGGCTAAATGTACAGCTACTGTCTCTGAGATATCTCCTCTTGATAAACCTTCCAACCCTCCACGGAAAGTCAAGTTCCCTTGCCTGTTGTGCACGGGAGACCATCTTCTTTGAGACTGCCCTGGCATCCCCAAGGTGCTCGAAGCATGGTCCGATGGCCATCCGCCATTGCCTTTGACTTCTAGGAGCCAAGTTGGGGGCACGTCTTCAACTGGTACTGATAAGGCTCCTAAGAAGCAGGGTAAGATCACCAATCCATGTAAGTTGTGTGAAGGGCACCATGCCATTCACCTTTGTCCTAATATGGATGAAGCCAATCGGGTTTTGGACAACCCGACCGGTTCTATACCACGCCTTCCACCTGGTTATAATCGACTTTCTTTAAGTCCTACGCCAGCTGATCTTACGATTGGTCAAGAGTCATCCTTGGTCGATCCCACTCCCCCAGAAATTCAAATTCACGAATCCGTCCCTGACCAACCATTGGTCGTAGGATCGGTTGAATTGGCCCCATCCACGGTACACCAGGTCTTTTCTGTCGAGAGTGGACCTCACACCCCCCATGTCCTTCTGATTTCTTCAGATTCTTCAGACTTGGAGAAATATTCTCATGTCCTTGTACTTCAAGAAGATGCTCCTCCGCCTCCCAAGATGGAGGCTATGGAGGGTATTCCTCCCGCCTTCGAGATGGAGGTAATGGAGGAGGCTTCTGCTTCCGTAACATCAGGGGAAGACCTTCGCATTTCGATGGTAGCCCCTTCGAGTAGTTTGGTCGCTTCCTTTGACTGGAATCGATTTGCAGGATTTCACCTTCCGTCTTATGTGCCTTTCGAGATCATAGTACAGGCTCTTGGTCTGGTTGTACCCAGCACCATTATAGACGAAGGTGCCTATGTTAGTATTCTATCCTCAACTACCTGGCAAGCTTTCGGTTCGCCGCCGCTTGCGCCTGTTACGCAGAATCTTTTGACTTTTAACAGAAGGACGAGTCAACCGTTGGGGATCCTTCCAAGGTTACCGGTTACTTTGGGAGGTAAAACCGTCCATATGGACGTGATGGTTGTTCCAGGCCCCTTGGATTTCAATCTTCTTTTGGTGTGCGAGTACACCTATGCCATGGGAGCGCTCGTCTCCTCCCTCTTTCGTGTGGCCTGTTTTCCGCATGAAGGAAGGATTGTGACCATTGATCAGCTTTCGTTCTTTGGTCCTAATGTGGCAGCTGGTCCGCCATCACCCCCTCCTGGTTTTTATCCACCTGTTGTATCTGCCCCACCGCAGGTCAACTATGTGGCTACCTACCCCGTGCCTGTGCTCAGTGATAATGCCGTCGTGCATAGTGTGCTGGGGGCATTGGGTCCTGACTTCCAAGATGTCTTCCTTCCATCAGGAGTGGAACTCTTGGAAGACATGACTTCTTGTTCATTATGATGAAGTTGGTCGGAGCATGGTTCTTGTCTTGTGTCAAGCTCCTTAAAAAATGAAACAAGGTTGTCGGAGCAGAGTTACTTGTCTTGTGCCAAGCTCCTTAAACCATGAAACAAGGTGTCCTGAGGATAGTTCTTTTAATGTGTCAACCTCGTTAAAATAATGAAACACGTTCCCGTTCAATTCAAGTCTTTGATAAGTTCTCGTAAAATCCCAGTCGAGTCTTTCTCTTGATCTCGTAACTTGAACCTTCACTCCATTTTCCTTTCATAGGGACTGAAGCTTGGGGGGCATGTACCTAGAATTGAGTCACCATGCTGGGGGCATGCTTACTTTTTCAAGCATAGTTTATTTCCGTTTCAAGATTGTGTAAAAATGAAACCGGTTTCAAGCATAGTTTATCTTTGTTTCAATCTTGTGTAAAAATGAAACCAACTTCAAGCAAAGTTTACTGATTTCAAGCTTGTGTAAAAATGAAACCTTTCGCATTTTACCTTTTGTGATTGCCATTTTATCAGCCTATTTTTTCCAGATGAGCCTTGGTTTTCTCATTCCATCGTCCCCATCTGCTTGGCCGATCATATGCCTTCACTTGGTTGTTTTACCCGTTCCTGAGGAACCGCTGCAATGAGTGGTCTTGTTAGCCAGCCTCTTGACCTTTATCTTGTTTTGAGTAGTTCCACCATTACCGGAACCAGTTGCTACCCTTTATACCACTCGTTCCTCCAGGAGGAGTCATCTTTCAGCTCTTTTCTGACTCTCTAAACATGAAAAGATTGCCGAGGCCCTTGTCGTTTTGATCTCGTTAAATTGGACACGAATCGACATCTACCCAGTATACGTTTAACCCTTTTTCGGGCTGGGATGGATTGATTACGAAAAAGGAATACCCTAGCCTATCGCGACTAGGAGGTTTTCCCGGATATTGTTTTCTACCTTTTCGGATATGGGGAACTATTTACGAAAAGGGACCTGTGGAGTTTTCTTTTCCGCTGTCTTTTCAAACTCTCTAAACATGAAAAGACGCCGAGTTCTTCCTTTGTCAGACTCGTTAAACCCTGATGACATCGGACCCAGTCGAAATGACGTTCTCCGAGTTCCTCCTTCCTAGGACTCGTTAAATGCACTAGGATGGATTCGCCCGAAGGGCAGACTTATATTGCAAGCATATGCTATCCCCTTCAAGCTTGTTATCAAAAATAATTGGGGTACTCGCCAGAAATGGTGGGGGAAAAATGGAACCATCGTCGTTGTCGTCGGCAGTATGTCTCTCTTGAACATGGCACTTGTCTGCATTCGTGTCGGGTTGGGGACATCTCATCTCATTTTTTCACTTTGCCTCCGTGGGTTTGGATAATCCCTTTTGACCTCTCCTCTGCTCATTGCCTTGTCACCATGACCTCTGATCTACTGATGTCAAATACTGCCAAATCCACTGTCGTGCCATTCATATGTTCAAGAGAAGTTGGCCTCTGCTAGTATCAACCTTCCTCTGATTCTCATACGATCCTGATTCACAAAAAAACATCATGTTCCTCTGTCTCGTGTCGATGATGTGGGAATCATTATGGCCCACCTTCGATCAAGGTCACTTCCTGTCGACATCAGCTCATTATCCGGGAAGCTGATCTAGAGACTCCTTTATGGTACCTTGGAGCCTGCATGCCTCAATGGCAGGTTCGTCGCATTCAACGTGAGGTTTTCATCATTGGCCTCCGATCGAGTGATTCTGTGGGTGTCCGATGCCAACTCATTGATTCACACACCGTAGATTGTACCTGTAGTACCTTGAGGGCCATTGTCATTATTGGTGGTTCCTCTCGCGTCTGTTAATAGCTTTCATCATTGGCTGGTAATCAGATGATGTTCCTGCATGTTCGACTTCAGCTCACATATTCACATGTTCGAACTTGTAATTTGTTTGGGTCGAGATGGAGCACAAGACCCTGGATTGTGTCTGTTGTAATCCAGGCTGTGATTGTGGATTATTATCATTATGTATATGACTCATTGCTTGGATGGATGTGACCATACCTGAGTCTATTTATTTGATCCTCGCTGGATGGCTACGCCCATACCCTGGATCCGGATTATAGTGTACTCTGTTTCGGATGGCTGTGCCCATACCACATATACATCATATACTTGAGATATCAGTTGTATCTTTCTGCGCAGGTTTTCCGACGGCGGGCCTTCAGTTGAACATGTTCTCGTAAAGCATTTCACCCCTCTCTCTCTCGAGCCTCATACTTTAGGGGGCATCTGTTACACAGTAATTTGTCACCGTCCCTACCATTCCCCGTCCCGCACAATGGAGGACCCATTTTGTGACCTGTGAACATTATCATGCCTTGAAAACATCATCAATGCATTCCTCTAAGCATGAGCTTCATTTGCCCTAAAGACATATCCTTGCAAAAATCATGAAAAACATCCCTTTTTGCATTGGCGCGGGCAGACAGTTCATAACTCGCGCCAATGAGGAAAATCCTGCAAAGAGGTCGCGCCAACTGGCGCTCTGTCCCAGAGCAGTAGTCACGCCACCCAATTTGAGGAATGTTTTTTAAATAAAGATGGTGGAAGTTGAGTTCCAACAAACTCATAAACCATTGCCTATCTTGAGTTGGGAGGTTTGGCTGCGGAAGTTCTATGGAAGGGAAGTGGTTTTGCCACCTCCCATGGAACCTTCCTTGTTGATAGGGCCAATCCCACGATAATAGGGATCCCAACTCCCTCCTTCCCCATCTATAAAAGCCTGCTCAATTCCATGGCAAGCTAGTCTTGAAGTGCCTAAGCTTTGAATCTCCAAATTCCCAAGAGCCTTTGTGCTGTAAGAGCCCTCTTTCCTCCCTTAAGGCCGACTCAAGTAAGGAGACTATTTTCGAGAGACTCAGGAGAGGTTTTCCCTTTCCCTGGCGAGCTTTGCGAGACGTGAACGACTGGAGACCCATCCGAAGGAGACCACGACGTCAGAACTTTGGTTGTAATCTCTTTCGATCGTTATTTAATGAATGATTAAGATTATGGTTCCACTCTGTTTTCAATGATGTTAATATGAGTAGTATCCTTTCTGACTGATATTGAGTTACGTATGCTGGATTTTATGCTTGTATCTGTTTGTTTCTTGCATGTGCAGGTGTCCACCCACGGAGATCGTTGGAGGATCGTGATCTGCCGAGGCAAAGGAACGGGAACGCTCTCTTCTTCATATTATAACGTTGGAATCCAGGTAGGCTTCTATCTCTAGTCTTTTCATTCGTAACTAGGAACTTGCGTCGTAACATTTCTGATTGTTGCTAGACCCCTGCTGGGCTAGTAGGGATCGCCTCTGTCCGCAGAGGGGATTTACCTCCTCAACGCCTTGTTAGAGCATAAAGGGCATGGATGACCTGGAAACTACTGACAAAATATCATGAGGGATAGGGGAAAGTAGGACTAAAGGCCATAATGTGCGACACGAGAGATAAACCAAGCAATGAAGGATGGAGGACTATGGTGGGATACAAAGGGACTCGGGATAGAATCCATGAATGCAATGATGACTCAACTCAGATGCTCTAAACAAGGCTAAGTCAATGATGCTGCCACATAGAAAAGGTCCAATGGGGACCATAAATACAAGAGTACATGATGGTTACTCACGAAGAACATCGACACGAGCATGGACAAGTATGGAGGCAAAGTGGTGCCCCAAGTGCAAGTGTTGCAAGTGAAGAAATTCAATTTTGAGGAGTGGTGAAGTGACCCTTCTTGAACAAAATATGTCTTGGTGAAGTATCCAATCACAGAATCATGAGATGGCTGCCTAAAAGAAATAAAACATGCATTTTCAGAAGGAAATGCTAAGGGTAATTTTTCTTAAGATAGAGTGCATTGCGAGGATTGGGAAGGGGATGGACTTCGAAATCCTCTAAGAGATAGGCCCCCTTACCTAAATCCTTACTGATGATGTAAGATCCTAGCCATAATGAGTCAACTTTCCCATGATCGAGGACATCATGGGCCTGGTCATACACCAGAACAAGATCACCTTCGTGAAAAGTACGAGGGTGGAATTTTCGGTCATACTGAGCTTTGTTGTGTTTCTTAGCTACTTCGATGGTTTGCAATGCAACACGACGGTCTTCGGAAGCGCTCTCAAGCATAATAAGTCATTGTTCTAAAGGTTGGGTGTTAGGGAGAAGTTCAACAACTAGATGAAGGGAAGGGATTTAACACTCGATCCGTAAGGCTGCCTCCTCTCCAAAAATAAGGTGGAAAGGAGTAAACCTGGTGGCGGTTTTAACAGAAGTTCTATAGACCCACAAATAAGGGAAGAGCATAAGGTTCCAGTTGGTTTTGTGCTTATCCACCGTCTGTTGAAGCATGGTTTTAAGGATTTTATTGACTGCTTCAACTTGGCCATTTCCTTGGGGGTAATAGGAGGAGGAATATTGGTGCTCAAAACCCAACAATGAGGATAGCTCACGCCATATCTCATCTTCAAAATTTCAACCATGGTCGGAGACCAATTGTTTTAGAAATTTGAATCGAGTGATCACATGGTTAAAGAAAAAGAGGGTTGCGGTAGCTGCCATGTTTTTAAACATTGGCATGGCCTTAGCCCATTTGGTGAAATAGTCAACCGCCACAATGATATACTTGTGGTTACCAGCAAACGACATTTGACACTCCATAAAGTCTATGTCCCACTTACAAAAGGGACCAGCTGAGATGACATGATGGAAGGGAGCCGGAGGGGCTTGTGCCTTAGGGGAAAAATGTTGGCAGTTGGAACAGTGTTTGACTGCTTCAATGCAATCACCGAAGAGAGAAGACCAAAAGTACCCAATGCACATGATTTTCTGAGTAGTTGCCAGACCGGAGAGGTGGCCACCACAAGCGCCGCTATGACAGGCATTGAGGAATTTCTCTGCTTCAGCATGTGTGAGACAACGACGAAGGACAAAATCTACATCGCGACGATAAAGGTCATCACCGATAAGAAGGTAGTGGGGGGCTTGGTGTCAGATACATCGTCGAGCATCATGGTCAAGATGGAGGGTGAAATTTTGGGTTCTTAAATAATTAAGGATGTCACCATACTAAGGATCATTGGTGGTAATGGAAAACAAATGTTCATCAGGGAAATTATCATTAATTGGAGGATCCTGCGTACCAGTAGGTAGTTCGGAAATGAGTTCAGTGAGGGCTAAACCTTTCTTACTTTTTGGTGTGACAAATTCAAGATCGAATTCTAGGAGGATAATGATCCAATGGTTGTACTTCCCATTGATGATTCAACGACTCAATAGGAAGGCCATAGGGTTGGAAATAGTCACGACCTTGGTGGAATGCATGAGGATGTAATGACAAAGTTTCTGGACCGAGAACACGACAGCCAGTGATAATTTCTCTTCATGTGATTAGGATACAGGAGGTCCTACCAGGTTCTTACTGACATAATATATAACATGCTCAATTCCATTGTCATATTCCTGAATAAGGACTCCAGTGACCGAGTAGGTGGAAGAAGAGATGTACAGAATGAAATCCCTATCAAAGTCAGGGGGATGGATCAAGGGAGCAGACATGAGAGCATGTTTCATGGAATCCAAATACTCTTGAGCATATCATCCCACACAAAATGGATGTTAGAGTGGAGGAGTCTAAGGAACCCATGTGCGGTGGTGGCATAGTCAGGTACGAACCGGCGAAGGAAATTAGCTTTGCCTTGGAGGCTTTGTAACTGGTGTAAAGTACAAGGGATAGGAAGCTCAAGGATGACTTGAAATTTCAATGGGTCAAGTGTGATACCATATTTAGACACAATGAAGCCTAGAAGACGACCGACAGGAACACAAAAGACACACTTCAGCGAGTTGAGGAAAATATTATACTTGTGACATCAGAGAAAGACGGTACACATATCGTGGAGGTGCTGTGCTCGATGTTTAGAACCTACAGTGAGGTCATCTAAATAAGCAAGGATAATGTGAGCCAGGTCATGGAAATAGTAAGACATAGTCTGCTGAAAAATCACTCCGACGTTTTTAAGGCCAAACGGCATGACTCAATAGGCAAAGGATCCCCACGGACTAATGAACGCAGTCTTAAGTTGATCAGCATGATGGATAACAATTTGGTTGTACCCAGAGAAACCATCCATAAAGGATAGAACCTCGTGCCTCTCACACTCATCAATTATTTTGTTAATGAATGGTGTGGGGAAGTTGGCTTTGGGACAAGCTTTGTTCAGGTCGTGAAAGTCAGTACATACATGGATGGTGCCTTGTTTCTTAAGAATGGGAACCGAATTGGACACCAACCTGCTTTTTTGAAGTGGTGTATTCGATGGGATAGATAAAACCAACCTGCTTGAGCTTATCGATTTCAGCTTTGATAGCCTCTCGTCTGGAAGGATTAATGGGTCTCAACTTCTGACGGATAGGATTAGCATCGAACCCTGTATCGATATGGTGTTTGACAATGGCGGGATCAAGTCCGGGCATTTCTGAATAGGACCAAGTGAAAACATCGCGGAATTATTTGAATAGCTTGGTGTAAGCCTCAACCTATTCAGGGGTGCATTGGGCACCCAAGGTGATATTTTCTTCTACCCTTGGTTTGTCAGAAATGTCAATTTTAATGGTAGGAGAGATATTGACCATATTTCCTTCTTTGAAAGCATTAGGTGCAGGGATGGGATTTCTATTCCATTCGACTTCATTGAGAATCAAGTCTTTAGTTTCCACAACATATTGGTCATGGGACTACTGCGGGAGGAAGTACACATGGTGGTGCATATCATCCCACGGAAAGTCAGGGTCGGTCATGGATTCCATAATGTCTTCATATGAATGGAAGATGGGGTGACTGGAGGAAGGGAGACCACCTGATGCAGTAGAGCTACCTGACTCATCATCATGTGAAGAAATAATCGCATGCACAACGTCATGGGGGATGATATAAGAGTAAGGAAATAATGTATCTATCGATGTTGAGCCTAGGGTGATCGCTAAAAGGAGGTCAAGAAAAACATCAGGGGAAGTCTCCAAGGGGAATTTCACCGAGGGTCTCATGGATGATGATAGGTATAAAATGGTGGCCGAAGACTCCCTCATTTCGACATTGGGAGGGGGAATGTCAATGGGAGCAGGCAGATCCTTTGGTTATGATGAAGCGGAACTTGCAAACAAGTGAGAGGTTAACTTGTCATGCTTGGCCTTGAATTGGCAGAACACTTCCAAAGAGGAGCGATACTCTTCAAGGCGGGGACAGAGGTGAGTGTAGTGCCCATGGAAATTGCACAAAGCACAAGGGTGATTTGTGCACAAGGATTTGAGTTTCGGGACTGAATCAGTTATAGTGACATAGACCTCAGGGATATCAAACTTCAGAAGCATCTCATTGACCATGGACTTGAGGTGAGGCAACTCCGGACAAGTATGGGTGGCATGACCGACAACATCATACAAAGCACACTAGATAGTACGTTTTGGAGGCCAAGGAGGGGTAAGGTTTCTCGAGGTGGTCTTGTCTTTGGTTGCCTTCTTGCTGGCTTTGCCCCCGTTACCCGAAGCTGTCACAACAGGAGGAGGTTCTTGTTGAGGTGGCTAAGGCACTGTAGCAGCGGGAGAGGTCATAGGGACTGGTTGAACTAGGCTCAAAGCAAGATAAGGTTTGGGTTGACTGGGAAAGGTAGTGGATGGAGGATCAAGGTACTAGATGGGAATCCCAAGGGTCAGGTTAGGAAGAGAGAGGGTAGCCATGAAAAGTACCATGTACACTCCTGGGGAGGAGCTAGGAACTGTATCTGACCAGAGGGGTAATGGACAAGCGAGACGGCTCCAATATGGTTAAGGCCTGGAGGAACTATTCCATGAGGGTAAAGAGGCTCATGGATACCAGTTGTAGGTGAAGGGCCAAGAGGAGGAGGTCCAAAAGGTTGAATCAAAGGGCTAGGAGTAGGCTGCGAAGGGCAAGGAGGCTGCAGACTAACCGAAGCGGGTTGCTTGAGGGTAGCTCGAGATGATTGCATCATGCAAACATTCGATGAGCTGGGATCAGAGATAGGAGGAGGAAGACCAGGGAATGTACCAATTAGCAGTGAGGATTCTTTATAGACTCCAGGTGATACACTGGTCAAAGGATCGATGGTTCGCTTATTGGCCACCGAAGAGATGATGGACTCAAGGGAGGTCTGAGACTTCGGTTCGTAATATGTCAGCTGGTCAATGGTGACTATATTTCTGTTATGAGGGAAGGACATCTTGCAGTGAACCGTAGATGGGACAAAAAACATCGCATAGGTGTAGCTACGACCCAATAGAATGTTGTAATCTAAGAGGGCATCGATGACTTCTACGTCAACGCAAACAGTCTTGCCAGCAAGAGTGATAGGAAAGTTGTAGAATAGGCCAATAGGCTGGGAGGCGTGGCCATCCCGTGCTCAGAGAGTGATCGTGGAAGGAGACAACTCAGGTGATCTGTGTTGCTTCCAAACCGAAGCAAACATCACATAGGTGGATGCCTCCTCATCAATGATACACCGGGAAACGTTGGTGTTCTGGATCTTGACTGGGATTTGGAAGGCGACGAAAGAAGGGAGAGGAGGATGTTTTGATCGGTCAACATCAAAGACAATCAATCGATCATCGTGTTAGCCATCAGTATTTTTTACATTGTTAGTGATGACTATATCTACAGCTGAGTTTTCTAGAAACTGATTTCCTTATGTCAATATGTCATCCAGAAAACCCTCCCAAAACTTTCTCTGCCCTTCTACTCATTCAATCCATCCCTGGAGAAATCAAAACCTCATGGTCACAATCCTATCTAGCTTCAGCCTTATTGGTCTGCCCATCAGCTTTAAAAGGCAAATCCACATCTGTTTCAAAAGTCTCCCCTATGTTAGGAAGTGGCGCTTAAGACATTTCACCCTTGGCAATCATCAAAAAGCCAAAAAGCCTCCATCTGCTACAGGCCTACCATGACTGACCTCTTACTTTGCAAATGAAATTGACAAGCAGCCCTAAGTCGCGCCACTTATATCCCCTAGATCTCAGCACTGCATAAAACCCAACCTCAAGCTGACTATTAGGTTTGTCACAGTGTTCTATGGTTCTACAAAGGCAGGAAATATATTTCATCTCATGGAGTAAATGTTTGAGTTTACAATTAGAGGAACAGCTGCTTCTAAATGTAACTTGAGCCTTTAGATATGTCTGCAAAACAGAAAGCTACTCATCTGGAATTCACAGCTCTTTCCAGCATGAAAATCACAGGAAAAAGGTCACCACTGTCTCAGCAAACTGGTAAATTTTCAAGGCCCAGAACCTCCTTCATTTACAAGCAGAGGGTTAGGGTGCCTCCTTCATCCATAAGCAGAGGGCGCAGGCCAGTGTTGACTCAGAAGGTTGCAAAAGTCCAGGTTTGCCTTTACTGAAACAATGAAACAATATCTTCAGGTTTCATGAATGGCTAATGATCATAACAGGAATGTAGTGGAAATATGATAAACTCAAAGGAAAAGGGAGTTTGGCCTGATAAAGGAGCCTATTTCAAACTTGCAAATCATATGAATTGTTGAACTTTAGAAGGGCCTGTCATCAGTAAACATCCAAATCATAAGAAGCCTGTTTTGTTCAAGATCAAATGGAATAGATGCTGTTAACCAATGCCATTACACAGGCAGAAAGAAAGCCCTTAGCTTTTCAAATACACTGACCTTCTTAGTCACAAAGAGTTTTTGTCAAGTAACAGGTCATGAGATAAACAATCCAAATGATAAATTTCTCAGTCACCCTTAGAACAGTGTCACTGTGGCTAGGGTTTCTTCTAAAACACAGTGATGCTTGCAAGTAAAGATGCTAAGATTGGTGTTTTTCAAGTAGTTTACTTACCACCACATTCAGAGAAAGGCTGTGTCAAACATAGTAGTCAAAAAGCCTTCGGATACCTTACCTGATGAAGAGCCTCCTCCATGCATGAGTAGAGGGCCAAAGCCATTGCAAGTTGCTGAAGCTGATTGATATAAAATATAATGGAAGGATACCAAAAAACTGAATAGGAGTCATTGCACAGGTAAGTGTTACTGTTTATGGTGCAAAGGTATTGATTTCCCTCTTCAAAAAGCTATCTGTCAGACTGTACCTATAGTGGAAAGAAGGAAATGTTATGAATAATGTATGCTATTGATACCAAAAGGAGTAGTTGCTTTAGAGAAATGGTTAAAAGCATCTCACTATCACCTGCCCAGAAGCCTAAAGAAGATCCTTTTGAGTAAACAGTGAAGCATAGTGTGAAAGCAAGCCATCAAAAGAGCGCACTTACAGTCCCAAGGGAAGCTTGTGAATCACCTGGAAGCAGCAATCATCAAACACTTTGAAAGAACACAGGCCATCTCATGCTGAATAAACAATCGCCAGGGTATACAATCTTATGAATAGGTAGAAGAAGTTGGTTTTGATGAGTTGACACTGTTTATATGTCTTATAACAAACACAGTTGTCATTATTCCAAAGGGCAGATGTAGCACAAAACTGCATGGAAAAAGGACCTGCAGACAAGGCCTTTTAAAATTTTGTCACCAAGAAGATTTCCCCTTTAAAGTTATTATTCACTATGTTCCAAAGGTCTTTCAGCCTGTGATCATTGTTGGATAGTTTAAAAAGAAGAAGCACAACCTTTATTTTGAGGGAAAAAGGGTACTATATACTACACCTACAAGCAGAGATTTGAAAACCCACTATAGGTAAAAGATGAAGAAGTTGCCGAAGATCAAGAGTTGTCAAAGCAAAGTGACAAATCACCTGTGTTATTAAAACACCGTAGCAGAAGTGGTGGAGTTGGTCGACTTAATTGGTCAAAGTTCAGAGCTCGGGGTCAGAATCAAGGTGCGGGTATATATATTCAAATAACAAACCCACTGTTTTAAAAAAACAAACAGAGTTAAAGATCAATGTTAATTCCGAAAGGTTAAATGACCGTTGGAGAGTTATGGTGACATAGCATCAAAAGGTAAGTACGGTGTAAAGTTTTCATTTTCAAAAAACTGAAGAAGAGCCCGCGCCTCTAGCACCAAGGCGAGAAAATCCGGTCGAAAATTCACAAGTATACACTGTGCAGAGGCAGCGCGACGTGCCTGGGTTTTGGCGCGACGTGCCTGGGCGGAATTTTGCACAGGGCTCTTTGTCGGCACGATGTGCCTGTACGTTGGCGCGACGTGCCTGTACAAGGCCGCCCGACCACACGACAGGCCGGCGGGCAGGCAAGCACTTAACTGTGGCGGGTTTCTTCAAGGTTGCACGCGCGGTATCCCAAAGTCGACATTGTTTCGGCTTTCAAGCGGATGTTCATCAAAGTTCGAGGTATTTTATGCTCCCCCATCAAATTTCAAGGTTTTGATAAAGGACAATAAGGTTGAAAACCCGAGACCTTGCCATTATTGTTAGAAACAAAAGCGACCTTTCTACACGGTGGGCGAACTATTGCAATATGATAAAAGGCCGAATTTGTCATTCAAAGAGCACATATAGAGATACGGGGAGTTTTAAATTGTCTTCATGAATTTGTGCTTTGATTAGAAGAAAGCTTTGTTATGAAAAGACAGGGTTTGGTCTTAAAGGAGAAAATTGTCTTCACAGTCCTCCAGACCTTGCCACATTGTCAAAACAGTGAAGTGCACTCAGCAAGGGAGTTTTGACATTCTTGTTGTTTGAAAAAGAAAACTCATAAAATCTCTGTCTAAGAGCTTGATAATCTTCTAAAAACTCTGTCATTATCACCCCAAACCTGTGTATTGGCACTCTTAGCATATGTGTGGTGTTTTGCTTGATATGCAAACAATGCAAAGAAGGCACACTTGCACATGACAGAATTGTTAAATGGTTGAAAGCCTCCTTGAGCAAGGAGTTTTGGTATGTTGGTTAACATCAAAGATTTCAAAGAACAGAGTGACTGTTGGCATTCTCTCACAAGCACACCTTTTAGCAAACTGCCCCCCTGTTTCACTATATTTTTCACTACTGTGAGTATGTTGGCAAAGAGATCTTCAAAGGTGAAAAGCATATTGAGAGACAGAGTTGTTGGTGGTTAAATGTAAACATTGGAGGCAGAAGTACACATGTGATGGTTGATCCGTTAACTTCACAAGAAAAAGTGTCCTTCATAAAGCACTGTGTATTGATTTTTCATCTAACCTAGGTCTGCCCTCTTTTTCACCATATTATCATTTTGAAAAGCTGATTGACAAAGAGACTCTAAGGATAAATAGTACACTGAAGGGAAGATTTCATTGATGGGATTCTAACTTTGGAGGCAGAGGTACAAAAGTGGTTTTTGTTTTCTTAAAACTTCACAAATGAAAAGGGCCACTTTCTAAAGGGCAGAGTTCTTGGTGATTGCATTTAATATTGAGACAGAGGTACTGGTGTAGTGTTGACCTTTGAGATTCACAAGTAAAGAGAGTGTGTTTCCTAAACCATTGTGCATTGATTTTACATCTAACTTGGGTCTGCCTTTCCAGAAACCATATTGTATCATTGTGAAGAATTGTTGACAGAGAGATTCTAAAGGTGAATAGGGCCATTTTCTAGAAGGCAGGGTTGTTGATGATCGAATTTAACATTGAAGCCAGAGGTACAAAGGTGGTGATTGATTTCTCAAAATTCACAGTGAAGGTGTTTTCCTAAACACGGTGGGCTAATATTTCACCTAACCAAAAAAGTCTCTTTTCTTTTCCTTTGTGTGATCTCTTTATAGGAATGCGGTAGCGAGAGGGTATTTTAAAGGTAAATAACACCGAAGCCGGGGTTTTAACATTTGAGTTTTGTTTTTGAAGACACAAATACCGGTGTGGGTTTTGGCCTCTAACGAATTCACAAGAGGAGTGATTGTTCAAAACTGTGCACAGGGAATCTACACAACAGTTTGTCCCATCTTTACACATGGTACCCTATTTAAAAAGTTTGCCTGGATGAAGTGCATCCAGAGGTGAAGGGCTGGTTTTAAGGAGAGCAGAGGTTGTTTATTCAAAGAAACATTGTTGCAATCTATCCTAACCACATTGTCTATCTGTCCAAACAGCATATTGCCACAGTTTCAATCTAGAAGGGCATTTTGCATGCAGTGAAGGCAGTATTTTTTGTTCAAGAAAGGGTTTATCGTTGTTGAATGCTCCTGGATTCTATATGGCCAATCAAAAGCAAAATGAACTCTGTCACTTATTAAACACAGTGGTTTTAACTGTGTAGATATCTTTTGATTAATTGTGTTTACATTGTTAAATATATTGAATGGGCTGTGTACAAGAGGGTAGTGCTTTGCTCAAAGAAAAGTCCATTAGTTTTATAACTGTTGCAAGAACTTTGCTACCACCTCAGAAACTTTTTAAACTCTGCCAACTTGTACTATGAGCAGTAAAATCTGACTGTGTAAATACACTAAGGTTGACCGTGTTCATATTGTTGAGTTTATTGGATTAAGTGGCACACAAAGAGAAAGGGCAGTGTTTTGAAGAGGAGCACAGTGAGGCAGCGCAGCAAGGTAAAGGAGAACACATTGATGATATGCAGCACAATGATAAAGAGTAGCGCCATGAAGAAACTCAAAACAGTAATGGAAATTGAAGAAATTGAAGGAGAGGCGCCTAGCACGGAAAGAAGAAAAAAGCATATCAGCCCTTGATATTTTGGCTTCAGCTTCGGAGCATGTTTTATGGACCCTTGAGGGTCATGCATGCCAATTTGAGCTTTGTTTCGGAAACTTTTTGTGTTTTGGCATTTTTTTTTTTGGGTTTTTGGCCAAAAACTCATAAATGCGCCATTTCAGGTTTGATGAGTCGTCAAGGAGGAGGATGATGCGCCGATGGATGCCATAATTCCGCAGTCAGCTCTCCGGTGCCCAGGCATTTGAAGATGTGGCCTCAAATTGGCGAAAACACCCTCTTTTTGCATTTACGCATGCATATCGACGACTGCTGTTTTACGGGTTTTTGCACACAGGTACAGTTTTGAGGGACTTTCAGAGATCAGATTGAGATGATTCCACTTGCATTGGAAAGCAGACACAGAGAGCTTTCCAACGAGCCATCATGAGCCTCATTTCAACATCGGGAAGGCTTCCATTTTCATCCAGCAAGTCAGGGGACCTTTTTCAGGCATAAATATGAAGTATTTTTGCAATTTTTGAACTCCAAAAATCTGTTTTTCCCAAATGTGCGTTAGGCTATTTTTATCATGGGAAAATCATGTAAAGTCAATATAATTTCCGTTTTTAGCAGTTTTTTAGATATTTTATGGGATATTTTGTGCCTTGGGCTTTGCAAAGCCTCAGGGACAAGTTTAGATATTTTGACTTGGCCAATGGGATAGCTAGTTGCTCCATGAGGTTTTCCTCCCTCAAGCCTATTTATTCCATGGTTCTCATTGTAAATCAGAGGCTGAACTTGAGAGAAAAATTAATGCATTGGTCATATGAGCTTTGAAGAATACACTTGAGTTATGATTTTTGGACTGCCTCTTGGATGCTTTTGAGGAATGTTGAAGGCTTGTTGATGGATTCCTTGACATGGTAGAATGGTATAGTGCTTCTTAATGTGTTTTGTCTTCTCGTTTTCACTCATATTTCATTTTTCTTGCTGCTATAGATCAGTAAAGATTGATTTTGAGACATGCCCATGGAGGCACCTCAAAATCCATGAATCTTCATAGCTTGATGTTTTCTTCTCCCTTAGTTATGCTAAATAATTCTTAGCTGCTCTTTAGTAACCTAAGGTGTTGTTGCTAAGTTTTATTCATCAGTTCCATGTATGTTGAGTAGGATGTATGGTTTTCCCTACCTACCTATCAGCTGCCCATAGTTCTGTCCATAAAACTTTCTCTTTGACTGATTTGTTGATCATCTTGTTGAACCAAGGAGGCCTAGTCCCGATCTAGCCCTTTGCCTAAAACTATGAAAACTTGTTTGTCAAAGTGCCCAATGACTTAGAGACTATGTTTAGGCGTTCCGGCATAGTTTATGAGTTGTTAGTTTGTCTTATATGTTTTTCCCCAAAGTCTGATAGCCATTTCCCGAAGTTAGAGGGTCTTATACCTCTATGTATGGCTGGAATGTTTGATTTCTATGTGTTAATTAGCTTATAGTTATACTTAGCATGATCAATGGCTTGCTATTACATGTTTATGTCTGCTATTAACTAGTTAGCACTTGAAATCCCTTGTCTTTCACCAACTTATTGTCCACTTAATCCATTTTGCCCAGAGATCCCTTCTACCGTGAATCAAATCGGCCCTGCAGCAGCTTTACATCATCA
Source organism: Pinus albicaulis (assembly GCA_034641835.2). NCBI lineage: Eukaryota > Viridiplantae > Streptophyta > Pinopsida > Pinales > Pinaceae > Pinus > Pinus albicaulis. The sequence goes on along the minus strand of CM076571.1, from coordinate 720,328,738 downwards.
CCTCATAAGCTTCCTTGACCTGTTTGACCCCATAGCCCAATTTATCTACATCTTGTTATCCAGTTTATGTATTTGATCAGTTTCATCCCTCACAAACTTAAAAAATCAAAAAACTAAAAACATACTTCATAACTAGCCTAATATCAGAACACCGCAAGTAAACACACCGACATCTTTTGCACATATAGAGAGAGCCCTCTCTGAGTCCAGGAAGGCTAGGTCCTTGGGCTCCAAAGCTTGGTTTGATGTTACATCGTCATTTGGCTAGCCAATCGGCCAAATCACGGGACCCTAACATAATGGCGATCACGGTGGGACTTACTGAGTTCATGACAATCTAGCGAACTCTTATAGACTCTTTAGTCCTTCAATCCTAAACTCAGACCATCAGCCTTTAGAATCATTTAGTGTAAACTCTCTGTTTCACCATCTTAGCGAAGTGATGAATCAGGTTTATAACACTCTTACATCCTAGGCTGCACATAAAACTTAGAAAAAACCACAAAAAACTCCCTTAGATTGGTTTTTGATAGTATTGGTGGTGGACCATACAAATATACCTCAAAACAACTAAAAATCCACCTGGCGACTCCACTAGCCTCCAGTAGGCCTTACTACCTTGCTAAATTTTAGAATTCCATCCGATTTAGCCACCTCATCGCCTCACTAACATAATGGCGATCACGGTGGGACTTATTGAGTACATGACAGTCTAGCAAACTTTTATAGGCTCCTTAGTCCTTCAACTTTTAACTTAAACCATCAACCTCTAGAATCATTTAGTGTAAACTCTCTGTTTCACCATCTTAGCAAAGTGATGAATCAGGTTTATAACACTCTTACATCCTAGGCTGCACATAAAACTCAGAAAAAACCACAAAAATACTCCCTTAGATTGGTTTTTGACAGTATTGGTGGTGGACCATACAAGTATATCTCAAAACAACTGATAATCCACCTGGCGACTCCACTAAACTCTAGTAAGCCTTACTATTTTACCAAGCTCCAGGCTACTATCCGATAGACCTATCCCATCACTCACTAACATAGCGGGAGATGGTGGGACACTGAGTACATAATAGTCCAGCAAACTCTTATAGACTCTTTAGTCTTTTAGGTACCATAAACAAGCAAGCAGTCCCTAGACCCATTTTTTAGAGTAAACTCTTTTTGTTCTCATCACCCTAGCAAAGTGTTGAAACAAGTCTAGGATACTTTAACAAACCATAGGCTGCACATAAAACTCAGAAAATCCAAAAACATTCTCAGTTTAGTTACTGGTGGTGGACCATAGCTATCTTCACAACAGCAACCCAGTTCCACTTGGCGACTCCACTAATCCATCCCTTTTATTTTGACCATCCTTCACCTTAGTAAAACTTAGAAAAAAAAAAAAAAAAAAAACCATTCATCCAGAACATTCACCAATACCATTCTCTTTAAACTCTGGATCTAAAATCTGGCTTCCCGAAGAATCAATACCAGATCCCATCCAGACCCAAATCCCCCTATCATAGTAGATGACCCAGAGAAGATTCTGTGGCAAGCTTCTGAAACTGATCATCTAGCTACCGATAGATCCATCCGTAGAGCAAGATCTGTACCTAAACATCGCACTATCCTACTAGATTCACCTTTTGAGCTAGAGTCATCACAAGCTCTTCCCAGAAGCAAATCATATAGTAAGATAAACTTCGACGATCTTGAACCCCCGAACCCACCACAGAGTCCTATTAGAGAAGCTTCACCCACCACTCCTCCTGATTTCCAGCTTCTTTATCAATTTGGCTCCTATCATCCTAGATCTGCTCAAAACCAGATCGCTAGTCCAAGTTCATCTGCTACACCTGTTCAAACCACTTCATTTCAGCCTACTAGTCCTCATCTTGTACATCATCCATTAGCTCCAGTCATGGCAGCCTGGTACGCACCTTTGGTGTTACCACCACCTTTAGCTCCTCTCCCAAACAAATATCAAGACAAAATCCCACACTTTACCGGAGAAGACACCACCACACCTCAACAGCATATAAGTAGAATGACTGATGCTTATGAATACCTAGAGGTACAAGACGAGACTGTCAGAATGAGAATATTCGCTCAAAGTCTTGGTGGTGAACCCAAAGCATGGTTCAAAAGCTTAGCTCCAAACAGTGTCCATGATATCCCAGAACTACATCAAGTTTTCAGAAACAGGTGAGAAATACGAAGAAACCCCATTCAAATCCTGTCAGAATATAACAGCCTAAAACGGGAAAATGGGGAAAGTGTCCAAGCTTACTGTACTAGGTTCAACAGTGTATATAACTCCCTTCCACCTCATTTCAAACCTCCACTTGGTTTAGCTTTGGAAAAATTTCCTGAGGGTTTTGATCCGGACATGACATATCATCTGAGAGATAAGGATCCCCCTACCTTGGAGGAAATGCAACAAATAGCCATAAAAGCAGATGCCAACTTAGCTGAAAAAAGAGATAGAACTAGATCAGAAAGAAAAGTCACATATAGAGATGAGGTCTCCACTTCATCACCTTCCCTAGATCCCAGAATAGATGACTTAGTCAAATCCATGGCCAAAATGTGGGAAAAGATAAATGAAAAGGCGCCTATTAGGGACAACCAGCCAAACCCTCCAAACAGAAACTGAAACCAAAACTTTAGGAGGGAACAGCCCCAAAACAGACCAAGAGAAAATGACCAACAGATTAGACCACCATTCAATGAAAACTATGTGGAAGAGGATGACAGGGATACAGAACCTCTTGATGAACATCATTTAAACCTCATAGGATCTGATAATGAGAGTGAGGTGTACCTCACAGAAGAAGAACAAGCGTTCTTTTCTCCTAATCAGGATGAGAGCAACTATGAAGATCTCGACGACCCTGCCATAGATTTTCAGAATGCCATTATAGAAGCTCATAGGAAATATAATCTTAGAAGTAGAAAAAACCAAAACCATTCCAAAAATAATAGTCCTAACAATACCAAAATCTCTGATAACATCCTAAATAAGACCATGGATAGTAGCAAAATTGGGGCCAAAAAGACTGACCAAAACAAAGGTAAGGCCATTCAGAAAAGTACTAGCTCAGACACTCCTAGTACCTCTACAGAAACCCCAAATTTGACTGTATCAAACGAAGTCCCAAGCCAAAGTCAGCAAATTAAGAACATAGAAAAAGTTATGTCTGAGAAAGCTGAAACAAATCTTCCCAAGCTACCTACTCCTTTTAGTTTCGAAGGGGAAATTTCCAAAATAAAAATTACCATACCCCTCATAGAGCTAATAACTGTAGATAGGTATAGATCTCAAATATTCAAAGTTTTTGACCTAGAGAGCAAGGCAGATACCTTGAATCTAACTGACAACAAACCCGAGCTTTTATTTGGCCCTAAAGTAGAAGGTGAATACCAAGAAGGATCTATTTCTCCTTTCTATGTAAGCTTAAACATACGGGACAAAATATTACATAACGCCATGTTAGATTCTAGTGCTTCCCATAACCTCATGCCTAAAGCAGTCATGGAAAACCTGGGACTAGAAGTAACTCAACCTTACAAAAATCTGTATTCTTTCGACTCAAGCCAGGTCAAATGTTTAGGTCTAATAAAGAATCTAGATTTTTCCCTAACACAACTACCAGCGAAAAACTTAGTCATGGATGTAGTAGTGGCCGATATCCCACCCAAATATGGAATGCTACTATCAAGAGCATGGGCTGCCAAAATACAAGGTAGTCTTCAAATGGATATGTCATTCGCTACTATCCCGGTTTTTAACCAAACTAGGAGGTTATACCGAGAGACTCACATGAAATACATGGTTAGCAATAGAGATAGGCCAAACAATACTCCCATCTATTCCATTCATTCCAATTTAGATTCTTTTATCTTATAAAATGAAAGTGATATAAGCAAACAGATAAAAGAAAATGAAGACTTATCCAAACCATTGCTGAATGAAGAAATTGATGACCAAAGTCCCAAGAAACCTGAAAAACAACTTAGTATCATGTATGAAAAAGAAGCTCTTTGGAGTATAAGCTTTGACGGTTCTTGTGGCAGAACAGGTTCAGGGGTGGGCATCTGGATACACAATACTAAAGAAGGTCATTCTTTTAGATTGGAATTCCAATGTACTAATAACATTGCGGAATATGAAGCCCTTCTCATTGGTCTACAAATACTCAAGGACTTAGGCGCCAAGAGAGTATCAGCCCAAGGAGACTCAGAGCTTGTAATCAGGCAAATCAAAGGTGAATATTCGGCAAAGAATCCAAGACTAAGAGAATATAGGAATGCAGCTTTGGATATCCTTAAAACTTTTGAGAAATATGAACTTACCTATATCCCTAGGATTCAAAACAGCCTAGCGAATGAGCTTGCCTTTGCTGCGAGTAATGGTCAAATTCCATGCCTAAGTGAACAATATAGTACTTAGGTCAAACATCACCCTACAGTACCAGATAATCTTTACCATTAGCAAATATTCCAAGATGATGATCAAATTGATGATTTCCTACAATCTAGGAATGAGTTTGAAATAACCAAAAAAGACTTAGGAGATAAAGAAAGGAAACACAGCCAAAGTCAAGACCAAGAGCTAAATCCACCTTTGTGGACCAATCTAAACCTGGTAGACCATCCATATGACAATGAAATAGGAGAGGACATTGACCAAAGGGAACTCGAAGTCTTACACTTCGAAAATGACACCATACCCAGAGGGCTCGCACCTTTAGAAGAATTGTTTGACTTTAACGATGTGGCCAAAAAACCAAAGATGGAATCTACAGAGGATGACATAGAGGAATACAACATAGGAATTCCAAAAGAACCCAAAAACATTAAACTATCCAAAACCCTCCCGCCTCACATAAAACAAAGGTACATCAATTTATTCAAATAATTTAAAGATGTGTTCGCATGGGGATACCAAGATCTAAAATCATATGATACAAGCATCATCCAACATAAAATTCCCCTCAAAGAAAACCAGAAGCCTTTCAAACAAAAGTTAAGAAGGATAAACCCAGTATTACTACCGTTGGTTGAAAAAGAAATTAAAAAGATGTATGATGCTGGGATAATAGTGTCTCTCCGATACTCTGAGTGGGTATCAAATCTAGTATCAGTTAGAAAAAAGACTGGTGAAATCAGACTCTGTATAGATTTCCGAAACCTAAATAGGGCATGTCTTAAAGATAACTATCCTCTGCCCAAAATGGACCACATACTTCAGAAGGTAGTAGGCGCTAAAAGAATCTCATTGCTTGATGGTTTTTCTGGTTATAACCAAGTATTGGTTTACCCTACCGATCAACATAAGACAGCTTTCACCACCCCTTGGGGCACTTTTATGTACGTTAAAATGCCTTTTAGACTGATGAATGCTGGCGCCACATTTCAAAGAGCCATGGACATAGCCTTCTCAGAAGACATAGGTGTTTTCATAGTCATATATCTTGACGATATAACGGTATATTCTAAATCAGATGAAGAACACCTAGCACACTTAAGAAAAGTTTTCAACAAATGCAGAAAGTATGGTTTATCCCTAAACCCCAAGAAAACACTTTTCGGTCTAGAGGAAGGAAAACTCCTAGGTCACATTATTTCGGAAGAAGGAATTAAAATAGACCCCCAGAGAATCGAAGGTATTTTACAGATAAGTCACCCCAGAAACATAAAGGAGTTACAGTCCTTTATCGGCAAGATAAATTTCTTGAGAAGATTCATCCCAAACCTTGCCGAGCTCCTGAAAGAGATCACAAATATGTTAAGAAAGGAGGTCGGGGTTAAATGGACTATAGAAGCCAAAAAATCTTTTGAACTAATTAAAAGGGCTTTAACTGAAACACCAGTATTGATAAGCCCTGACTTCACCAAATATTTTTACATTTTCTCATTTGCCTCAGAACATACAATAGCTGCGGTGTTGTTGCAGAAAAATGCAGCCGGGCAGGAGCAACCCATTGCCTTTTTAGCAAATCCCTGAGAGATGCCCCCTTGAAATATAACATCATGGAAAAACAGGCATTCGCATTGGTAAAGGCACTAAAGGATTTCCGAGTTTACATCTTACATTCTCATGTCATAGCTTTCGTCCCTAATACTGTCGTCAAAGACATTCTCAACCAAGATCCCGATGGTAAAAGGGGAAAGTGGATTGCTATCATCCTAGAGTATGATTTAGAAATCAGGCCTACTAAACTAGTTAAAGGACAAGGACTCACGAGATTAATGGCTGAAACCAACCTCCAAGCTTTAGATATAAATTTTGTCGATGCCTTAGAAGAACAAGAAGAGTGCACACTTCCCCCTATCGATCAAACATTTTTGGATTCACCTTGGTATGCAGACATTCTCTATGTATTAACTTATATGAATGCTCCTCTGTCTTTATCAAAAACAAAAGCAAGATTCCTCAAACAAAAATATTTAAAGTTTTGCATTATAGACAGTTCTCTGTATTGGAAAAATCCTACTGGTATGCTACTTAAATGTTTGCTCGAGTCTGATGCAGAGAAAATCATGCGGGAAATGCATGAAGGGGAATTTGGAGGTCATCTCTACTGGAAAACTACTGCAAACAAAATCCTTAGAGCCGGTTATTATTGGCCCACCTTGTTCCCTGATACTCACAAACTGGTCATGAACTGCCATAAATGTCAAATTTTTGATGGCAAGAAAAAGCTTCTACCTTTGCCCATACATCCCATCATAGTTGAAGGACCCTTCCAACAATGGGGTCTAGACTTCATTGGGGAAATTCACCCCTCCTCCTCCGCTCAACATAAATGGATCCTCACAGCCACTGATTACTTTACCAAATGGATAGAAGCCATACCATCTCGGAACGCCACTGATTCAGTCATCATCACGTTCCTAGAAACCAATATCCTATCCAGATTTGGTTGTCCCAGGAAAATCATTACAGATAACGCTGATGCCTTCTCTTCCAAGAAAATGATAGACTTTTGTCACAAGTATCATATTTCATTAGGGCATTCCACAGCCTATTACCCTCAAGGTAATGGTTTAGCCGAGTCTTCTAACAAAAGCCTAGTCAACATTATCAAAAAACTTCTTGAAAAAAATAAAAAAGCATGGCATCGGAAACTAGTACACGCCTTATGGGCTGATAGATTAACTACCAAGAAATCCATAGGTATGTCCCCTTACCAGCTAGTTTATGGTATAGATGCCATTTTCCCAACATCTTTAGGGGTTCCGGTAATGAAACTATTACAAGAAGTCCAAATAGAAGAAAATGACATACAAAGGAGAGTAAATCAGACTATCCATTTAGAACAAACCAGAGAAGAAGTTTACCAAAGGGATCAGTTAGCTCAAGACAAAATTAAACAACTTTTTGACAGGAGAACTAAGGAAAATGATTTTCAGATTGGAGATAAAGTTTTAAAATGGGATTCTAGAAGAGAAGATAAAGGTAAACATGGCAAGTTTGAAAATTTATGGAAAGTGCCTTACATCATCAGCTCAGTCAGTGGAAATAACGCTTTCTTCTTGCAAGAACCTGATGGGACTGAAATTTTTGGGGGTCCTGTGAATGGCAGGACATTGAAACATTATTTTTGTCAGGAGCTCCATTTTTGAGTTTGAGACACTTTCAGTCATTGTACATACCATTGTTTGAAATATTGAAAAAATAGAAAAGTCAAAAACAGTAAAAGATAGGAAAGTCAAAAACAGTAAAAAGCAGAAAAGAGGGCAAGTGAAGATAGAACAAAGGCCCCATGTTCCAAAAAATAGTCCTTCGGAAAGCGCGCAAGTCTAAATGCCGCTACTGGTACTTCAATGTCTTGTTCAGCTATCTAGCCTAATCATAGCTGAGCATGTTTAAATTTATTTGCTGATAAGTTAGTGAGTGCCAAGATAGTCAACATTGTGTAAGATTGACTTATCACAGAGCTTAGATTAGGGAGAGATTCTGGTTCCACATGCCTAAAAACAGAACCAAAGAGAGAAGCGAGGGATGAAAAACACATTGTACATCTTAGCCCCGCTTGTCTAGTTTCCTTTTGTTGCAGAATAACATTTGTGTGCAGCTTGTCTTTTATGCCGCAAATGCATGACAAATCAGACTGCCTAATCCTGATTTGATCATTTTTGAATTTCATGTTGTAGATTAGAGAATGAAATCTTGTCAAACTGCTTAATCTTGACAGTTGATCTAGCATAGGTAGAGAAATGAAGGAGTTCATCAGCTTAATCTGAACTCCCGGCAGATATAAGAGTAGAAGTAGATAGGTTCATTTTGCAAAAAGAAAAATATGCATTGTCAAAAGGCTGCTAGTTCAAATGCGCCAAAGAGAAGAAAAAATGTTAGGAAAGATAGTGGGGTAGGTAGAAGTATCATTGATGTTAACCATGCTGTCATTTTTCGGAAATAACATCAAGAGAAGGGTAAATTTTGCGCCAATGGATAAGGCACTGGTCTTCATAAGCCAAAAATCTGAATTTTGAATTTCTCTGACAGAGAACTCCTGCGAATGGAGCCCTTTGTTAGCCATCAGTATTTTTTACATGTTAGTGATGACTATATCTTCAGCTGAGTTTTCTAGAAACTTATTTCCTTATGTCAATATGTCATCCAGAAAACCCTCCCCAAAACTTTCTCTGCCCTTCTACTCATTCGATCACCCCTGGCGAAGTCAGCCCTCATGGTCACAATCCTATCTAGCTTGACCTTGATGATGCCTTACATCGACTTTAAAGAAAACCGTCCACATTAACTACAAAAGTCTCCCCTATGTTAGGAAGTGGCGTTTTAGGACATTTCACCTTTGGCAATCCTCAAAAAGCCAAAAAGCCTCCATCTGCAAAAGACCTACCATGACTGATCCCTTAATTTGCAAATGAAATTGACAAACAACCTTAAATCGCGCCACTCATATTCCTTAGGTCTCAGCACTGCATAAAGCCCAATCTCAAGCTGACTAGTAGTTTTTTCACAGTGTTCTATGGTTTCTACAAAGGCAGGAAATATAACTTTATCTCAGGAGGAAATGCTTGAGTTTTACAATTAGAGGAACAAGCGCTTCTAAATGTAACTTGAGCCTTTAGAATATGTACGCAAAACAGAAAGCTACTCATACGGACCTTCTGACTCTTTGTTGCAAAGTCAGTCCACGGTGAAAGGGTTGCCTTCGCCACTGTCTCAGCAAAATGGTAAATTGTCAAGGCCCAGAACCTCCTTCATTTACAAGCAGAGGGTTAGGGCGCCTCCTTCATCCATAAGCAGAGGGCGCAGGCCAGTATTGAATCAGAAGGTGGCAAAAGTCCAGGTTTGCCTTTACTGAAACAATGAAACAATATCTTCAGGTTTCATGAATGTAATTGATGATCATAACAGGAATAGAGCTTGCAATATGCTAGCTCAAAAGAAAGGAAAATCTGAGTTGATAAAGGAGCTCATCTCAAACTTTCAGAATCATGTGAATTTTGAACAGACTTTAAAAAGGCACATCATCAGTAAACATCCCAATCATAAGAAGCCTGTTTTGTCCAAAATCAAATGGAATAGATGCTGTTAACCAATGCCATTACACAGGCAGAAGGAAAGCCCCTGGTTTTTCAAAAAAGCACTGACCTTCATAGTCACAAAGAGTTTTTGTCAAGTAACAGGTCATGAGATGAACAAGCCAAATGATAAATATCTCAGCAACCTTAGAATAGTGTCACTGTGGCTAGGGTTCCTTCTAAAACACAGTGATGCTTGCAAGTAGTGATGCCTAGATTGATGTTGTTCAAATGGTTTACTTACCACCACATTCAGAGAAAGGCTGTGTCAAACATAGTGGTAAAAAAAAAAGCCTTCGGATACCTTACCTGATGAAGAGCCTCCTCCATGCATGAGTAGAGGGCCAAAGCCATTGCAAGTTGCTGAAGCTGATTGATATAAAATATAATGGAAGGATACCAAAAAACTGAATAGGAGTCATTGCACAGGTAAGTGTTACTGTTTATAATGCAAAGGTATTGATTTCCTTCTTCAAAAAGCTATCTGTCAGACTGTACCTATAGTGGAAAGAAGGAAATGTTATGAATAATGTATACTATTGATACCAAAAGGAGCAGTTGCTTTAAAGAAATGGTTAAAGGCATCTCACTATCACCTGCCCAGAAGCCTAAAGAAGATCCTTTTGAGTAAACAGTGAAGTATAGTGTGAAAGCAAGCCATCAAAAGAGCGCACTTACAGTCCCAAGGGAAGCTTGTGAATCACCTGGAAGCAGCAATCATCAAACACTTTGAAAGAACACAGGCCATCTCATGCTGAATAAACAGTCGCCAGGGTATACAATCTTATGAATAGGCAGAAGAAGTTGGTTTTGATAAGTTGACACTGTTTATATGTCTTATAACAAACACAGTTGTCATTATTCCAAAGGGCATATGTAGCACAGAACTGCATGGAAAAAGGACCTGCAGACAAGGCCTTTTAAAATTTTGTCACCAAGAAGATTTCCCCTTTAAAGTTATTATTCACTGTGTTCCAAAGGTCTTTCAGCCTGTGATCATTGTTGGATAGTTTAAAAAGAAGAAGCACAACCTTTATTTTGAGGGAAAAAGGGTACCGTATACTACACCTACAAGCAGAGATTTGAAAACCCAATATAGGTAAAAGATGAAGAAGTTGCCGAAGACCAAGAGTTTTCAAAGCAAAGTGAAGTTGGTTTTGATAAGTTGACACTGTTTATATGTCTTATAACAAACACAGTTGTCATTATTCCAAAGGGCAGATGTAGCACAAAACTGCATGGAAAAAGGACCTGCAGACAAGGCCTTTTAAAATTTTGTCACCAAGAAGATTTCCCCTTTAAAGTTATTATTCACTGTGTTCCAAAGGTCTTTCAGCCTGTGATCATTGTTGGATAGTTTAAAAAGAAGAAGCACAACCTTTATTTTGAGGGAAAAAGGGTACTGTATACTGCACCTACAAGCAGAGATTTGAAAACCCACTATAGGTAAAAGATGAAGAAGTTGCCGAAGACCAAGAGTTGTCAAAGCAAAGTGAAAAATCACCTGTGTTATTAAAACTGCCATTGGCAGTGGTGGAGGACGAAGACTTGGTGGGTAAAGTTAGGGACGAGGTCGAGGAATCAGGTCGATTATAATATTCAAATAACAAACCCACTGTTTTAAAAAAAACAAACAGAGTTAAAGATCAATGTTAATTCCGAAAGGTTAAATGACCGTTGGAGAGTTTTGGTGACATAGCATCAAAGGGTAAGTATGATGTAAAGTTTTCATTTTCAAAAAACTGAAGAAGAGCCCGCGCCCCTCTAGCACCAAGGCGAGAAAATCTGGTCGAAAATTCACAAGTATACACTGTGCAGAGGAAGCGCGACGTGCCTGGGTTTTGGCGCGACGTGCCTGGGCGGAATTTTGCACAGGGCTCTTTGTCGGCACGACGTGCTTGTACGTTGGCGCGACGTGCCTGTACAAGGCCGCCCGACCACACGACAGGCCGACCCGACAAGCACTTGCTGCGCGACGGGTTTTCTTCAAAATTTGCCGCGCAGCTGTCCAGAGTCCCCAGCATTGTTTCAGCTTTCAAAAGCGGGTGTTCATCAAAGTTCGAGGTATTTTATATGCTCCCCCATCAAATTTCAAGGTTTTGATAAAGACCAATGGTACAAACCAGATCTGCCTTATGCTAAAACAAAGCTAACCTTTCCCTACAGTGACTGGGAACTATTGCAATATGGTAAGGCGAAATATATCATTCAAAAGAGCACACGAGTGGGTGCTTTGCCTACTTATCTGTAAGATTGTACTTGATTGAAATCTATTATATGAAAGACAGGTTTGGTTGAAACTATCTTAGAGTCCTTTGTTTCTGCCTACATTGTGTCCAAGGGTGGTGCATATGCTGAAGGACTGGCGCTTGATCTGTTGTTTGAAGAAACTTCTAAATCTCTCTGTCTAAGAAACAAATAAATACCAAAACACTCGTATTATCATAACTATAATGACACTCTGCATGCATGATGTTGTTTTGCCACTTATGCAGCAGTTATGGGCTTTACATGACTATGGTGTTAAATGGTTGAAATCCTCTGAGCAAGGAGTTTGGTATGTTGGTTATCAAAGATTTCAAAGAACAGAGTGACTCAAAGATTTCAAAGAACAGAGTGACTGTTGGCATTCTCTCACAAGCACACCTTTTAGCAAACTGCCCCCCTGTTTCACTGTATTTTTCACTACTGTGAGTATGTTGGCAAAGAGATCTTCAAAGGTGAACAGCATATTGAGAGACAGAGTTGTTGGTGGTTAAATGTAAACATTGGAGGCAGAAGTACACATGTGATGGTTGATCCGTTAACTTCACAAGAAAAAGTGTCCTTCATAAAGCACTGTGTATTGATTTTTCATCTAACCTAGGTCTGCCCTCTTTTTCACCATATTATCATTTTGAAAAGCTGATTGACAAAGAAACTCTAAGGATAAATAGTACACTAAAGGGCAGATTTCATTGATGGGATTCTAACTTTGGAGGCAGAGGTACAAAAGTGGTTTTTGTTTTCTTAAAACTTCACAAATGAAAAGAGCCACTTTCTAAAGGGCAGAGTTCTTGGTGATTGCATTTAATATTGAGACAGAGGTACAGGTGTAGTGTTGCCCTTTGAGATTCACAAGTAAAGAGAGTGTGTTTCCTAAACCACTGTGCATTGATTTTACATCTAACTTGGGTTTGCCTTTCCAGAAACCATATTGTATCATTGTGGAGAATTGTTGACAGAGGGATTCTAAAGGTGAATAGGGCCATTTTCCAGAAGGCAGGGTTGTTGATGATCGATTTTAACATTGAAGCCAGAGGTACGAAGGTGGTGATTGATTTCTCAAAATTCACAAGTGAAAGGTGTTTTCCTAAACACAGTGGGCTAATATTTCACCTAACCAAAAAAGTCTCTTTTCTTTTCCACTGTATGATCTCTTTTATAGGAATACATTGTGGTATTTTAAGGAGTAAATGACACGAGAAGAAGAGAGTTTAACATTTGAGTTTGTTTGAAGACACAAATACCGGTGGGTTGGCCTCTAACAAATTCTGAAAGTGGTGTTCCAAAAGCGTACACGGAAATCTACCTAGCAGTTTGTCCATCTATATGGTACCTATTTAAAGTTTGCTGGATGAAGTGCATCGAGGTGAAGGAGCTGGTTTTAAAGGAGAAGCGAGGTTGTTTTATTCATAGAAAAAATTATTTGCAATCTATCCTAACCACATTTTCTATCTGTCCAAACAGCATGTTGCCACAGTTTCAATCCAGAAGGGCATTTTGCATGCAGTGAAGGCAGTATTTTTTGTTCAAGAAAGGGTTTATCGTTGTTGAATGCTCCTGGATTCTATACGGCCAATCAAAAGCAAAATGAACTCTGTCACTTATTAAACACAGTGGTTTTAACTGTGTAGATATCTTTTGATTAATTGTGTTTACATTGTTAAATATATTGAATGGGCTGTGTACAAGAGGGTAGTGCTTTGCTCAAAGAAAAGTCCATTAGTTTTATAACTGTTGCAAGAACTTTGCTACCACCTCAGAAACTTTTTAAACTCTGCCAACTTGTACTATGAGCAGTAAAATCTGACTGTGTAAATACACTAAGGTTGACCGTGTTCATATTGTTGAGTTTATTGGATTAAGTGGCACACAAAGAGAAAGGGCAGTGTTTTGAAGAGGAGCACAGTGAGGCAGCGCAGCAAGGTAAAGGAGAACACATTGATGATATGCAGCACAATGATAAAGAGTAGCGCCATGAAGAAACTCAAAACAGTAATGGAAATTGAAGAAATTGAAGGAGAGGCGCCTAGCACGGAAAGAAGAAAAAAGCATATCAGCCCTTGATATTTTGGCTTCAGGTTCGGAGCATGTTTCTATGGACCCTTGAGGGTCATGCATGCCAATTTTGAGCCTGTTTCGGAAACTTTTTGTGTTTTGGCATTTTTTGGGTTTTTGGCCAAAAACTCATAAATGCGCCATTTCAGTTTGATGAGTCGTCAAGGGAGGAGGATGATACCGATGGATGCCATAATTCCATGATCAGCTCTCCAGTGATTTTCAGGGCATTTGAAGATCATTCGCCCCCTCAAATTGGCGAAAACACCCTCTTTTTGCACATTCTGCCCGCCATATCAGCAGCCTGCTATTTTCTGGGTTTTTGCACACAGGTACAGTTTTGAGGGACTTCCCGAGATCAGATTGAGGTGATTTCACTTGCGCCGGAAAGCAGACACAGAGAGATTTCCAACGGGCCATCATGAGCCTCATTTCGACATCGGTAAGGCTTCCATTTTCATCCAGCAAGTTAGGGGACCTTTTTCAGGCATAAATATGAAGTATTTTTGTAATTTTTGAACTCCAAAAATCTGCTTTTCCCAAATGTGCGTTAAGCTATTTTTATCATGGGAAAATCATGTAAAGTCAATATAATTTTCGTTTTTAGCAGTTTTTAAGATATTTTATGAGATATTTTGTGCCTTGGGCTTTGCAAAGCCTCAAGGACAAGTTTAGATATTTTGACTTGGCCAATGGGATAGCTAGTTGCTCCATGAGGTTTTCCTTCCTCAAGCCTATTTATTCCTTGGTTCTCATTGTAAATCAGAGGCTGAACTTGAGAGAAGAATTAATGCATTGGTCATATGAGCTTTGAAGAATACACTTGAGTTATGATTTTTGGACTGCCTCTTGGATGCTTTGAGGAATGTTGAAGGCTTGTTGATGGATTCCTTGACATGGTAGAATGGTATAGTGCTTCTTAATGTGTTTTGTCTTCTAGTTTTCACTCATAATTCATATTTCTTGCTTCTATAGATCAGTAAAGATTGATTTTGAGATATGCCCATGGAGGCACCTCAAAATCCCTGAATCTTCATAGCTTGATGTTTTCTTCTCCCTTAGTTATGCTAAAGAATTCTTAGTTGCTCTTTAGTAACCTAAGGTATTGTTGCTAAAGTTGTATTCATCAGTTCTATGTATGTTGAGTAGGATGTATGGTTTTCCCTACCTACCTATCAGCTGCCCATAGTTCAATCCATAAAACTTTCTCTTTGACTGATTTGTTGATCATTTTGTTGAACCAAGGAGGCCTAGTCCCGATCTAGCCCTTTGCCTAAAACTATGAAAACTTGTTTGTCCAAGTGCCCAATGACTTAGAGACTATGTTTAGGCGTTCCGGCATATTTTATGAGTTGTTAGTTTGTCTTATATGTTTTTCCCCAAAGTCTGATAGCCTTTTCCCGAAGTTAGAGGGTCTTATACCTCTATGTATGGCTGGAATGTTTGATTTCTATGTTTTAATTAGCTTATAGTTATTCCTAGCATGATTAATGGCTTTCTATTACATGTTTATGTCTGCTATTTACTAGTTTGCACTTGAAATCCCTTGTCTTTCACCAACTTATTGTTCATTTAATCCATTTTGCCCAGAGATCCCTTCTATTGTGAATCAAATCGGCCCTACAACAGCTTTACATCATCACCTCATAAGTTTCCTTGACCTGTTTGACCCCATAGCCCAATTTATCTACATCTTGTTATCCAGTTTATGTATTTGATCAGTTTCATTCCTCACAAACTTAAAAAACCAAAAAACAAAAAACATACTTCATAACTAGCCTAATATCAGAACACTGCAAGTAAACACACCGACATCTTTTGCACTTATAGAGAGAGCCCTCTCTGAGTCCAGGAAGGCTAGGTCCTTGGGCTCCAAAGCTTGGTTTGATGTTACATCGTCATTTGGCTAGCCAATCGGCCAAATCACGGGACCCTAACATAATGGCGATCACGATGGGACTTACTGAGTTCATGACAGTCTAGCGAACTCTTATAGACTCTTTAGTCCTTCAATCCTAAACTCAGACCATCAACCTTTAGAATCATTTAGTGTAAACTCTCTGTTTCACCATCTTAGCAAAGTGATGAATCAGGTTTATAACACTCTTACATCCTAGGCTGCACATAAAACTCAGAAAAAACCACAAAAAAACTCCCTTAGATTGGTTTTTGTCAAGTACTGGTGGTGGACCATACAAATATACCTCAAAACAACTAAAAATCCACCTGGCGACTCCACTAGCCTCCAGTAGGCCTTACTACCTTGCCAAATTTTAGAATTCCATCCGATTTAGCCACCTCATCGCCACACTAACATAATGGCGATCACGGTGGGACCTATTGAGTACATAACAGTCTAGCAAACTTTTATAGGCTTTTTAGTCCTTCAACTTTTAACTTAAACCATCAGCCTCTAGAATCATTTAGTGTAAACTCTTTGTTTCACCATATTAGCAAAGTGATGAATCAGATTTATAACACTCTTACATCCTAGGCTGCACATAAAACTCAGAAAAAACCACAAAAAACTCCCTTAGATTGGTTTTTGTCAAGTACTGGTGGTGGACCATACAAGTATATCTCAAACAACTGACAATCCACCTGGCAACTCCACTAAACTTCTAGTAAGCCTTACTACTTTTCAAAACGCTAGGCTACTATCCGACAGACCTATCCCATCACTCACTAACATAGCGGGAGATGGTAAGACACTGAGTACATAATAGTCCAGCAAACTCTTATAAGACTCTTTGTTCCTTTAGGTACCATAAACAAGCAAGCAGTCCCTAGACCCATTTTTTAGAGTAAACTCTTTTTTTTCTCATCACCCTAGCAAAGTGTTGAAACAAGTCTAGGATACTTTAAAAAACCATAGGCTGCACATAAAACTCAGAAAATCCAAAAACATTCTCAGTTTAGTTACTGGTGGTGGACCATAGCTATCTTCACAACAGCAACCCAGTTCCACCTGGCGACTCCACTAATCCATCCCTTTTATTTTGACCATCCTTCGCCTTAGTAGAACCTTAGAAAAATCACCCATCCAGAACATTCCCAAATACCATTCTCTTTAAACTTTGGATCTAAAATCTGGCTTCACGAAGAATCAATACCAGAGCTCATCCAGATCCAAATCCCCCTATCATAGTAGATGACCCAGAAAAGTTTCTGTGGCAAGCTTCCGAAACTGATCATCTAGCTTCTGGTAGATTCACCCGTAGAACAAGATCTGTACCGAAACATCGCAATATCCTTCTAGATTCACCTTCGGAACTAGAGTCATCACAAGCTCTTCCCCGAAGTAAATCATATAGTAAGATAAACTTCGACGATCTTGAACCCCTAAACCCACCACAGAGTCCTATTAGAGAAGCTTCACCCACCACTCCTCCTGATTTCCAGCTTCTTTATCAATTTGGCTCCTATCATCCCAGATATGCTCAAAACCAGATCACTAGTCCAAGTTCATCCGCTACACCTGGTCAAACCACCACTGTTCAAACCACTTCATTTCAGCCTACTAGTCCTCATCTTGTACATCATCCATTAGCTCCAGTCATGGCAGCCTGGTATGCACCTTTGGTGTTGCCACCGCCTTTGGCTCCTCTCCCAAATAAATATCAAGACAAAATCCCACACTTTACCGGAGAAGACACCACCACACCTCAACAGCATATAAGTAGAATGACTGATGCTTATGAATACCTGGAGGTGCAAGATGAGACTGTCAGAATGAGAATATTTGCCCAAAGTCTTGGTGGCGAACCCAAAGCATGGTTCAAAAGCTTAGCTCCAAACAGTATCCATGATATCCCTGAACTACATCAAGTTTTCAGAAACAGGTGGGAAATCCGAAGAAACCCCATTCAAATCCTGTCAGAATATAACAGCCTAAAACGAGAAAATGGGGAAAGTGTCCAAGCTTACTGTACTAGGTTCAACAGTGTATATAACTCCCTTCCACCTCATTTCAAACCTCCACTTGGTTTAGCTTTGGCAAAATTTCCTGAGGGTTTTGATCCGGACATGACATATCATCTGAGAGATAAAGATCCCCCTACCTTGGAGGAAATGCAACAAATAGCTATAAAAGCAGATGCCAACTTAGCTGAAAAAAGGGCTAGAACTAGATCAGAAAGAAAGGTCACATATAGAGATGAGGTCTCCACTTTGTCACCTTCCCTAGATCCCAGAATAGATGACTTAGTCAAATCCATGGCTAAAATGTGGGAAAAGATCAATGAAAAAGCTCCTGTTAGGGACAACCAGCCAAACCCTCCAATCAGAAACCAAAACTTTAGGAGGGAGCAGCCCCAAAACAGACCAAGGGATAATGACCAACAGATTAGACCACCATTCAATGAAAACTATGTGGAAGAAGATGATAGAGATACAGAACCTCTTGATGAAAGTCATCTAAATCTCGTAGGGTCTGATAATGAAAGCGAGGTATACCTCACTGCAGAAGAACAAGAGCTATGTTCTCCTAATCAGGATGAGACCAACTATGAAGATCTCGACGATCCTGCCTTAGACTTTCAAAATGCCATAATAGAAGCTCATCGGCAGTATAATCTTAGAAGCAGAAAAAACCAAAACCATTCCAAAAAGAATAGCCCTGACCATACCAAAACCTCTGATAAAATCCTAAATGAGACCATGGATAATAGCAAAATTAGGGCCCAAAAAACTGACCAAAACAAAGGTAAGGCCATTCAGACAAGTATCAGCTCATATATTCCTAGTACCTCTACAGAAACCCCAAAGTTGACTGTATCAAAAGAAGTCCCAAGCCAAAGTCAGCAAATTAAGAACATAGAAAAGGTTATGTCTGAGAAAGCTGAAACAAATCTGCCCAAACTACCTATTCCTTTTAGCTTCGAAGGGGAAATTTCCAAAATAAAAATTACCATACCCTTTACAGAGCTAGTAACTATAGATAGGTATAGATCTCAAATTTTCAAAGTATTTGACCTAGAGAACAAGGCTGATACCTTGAATCTAACTGACGACAAACCTGAGCTTTTATTTGGCCCTAAAGTAGAAGGTGAATATCAAGAAGGATCTATTTCTCCTTTCTACATGAGCTTAAACATCCGGGACAAAATATTACATAATGCCATGTTAGATTCTGGTGCCTCCCATAACCTCATGCCTAAAGCAGTCATGGAAAACCTAGGACTGGAAGTGACTCAACCTTACAAAAACCTGTATTCTTTCGACTCAAGCCAGGTCAAATGTGTAGGTCTGATAAAAAATCTAGACTTTGCCCTAACGCAACTACCAGCCAAAAACTTAGTCATGGATGTAGTAGTGGCTGACATCACACCTAAGTATGGAATGCTACTATCAAGAGCATGGGCTGCCAAAATACAAGGTAGCCTTCAAATGGATATGTCATTCGCTACTATCCCGGTTTTCAACCAAACCAGGAGGTTGCACCGAGAAGCTCGCATGAAATACATGGTTAGCAACAGAGATAAGCCAAATAATACCCCCATCTATTCCATTCATTCCAATTTAGATTCTTTTATCTTATACAATGAAGATGATATACACAAGCAGATAAAAGAAAATGAAGACATGTCCAAACCATTACTGAATGAAGAAATTGATGACCAAAGTCCCAAGAAACCTGAGAAACAGCTTAGTATCATGTATGAAAAAGAAACTCTTTGGAGTATAATCTTTGATGGTTCTTGTGGCAAAGGCAGGGTTCGGAGACGAGGCATGCGGATCACACAATACTAAAAGAAGGTCGTACTGATTAGAATTCCAATGATGTACAAATAACATTGCGGAATATGAAGCCCTTCTCATTGGTCTACACATGCTTAAAGACTTAGGCGCCAATAGAATAACAGCTCAAGGAGACTCAGAGCTTGTAATCAGGCAAATCAAAGGTGAATATTCAGCCAAGAATCCAAGACTGAGAGAATATAGGAATGCAGCTTTAGATATCCTTAAAACTTTTGAAAAATATGAACTCACCTATATCCCTAGGATTCAAAATAGTCTGGCAAATGAGCTCGCCTTTGCTGCAAGCACTAGCCAAATACCATGTATGAGTGAGCCATATGACATCCAAGTGAAACACCGCCCTACTATACCAGATAATCTTGACCATTGGCAAGTATTCCAAGATGATGATCAAATCGATGATTTCCTCCAATCTAGAAATGAGTTTGAGATAACCAAAACAGACTCAGGAGATGAAGAGAGGAAACCCAACCTAAGTCAAGACCAAGAGCTAAACCCACCTTTATGGACCAATCTAAACCTGGTAGACCATCCATGTGATAGGGAGATAGAAGAAGACGTTGACCAAAGAGAACTTGAAGTCTTACACTGCGAAAATGACACCATACCTAGAGGGCTCGCACCTTTAGAAGAATTGTTTGACTTTAATGATGTGGCCAAAAAGCCTAAAATGGAATCTACAGAGGATGACATAGAGGAATACAACATAGGAAATCCAGAAGAGCCTAAGAACATTTAACTATCCAAAACCCTCCCGCCTGACATAAAACAAAGATACATAAATCTATTCAAAGAATTTAAAGATGTGTTTGCATGGGGGTACCAAGATTTAAAATCATATGACACCAGCATCATCCAACATAAAATTACCCTCAAAGAAAATCAAAAACCTTTTAAACAAAAGTTAAGAAGGATAAACCCAGTGTTATTACCATTGGTTGAAAAGGAAATTAAAAAGATGTATGATGCCGGGATAATAGTATCTCTCCGATACTCTGAGTGGGTCTCAAATTTAGTATCAGTTAGAAAAAAGACCGGTGAAATCAGACTTTGCATAGATTTCCGAAACTTGAATAGGGCATGTCTGAAAGATAACTACCCTCTGCCCAAAATGGACCACATACTTCAGAAGGTCGTAGGCGCTAAAAGAATCTCATTTCTTGATGGTTTTTCTGGTTATAACCAGGTATTGGTTTATCCTACCGATCAGCATAAAACAGCTTTCACCACCCCCTGGGGCACTTTTATGTACGTTAAAATGCCTTTCGGACTAATGAATGTTGGCGCCACATTTCAAAGAGCCATGGACATAGCCTTCTCAGAAGACATAGGTGTTTTCATAGTCATATATCTCGACGATATAACAGTATATTCTAAATCAGATGAAGAACACCTAGCACACTTAAGAAAAGTCTTCAACAAATGCAGAAAGTATGGTTTGTCCCTAAAACCCAAGAAAACACTTTTCGGTCTAGAGGAAGGAAAACTCCTAGGTCACATTATTTTGGAAGAAGGAATTAAAATAGACCACCAAAGAATTGAAGGTATTTTACAGATAAGTCACCCCAGAAACATAAAGGAGTTACAGTCCTTTATCGGCAAGATAAATTTCTTGAGAAGATTCATCCCAAATCTTGCTGAGCTCCTAAAAGATATCACAAATATGTTAAGAAAGGAGGTCGGGGTTAAATGGACTATAGAAGCCAAAAAATATTTTGAACTAATTAAAGACTTAGCGAAACACCAGGTAATTAGGGCTTCAACCACCCAAAGATCAAAAGATTTTTACATTTCTAATTTATATAAGAGCAACCCTGTCATTGTAATTATTCTGCAGTGCATAATCATTGGCAGGAACAACCCCATTGCCTTTTTTAGCAAATCCGAGAGATGCTCCTTAATCCCTGCATCATGGAGAAACAGGCATTCGCGTTGGTAAAGGCACTAAAATATTTCCGAGTCTACATCTTACATTCTCATGTCATAGCCTTCGTCCCTAATACTGTCGTCAAGGACATTCTCAACCAAGATCCCGATGGTAAAAGGGGAAAGTGGATTGCTATCATCTTAGAGTATGATTTGATGGGGCCATACTAAACTTAGTTAACAGAAGCGAGGACTTGCAGAAAGTTAATGGCTAGAATAAACATCCAACTTTAGATAAATAGATATAAATTTTTGTCGACTGCCTTGGAAGAAAAGGAAGAATGCACACTTCCCCCTATCAGTCAAATATTTCTGGATTCACCCTGGTATGCAGACATTCTTTATGTATTAACTTATATGAATGCTCCTCCGACTTTATCAAAAACAAAAGCAAGATTTCTCAAACAAAAATCTTTAAAGTTTTGCATTATAGATAGTTTTCTGTATTGGAAAAATCCCACTGGTATGCTGCTTAAATGTTTGCTTGAGTCTGATGCAGAGAAAATTATGCACGAAATGCACGAAGGGGAATGTGGGGGCCATCTCTACTGGAAAACCACTGCAAACAAAATCCTTAGAGCCAGTTATTATTGGCCTACCTTATTCCCTGATACTCACAAACTAGTTATGACATGCCATAAATGTCAAATTTTTTATGGCAAGAAAAAGCTTTTACCTTTGCCATTACATCCCATTATAGTTGAAGGACCCTTCCAGCAATGGGGTTTGGATTTCATTGGGGAAATTCATCCCTCCTCATCCGCTCAACATAAATGGATCCTCACAGCCACTGATTACTTTACCAAATGGATAGAAGCCATACCTTCTCGGAATGCCACTGATTCAGTCATCATCAAATTCCTAGAAACCAATATCCTATCCAGATTTGGCTGTCCTAGGAAGATCATTACAGATAACGTCGTTGCCTTCTCTTCCAAAAAAATGATAGACTTCTGTCAGAAGTATCATATTTCATTAGGACATTCCACAGCCTATTACCCTCAAGGTAATGTTTTAGCCGAGTCCTGTAACAAAAGCCTAGTCAACATTATCAAAAAACTTCTAGAACAAAATCAAAAAGCATGGCATGGGAAACTAGTACACGCCTTATGGGCTGATAGATTAACCACCAAGAAATCCATAGGTATGTCCCCTTACCAGCTAGTTTATGGTATAGATGCCATTTTCCCAACATCTTTAGGGGTTCCGGTAATGAAACTATTACAAGAAGTCCAAATAGAAGAAAATGACATACAAAGGAGAGTAAATCAGACTATCCATTTAGAACAAACCAGAGAAGAAGTTTACCAAAGGGCTCAGTTAGCTCAAGACAAAATTAAACAACTTTTTGACAGGAGAACTAAGGAAAATGATTTTCAGATTGGAGATAAAGTTTTAAAATGGGATTCTAGAAGAGAAGATAAAGGTAAACATGGCAAGTTTGAAAATTTATGGAAAGGGCCTTACATCATCAGTTCAGTCAGTGGAAATAATGCTTTCTTCTTGCAAGAACCTGATGAGACTGAAATTTTTGGGGGTCCTGTGAATGGCAGGACATTGAAACATTATTTTTGTCAGGAGCTCCATTTTTGAGTTTGAGACACTTTCAGTCATTGTACATACCATTGTTTGAAATATTGAAAAAATAGAAAAGTCAAAAACAGTAAAAGATAGGAAAGTCAAAAATAGTAAAAAGCAGAAAAGAGGGCAAGTGAAGATAGAACAAAGGCCCCATGTTCCAAAAAATAGTCTTTCAGAAAGCGAGCAAGTCTAAATGCCGCTACTAGTACTTCAATGTCTTGTTCAGCTATCTAGCCTAATCATAGCTGAGCATGTTTGAATTTATTTGCTGATAAGTTAGTGAGTGCAAAGATAGTCAACATTGTGTAAGATTGACTTATCACAGAGCTTAGATTAGGGAGAGATTCTGGTTCCACATGCCTAAAACAGAACCAAAGAGAGAAGCGAGGGATAAAAAACACATTGTACATCTTAACCCCGCTTGTCTAGTTTCCTTTGTTGCAGAATAACATTTGTGTGCAGCTTGTCTTTTATGCCGCAAATGCATGACAAATCAGACTGCCTAATCCTGATTTGATCATTTTTGAATTTCATGTTGTAGATTAGAGAATGGAATCCTGTCAAACTGCTTAATCTTGACAGTCGATCTAGTTTTAGGTAGAGAAATGAAGGAGTTCATCAGCTTAATCTGAACTCCCGGCAGATATAAGAGTAGAAATAGATAGGTTCATTTTGCAAAAAGAAAAAATATACATTGTCAAAAGGCTGCTAGTTCAAATGCGCCAAAGAGAAGAGAAAATGTTAGGAAAGATGGTGGGGTAGGTAGAAGTATCATTGATGTTAACCATGCTATCATTTTTCAGAAATAACATCAAGAGAAGGGTAAATTTTGCGCCAATGGATAAGGAACTGGTCTTCATAAGCCAAAAATATGAATTTTGGACACCTCCTGACGAGGAGCTGCCCTCCCCAAATGGAGCCACTGTTAGCCATCAGTATTTTTTACATTATTGATCAGTGACTATATTCACGGTGGGACTCTGCTTGATATGTTCCTTATGTCAATGCTAAATCGAGAAAACCCTCCAAAACTTTCTCTACCCTTCTACTCATTCAATCCACCCACAGCCCAGAAATCAAACCTCATGGTCACAATCCTATCTAGCCCGGCCTTATTGGTCGCCCATCGGCTTTAAAGGCAAATCCACATACGTTTCAAAAGTCTCCCCTATGTTAGGAAGTGGCGCTTTAAGACATTTCACCCTTGAAAACATCAAAAAGCCAAAAAGCCTCCATGCTACGAACCTACCATGGCATTCCATGTGTTTTACCCAAATGAAATTGACAAACAGCCTTAAGTCGCGCCACTCATTTTCCCTAGGTCTCAGCACTGCATAAAGCCCAATCTCAAGCTGACTATTAGGTTTTTCACAGTGTTCTATGGTTCTACGAAGGCAGGAAATATATTTCATCTCATGGAGTAAATGTTTGAGTTTACAATTAGAGGAAAAACTGCTTCTAAATGTAACTTGAGCCTTTAAGACAATAATGCGCAAAACGACTATATGGACCTCATTCTTCCACGACATAGAAAATCACAAGTGAAGAATTATGCTTCTTCTTGACAAGCTGATAGTCTATTAAGGCAGACCTCTTATTTCAAAGCGAGGTTAGGGCGCCTCCTTCATCCATAAGCAGAGGGCGCAGGCCAGTATTGACTCAGAAGGTTGCAAAAGTCTAGGTTTTCCTTTACTGAAACAATGAAACAATATCTTCAGGTTTATGAATGTAATTGATGATCATAACAGGAATGGAGCTTGAAATATGCTAGCTCAAAAGAAAGGAGAGTCTGATTTGATAAAAGAGATCATCTGAAACTTTCAAGTCATGTGAATTTTTGAACTTTAAAAAGGCCTGTCATCAGTAAACATCCAAATCATAAGAAGCCTGTTTTGTCCAAGATCAAATGGAATAGATGCTGTTAACCAATGCCATTACACAGGCAGAAGGAAAGCCCTTGGTTTTTCAAAAAGCACTGACCTTCATAGTCACAAAGATTTTTTGTCAAGTAACAGGTCATGAGATGAACAAGCCAAATGATAAATATCTCCGTCACCCTTAGAACAGTGTCACTGTGGCTAGGGTTTCTTCTAAAACACAGTGATGCTTGCAAATAAAGATGCTAAGATTGGTGTTTTTCAAGTGGTTTACTTACCACCACATTCAGAGAAAGGCTGTGTCAAACATAGTAGTTAAAAAGCCTTCGGATACCTTACCTGATGAAGAGCCTCCTCCATGCATGAGTAAGGGCCAAAGCCATTGCAAATTCTTGAGGGCGATTGATATAAAATATAAGTGGAAGGATACCAAAAGCTGAATAGGAGTCATTACCTGAGTAGAGATATTCTTGTTATAGTGCAAAGGTATTGATTTCCCTCTTCAAAAAGCTATCTATCGGGCTTTGTACACATAGTGGAAAGAAGGAAATGTTATGAATAATGTATGTATTGATACCAAAAGAGCGGTTGCTTTTAGAGAAATAGTTAAAAAGCATCTCCTTTATCACACACTTGAGAAGCCTAAAGAAGATCCTTTTAGATATGAGTGAAGCATAGTGTGAAAGCAAGCCATCAAAGAGCGCACTTACAGTCCCAAGGGAAGCTTGTGAATCACCTGGAAGCAGCAATCATCAAACACTTTGAAAGAACACAGGCCATCTCCTGCTGAATAAACAATCGCCAGGGTATACAATCTTATGAATAGGTAGAAGAAGTTGGTTTTGATGAGTTGACACTGTTTATATGTCTTATAACAAACACAGTTGTCATTATTACAAAGAGACGGATGTAGCCTGGAAATTTGCATGGAAAAAGGACACATGGAACAAGGCCTTTTAAAATTTTGTCATAGAAGATTTCCCTTTAAAGTTATTATTCTTGTGTTCCAAAGGTCTTTCAGCCTGTGATCATTGTTGGATAGTTTAAAAAGAAGAAGCACAACCTTTATTTTGAGGGAAAAAGGGTACTGTATACTGCACCTACAAGCAGAGATTTGAAAACCCACTATAGGTAAAAGATGAAGAAGTTGCCGAAGACCAAGAGTTGTCAAAGCAAAGTGAAAAATCACCTGTGTTATTAAAACACCGTAGCAGAAGTGGTGGAGTTGGTCGACTTAATTGGTCAAAGTTCAGAGCTCGGGGTCAGAATCAAGGTGCGGGTATATATATTCAAATAACAAACCCACTGTTTTAAAAAACAAACAGAGTTAAAGATCAATGTTAATTCCGAAAGGTTAAATGACCGTTGGAGAGTTATGGTGACATAGCATCAAAGGGTAAGTATGGTGTAAAGTTTTCATTTTCAAAAAACTGAAGAAGAGCCCGCGCCTCTCTACCACCAAGGCGAGAAAATCCGGTCGAAAATTCACAAGTATACACTGTGCAGAGGCAGCGCGACGTGCCTGGGTTTTGGCGCGACGTGCCTGGGCGGAATTTTGCACAGGGCTCTTTGTCGGCGCGACGTGCCTGTACGTTGGCGCGACGTGCCTGTACAAGGCCGCCCGACCACACGACAGGCCGACCTGACAAGCACTTGCTGCGCGACGAGTTTTCTTCAAAGGTTGCCACGCAGCTGTCCAGAGTCCCCAGCACTGTTTCAGATTTCAAAAGCGGATGTTCATCAAAGTTCGAGGTATTTTATATGCTCCCCCATCAAATTTCAAGGTTTTGATAAAGGAAAATAAGGTTTAAAACCCCGGACCTTGCCATTATTGTTAAAAACAAAAGCAGCCTTTCTACACAGTAACCTGAACTATTGCAATATGATAAAGGCCGAATTTGTCATTCAAAGAGCACATATAGAAATACGGGGTTTTGAAGTTGTCTTGTAAAGATTTGTGTTTTGATTAGAAGAAAGCTTTGTTATGAAAAGACAGGGTTTGGTCTTAAAAGAGAAAACTGTCTTCACAGTCCTCCAGACCTTGCCACATTGTCAAAACAGTGAAGTGCACTCAGTAAGGGAGTTTTGACATTCTTGTTGTTTGAAAAAGAAAACTCATAAAATCTCTGTCTAAGAGCTTGATAATCTTCTAAAAACTCTGTCATTATCACCCCAAACCTGTGTATTGGCACTCTTAGCATATGTGTGGTGTTTTGCTTGATATGCAAACAGTGCAAAGAAGGCACACTTGCACATGACAGAATTGTTAAATGGTTGAAAGCCTCCTTGAGCAAGGAGTTTTGGTATGTTGGTTAACATCAAAGATTTCAAAGAACAGAGTGACTCAAAGATTTCAAAGAACAGAGTGACTGTTGGCATTCTCTCACAAGCACACCTTTTAGCAAACTGCCCCCCTTTTTCACTGTATTTTTCACTACTGTGAGTATGTTGGCAAAGAGATCTTCAAAGGTGAACAGCATATTGAGAGACAGAGTTGTTGGTGGTTAAATGTAAACATTGGAGGCAGAAGTACACATGTGATGGTTGATCCGTTAACTTCACAAGAAAAAGTGTCCTTCATAAAGCACTGTGTATTGATTTTTCATCTAACCTAGGTCTGCCCTCTTTTTCACCATATTATCATTTTGAAAAGCTGATTGACAAAGAAACTCTAAGGATAAATAGTACACTAAAGGGCAGATTTCATTGATGGGATTCTAACTTTGGAGGCAGAGGTACAAAAGTGGTTTTTGTTTTCTTAAAACTTCACAAATGAAAAGAGCCACTTTCTAAAGGGCAGAGTTCTTGGTGATTGCATTTAATATTGAGACAGAGGTACAGGTGTAGTGTTGCCCTTTGAGATTCACAAGTAAAGAGAGTGTGTTTCCTAAACCACTGTGCATTGATTTTACATCTAACTTGGGTTTGCCTTTCCAGAAACCATATTGTATCATTGTGGAGAATTGTTGACAGAGGGATTCTAAAGGTGAATAGGGCCATTTTCCAGAAGGCAGGGTTGTTGATGATCGATTTTAACATTGAAGCCAGAGGTACGAAGGTGGTGATTGATTTCTCAAAATTCACAAGTGAAAGGTGTTTTCCTAAACACAGTGGGCTAATATTTCACCTAACCAAAAAAGTCTCTTTTCTTTTCCACTGTATGATCTCTTTTATAGGAATCTGTTGACAGAGGTATTTTAAAGGTAAATGACCTGAAGAGCAGGGTTTTAACATTTGAGTTTTGTTTTGAAGACACAAATACCAGTGTGGGTTGGCCTCTAACAAATTCACAAGAGGGGTGATTGTTCAAAACTGTGCACAGGGAATCTACACAACAATTTGTCCCATCTTTACACATGGTACCCTATTTAAAAAGTTTGCCTGGCTGAAGTGCATCCAGAGGTGAAGGGCTGGTTTTAAGGAGAGCAGAGGTTGTTTATTCAAAGAAACATTGTTGCAATCTATCCTAACCACATTGTCTATCTGTCCAAACAACATATTGCCACAGTTTCAATCCAGAAGGGAATTTTGCATGCAGTGAAGGCAGTATTTTTTGTTCAAGAAAGGGTTTATCGTTGTTGAATGCTCCTGGATTCTATATGGCCAATCAAAAGCAAAATGAACTCTGTCACTTATTAAACACAGTGGCTTTGACTGTGTAGATATCTTTTGATTAATTGTGTTTACATTGTTAAATATATTGGATGGGCTGTGTAGAAGAGGGTAGTGCTTTGCTCAAAGAAAAGTCCATTAGTTTTATAACTGTTGCAAGAACTTTGCTACCACCTCAGAAACTTTTTAAACTCTGCCAACTTGTCCTATGAGCAGTAAAATCTGACTGTGTAAATACACTAAGGTTGACTGTGTTCATATTGTTGAGTTTATTGGATTAAGTGGCACACAAAGAGAAAGGGCAGTGTTTTGAAGAGGAGCACAGTGAGGCAGCGCAGCAAGGTAAAGGAGAACACATTGATGATATGCAGCACAATGATAAAGAGCAGCGCCATGAAGAAACTCAAAACAGTAATGGAAAAGAAGGCTAAAAGGAAGCGCCTGGCACGAAAAGAGAAGAAAAGCACATCAGCGCTTGACATTCTGGCCTCAACTTCGGAACATGTTTCTATGGACCCTTGAGGGTCATGCATGCCAATTTTGGGCCTGTTTCGGCAACTTTTTGTTTTTTGGCATTTTTTGGGTTTTTGGCCAAAAAATCATAAATTCGCCATTTCAGTTTGATGAGTCGTCAAGGGAGGAGGATGATACCGATGGATGCCATAATTCCATGAGCAGCTCTCCAGCGATTTTCAGGGCATTTGAAGATCATTCGCCCCCTCAAATTGGCGAAAAACACCCTCTTTTTGCACATTCTGCCCGCCATATCAGCAGCCTGCTATTTTCTGGGTTTTTTCACACAGGTACAGTTTTGAGGGACTTCCCGAGATCAGATTGAGGTAATTTCACTTGCGCCGGAAAGCAGACACAGAGAGCTTTCCAACGGGCCATCATGAGCCTCATTTCGACACCGGGAAGGCTGCCATTTGCCTTCAGCAAGTCAGGGGACCTTTTTTAGGCATAAATATGAAGTATTTTTGTAATTTTTGAACTTCAAAAATCTGCTTTTCCCAAATGTGCGTTAAGCTATTTTTATCATTGGGAAATGATGTAAAGTCAATATAATTTCCGTTTTTAGCAGTTTTTTAGATATTTTATGGGATATTTTGTGCCTTGGGCTTTGCAAAGCCTCAAGGACAAGTTTAGATATTTTGACTTGACCAATGGGATAGCTAGTTGCTCCATGAGGTTTTCCTCCCTCAAGCCTATTTATTCCATGGTTCTCATTGTAAATCAGAGGCTTAACTTGAGAGAATAATTAATGCATTAGTCATATGAGCTTTGAAGAATACACTTGAGTTATGATTTTTGGACTGCCTCTTGGATGCTTTTGAGGAATGTTGAAGGCTTGTTGATGGATTCCTTGACATGGTAGAATGGTATAGTGCTTCTTAATGTTTTTTGTCTTCTAGTTTTCACTCATAATTCATATTTCTTGCTGCTATAGATCAGTAAAGATTGATTTTTAGATATGCCCATGGAGGCACCTCAAAATCCCTGAATCTTCATAGCTTGATGTTTTCTTCTCCCTTAGTTATGCTAAAGAATTCTTAGCTGCTCTTTAGTAACCTAAGGTATTGTTGCTAATTTTTATTCATCAGTTCTATGTATGTTGAGTAGGATGTATGGTTTGCCCTACCTATCTATCAGCTGCCCATAGTTCAGTCCATAAAACGTCCTCTTTGACTGATTTGTTGATCATTTAGTTGAACCAAGGAGGCCTAGTCCCGATCTAGCCCTTTGCCTAAAACTATGAAAACTTGTTTTTCCAAGTGCCCAATGACTTAGAGACTATGTTTAGGCGTTCCGGCATAGTTTATGAGTTGTTAGTTTGTCTTATATGTTTTTCCCCAAAGTCTGATAGCCTTTTCCCGAAGTTAGAGGGTCTTATACCCCTATGTATGGCTGGAATGTTTGATTTCTATGTTTTAATTAGCTTATAGTTATTCCTAGCATGATTAATGGCTTGCTATTACATGTTTATGTCTGCTATTTACTAGTTTGCACTTGAAATCCCTTGTCTTTCACCAACTTATTGTTCATTTAATCCATTTTACCCAGAGATCCCTTCTATTGTGAATCAAATCGGCCCTACAGCAGCTTTACATCATCACCTCATAAGCTTCCTTGACCTGTTTGACCCCATAGCCCAATTTATCTACATCTTGTTATCCAGTTTATGTATTTGATCAGTTTCATTCCTCACAAACTTAAAAAAACCAAAAAACTAAAAACATACTTCATAACTAGCCTAATATCAGAACACTGCAAGTAAACACACCGACATCTTTTACATATATAGAGAGAGCCCTCTCTGAGTCCAGGAAGGCTAGGTCCTTGGGCTCCAAAGCTTGGTTTGATGTTACATCGTCATTTGGCTAGCCAATCGGCCAAATCACGGGACCCTAACACATCGGAAGGATCTACAGCGCCCATGGCAGATAGTAGAGCTTTTCATTGTGAAGGGCATGACTGGAGGAGTTCCAACATTGAAATGGTAGCAGGATATTGTGCCAAATCATCTACTATACTATACGAATGGGCAGATTTTCGAGAAGCAGCATTTTGGCATAGTGGTCCCTTAGGGATCTTGGTATGAACCTCTGCCTTAGGCTAAGGGATTTGCAAGGGACCATTAGGTGTCAAAAGAGGCTTTGTAGAGACCGAAGGAGGTGGCTCAGGGATAGACGTAGTGGGAGGCTTGTTGTATTGACGGGACCGAGTCTGAAGATTGATGTCTACAGTTATAGGTTGGTCAAAATTCATCATGAGAATCTGGTAATCGGAGGTACCAAATGGAAGAGGTTGAGTGGCCACCTGACCTTCAGGTGGTTGGCTAGCCACAAATCCTTTCTAAGGGAAAGGATTAGTAAACACAGCCGACTGACTAAGTGTAACACTGGGAGGGATGGAAGGGGAGGCTTTATGTCCTCACAATGTTGCTTGAGACTCCTACATCTGCTTCATCCATGGTAAAAGAGGGCAATCATGCGTGTAATGACCATAAACACCACAACAAGAACAAGGCTTTTTCATGTGAACAGGCCTGTCCTGCTTGGGTTGAGTGCTCTGTTGCTGGTTAGTAGTGTTAGGATCATTATTTTGGGGATTAGTTCAAGGATTACCAGGATTAGATTGATTTTGAGTGCCTTTCCTCTTCTTTTTGGAAGAAGGAGGATTAGTCACGCCCTGCTGTGCATACACTTGCCCTTGAGGGGGTGGTGGTTACTATTGCAGGGGTTGAGAAGTAAAGGGAGGAGGAGGTGCTAATGCTGGAGGAGCTAGAGCACTAGGCTATGGATACGGATAATAAGGAGGTTGGGTAACAATGTGATAAACAGGAGGTTGGGAAAAAGGAGGAGGCATGTCGTATCCTAGATACATGCTACCGAGAGGGGGAAAAGTGTAGGAGGTGCTGCCCCCCCCCAAGGAAAACCATAGCCCATGGGAGGTTGAGCATATGGATGAGAGAGAGCTCCAACGATACTCTTGGTAGCATGAGATGCCCCCGGTGCGTTGGCACCACTGGGTCTAGGAGGATCAGGTAGGACGATATAAACATAACCCGACTGAGCGTAGATCAGGTCATATTTTAAGGTAATTTGGAGAGCGGATTCTTCGGTTTGAGGGAAATGTGATGCGACATCTTTGCTGATAGTAGGAAAGAGAGATCTAAGGAACCAATTCATGTAGACACGGTATTTGAAGGCAGGGGCTTGACATAGGCTCTTTCTTTTCCACCATTCCTGGACATGATTGGATAGGCGGGTCGCAGAAGATTGACGGAAAGAAGTCAAAAGTTTGGTACCAGTGTCATAACGAAGAGGAAGCCAGAAATAAGACAAAAAAGCCCTAGCAAGAGTCACAAAGGTGGTATGAGAGGATGAGGCATGATCAACATACCACTTAGAAGCTTCACCTATAAGCGTATGTTGGAACAACTGAAGACGGACAGAGTCATCAGTGATGGAGTTAGACAAACACCACATGTGGAAAGATCGAACATGATTTGTAGGATATTCTCCAGCAAGGCCTTCAAACTTGGGAATGTCCGAAGGGAGCTTGGTCGACATAGTAGGCCAACTAGCGTCATGGTGTATAGGGTCATTGATCAACTGGTTAAATTCAGGAAGACTGAGGCCTACCATATAGGGGAGCAAGGGAATAGCCGGAGTAGTTCCTATTGCGGTCCCACTAGTAGTATTCCCAGCATTAGGGCCGAGGCTACCACCAGCGTTAGGTCTTGAACCAGACATGGTGAAGGTGACAGGAGGAGCACTGGGGGCGGAACTAGAAGGAGAACCCAATGAGCTAGTAGAGGAGTCAGAGTGTGGAATCGGTGGAGGATTAACTCGAATCCTATGCGGAGGAGTAAGTATTGCTACCGGAGAATAAGAATGAAGGCCGAGAAGTCTCTGGGATAAATGCCTTGGTGGCACAATGATGACGAAACAAACATGGCAGAAGGGGAAGAGAGACCAACAAGGGCGGAGAGGTGCAGGATCAACTGATTACAATGTCAAAACAAGGGCAGAGAGGTGCAGGATCAATTGATTTCAATGTTAAAGTGTTTGCTTAGCAGTGTTAACCAAGCTCTTCTTCACTTAGGGTGTGTGTGTTAAGTGTGTAAATTTTAATTTTTTAAATCTAGAAGTTTGTAGAGAAAAATAAAAAATGTGTTGTATTACTGTAAATAAACCTGCAGATAACAGCATATGAAACTAAAAAAATAGAAAATAAATAGCTAATAATGCAATAATATAAACCCAAGGAGGCGGGCCTCTCAACAAGTAGTTTGTAGGTGGGAAAAAAACTAGTCAAAACACACCAAAATAGCCAATAGATCTAAGGTTGGGAGGGATAGGGATATAAAGGTTAGATTTGCTGGAAATAGGTGTAGATAAACCGCAAAAAATCAGTGGAAAAATTGTTGTAAATGAGGTGGTGAAAGGCTATCTCCTGGAGGGAAATGGAGTCAAACCTAGAGGAAAACCCAATCAAAACTGATGTGATTTGGATGGATAAATAGCCAATCTAAAGTGGATCTGAAGGTGAGGTATCAGATCTGAAAAATGGCTGAATACTCTGAAAATTTCAGACAACTTGTAGCAGCTAAAACCCTTCCACAAATTGTGGAGGGTACTG
Source organism: Pinus albicaulis (assembly GCA_034641835.2). Classification (NCBI taxonomy): domain Eukaryota; kingdom Viridiplantae; phylum Streptophyta; class Pinopsida; order Pinales; family Pinaceae; genus Pinus; species Pinus albicaulis. The sequence goes on along the minus strand of CM076571.1, from coordinate 720,294,968 downwards.
AAGCCCTAGAGGGCTAGGTTCCCACTTAGATGAGTAAAACATAACAAGTGTAGGTCCAAAATGGGCGAATATGGAGTTCAGACAACCCTGAAAAGAGGCCCAGACAAACCTAGAAAACTTTCTGAAAAATTCCCGCAAAAAAGTGAGGTCGCAGTTTCTGACCTGTTTCTTGCTGAGGTCACAGATTTTGGGCCGTTTTCCACATCTTGAAGCTCCAGGTCACAGGTTTAGGGCCAAAAAGCGTGACCTACACTTTCGACGCTCTCGGGAGCAGGTTTCAGCAGAATGTGTCGTCTCAGTTGCGGTTGATGTCTGTCACCTGCGCAATAGGTCCGAAAACACACGGAAGTTAGAATTTTTAATTTTTTAGGGTTTTATAGGTTAAAAACAGCATCAAGAAAAGAAAAACAAGAAGCCGAATAGAAATCCTAGGGTTTGAAGCAATTAGATATGCAAGGATCTGAAAAACGATAGCGGTCGTAATCGTAAACCCGTGTGGAGTCGTCAGTTGTTAGTATGAATCTTAATTGCAAGTGTACAAAAAAATACCACTTTAGCTGTGCATAAAAAATAGCCCTAATAGCAAAGATGGCTGCCAATATCTTCAGATCTGCAATTAGGTGATCAAGATAAATGCTGCAAAAATCTATATCTATGCATCAAAAGACATTAAGCAAGAAATAAAAATGAGATTTACTCCATGCATCCAATAGACAAGAGGAAAACATAGGAGGAAAACATAGAAGGATGTTACCAGCTCTCCTCAATGGGATGGGTTCTTGTAAGTCCTCATCACTTCAGATCTAAAATTCCTCTCTCTTGATGGTGTAGAAAACCCAGACAAAAATGGAACTCAAAGGGAGCTCACAAGCAAAAAGATAGAAAAATATGACAATGATGGTGGATCAAAGTTAAACCAAAAGTATAGATCCAGAGTGATGTTTAGGCAACAAAAGGTGATGAATGAATGGAGAAACTCTTCTATCTATAACAAAATATCGAGTTAGTCTAAATATTGGTGCATAATTAAAATATTATTAAACAAATCAAGATCCAAATTTTATGGAATATTTTATTACATTTGTTGGAGGGAAAAAGAATGACTTGGGTCAAATCCCTTTATTTGTAAATAATAAATAAATAAATGATTTATTTATTATTTTAAGGATGTGGTTGAGTAACAATAAATAATGATTTATTTAACTATTTATGAGTGATTTAGTCAAATTTAACAAGGAATATTATTTAAATAAGGTTTAAATAATTACTCCTAGAAAATAATAAGATAAATAATAATTTATCTAATTAATTTTCCTATTTTTGATTAAATATGACCAGGAATATTAATTAAATTGTTGTTTAACTAATTATTCCTTGAGGAAAATCAAACAAATGTAGATTTTTTTAATATTTCCTCGTGGGGTTTCCTGTTTAGACCATAAACAACTTAATAAGGTGTTTTACTAGGTTATTTTTCATAGTGAAAGCAATTTTACTTAGGGTAAAATTGGTCTTACATGGTGTACTTAGGTCCATCTAATAGTAGCAGGTTAGATGACTAAAAAATGGTGTAACACAATCACTTAGCTTCTGCGACTTGACACCTTTACCCATGGATGGAACATTATTTTGAGTGTCACTTACTAGTTTTCACCACCTTGCATTGAGCATAGGATTGTTCCTATCCCAGGAACTAGTGCATTTGTTTCATGACACTCGTTCTATCCATTGTGCTATAGCATTATTTTATTCTTTTTTAGGCTTTGAATTATATGAAATAGACAAAAAAATTAAATATTTGAAAAAGAGCGAGAACGGGATATTACTTACATGCTTGATGGTAGTTATAGTGTCAGTTGTGTCGCCCTTGAACAAAGAAAAAAAAAGCTAAGTCTTTTCTCCATTTTGGATGGTTTTAGTTTTTAACTTAGGAGAAGCCATTACCTTGTTTCATGAGTCAGTTCTCCCCTGGTTAGTTATCTCTTCCAATCAAATGGAGGGTTTGTTTATGCCTCCTACATGACAAACTTATACAAAGTTATCATCTGCTACCATAGTCAACATGAGTCGTGCTTTTGTTCAAGGGAAGTTAACCTGATTCGGCCTTTCTGCAGTGTCTCTTGACTCATTTTTCAGTCGACCTTCTAGGTCTTGTCAGTATCTTGTTTTATCACTTTCTATATTTGGTCCTTTGCTCGTTTTGGTTTTAAAAGGTCTCCATTGACTTCTTGTTGGCGGGTTTGTCTCTTATCGACTACAACATATTTCTTTGATATTAAACCTAGAGTCGCACCTTGGCCCTATTTACATCATTGATAAGTGACCTTGTGCTCAGCATTTGATCATCATCATGGGTCTTTGATTGAGTGGTTTTACTTGTGTTCGACTTCAGCTTACATTATCACACCTAGGATTCGCGAAGTACCTTGATCTCCATTTGACCCTAATGGTGGATATCTCACCTCTTTGTCAACTTTAATTATTGGTCGGTTCAGAGGGTTTATATCGTGTACTAGCTTCATCTTGTGCATGTTGTAAATGTACTTTGGGTTGGTTACTTCACTTTACTTCATTCGATTCCTTCCAAATATTGGCCTGTGGGTTACACTCACACTGGACTGATGTAGGATGCCTTAATTGTTGGGAAACTTACTGAGAGGGGGGGGGTGAATCAGTATTTAGGGCATACTCAAAAATTTTTACTTTTTCATGCTCTAAAACCCATACGCTACTTTACTTGATCAGAATCGCGTATATACGCGGATACCCTTCACAAAACTCGTGTATATGCAGAGATCTTAATATGCAATTAATTCATTACTTAGATCCTTGCATTTATTCATTCATCAGATATTTATATAGCAAGAGACATGTGCAGTAATAACAGAGTAAATCATCACACATAAGCATCACACATGAACACCAGGATTTTAGGTGGAAACCCAAGTCGGGAGAAAACCACCGCTGCCGTTGTCTCAGCCTTCAATATTTTATTATAGAGAAAACATCTTACAACCATGTACTAGTGTAGACTCATACCAGCACGCAGGCACCCACCTACTCTCGTTTACCAGCCTCTCCTGGAAGGGATATACGACCCCCTACTCTCGTTTACCAGCCTCACCTAGAAGGGAGCTACGACCCCCTGCTCTCGTTTACTAGCCTCACCTGGAAGGGAGTTACAACCCCCTAACATAAGGCTACAACACCATGGACCATGTTTCATCAATTTTCACACTGGATCCAAAGATTCCTTTAGAACACAACTTGCAGGTCACGTTTCATCATATTTTCAGACTGGACCCACTCCATACATTTGAGCTCAATCATACATCATCAACAGATAACAGTAACACAGTAGAACAGATCATACATTTGATACTTCATACTTCAGCAAACCCTAATCTTCATACGCGCTTTCCTTTCATTGATCCTGCGTATATACGCACCTTCGACCATACAAACCCGCGTATACTTCTGTACATATTACAGAACTATTCTTCTTATACGTGCTTTCTCTTGATGGCAGCGTATATACGCTTACTCGTGACGAACTAGCGTATAGTTCTTCGAGACATTTAGGTCATTGCAATTCTTGAGGAACAAATACATCACTAGGATTTTACCCTTTACTTCAAATAGATGTTCGCCTCATCTCGGATCTAATCATTCCATAAACATATCTAACGAGATACAAATACATTGGATCTAGATTCCCTTCTTCATCATTTTCTTCTTTGGTGCATCATGCATTCAGATCTATCATTCAACTGTAACACTTTCCATTCAGATATACTTCAGAGAGAAATATTCATTCAAGCTTAGACTTCTTGCCCACTTTGCAAAATGAATTTCTTCTCCTTATATAGGTTTACCCTTTATCAATACCATGAGCCAAAACCACATTACTTTCGATGGTATTCCTGGACGAGGTCACATAGACGAATCATTACTCAATGCAATGGGTCAATACCATTGTGGTTACCCCTGGTTTTACATATTTAGAGCGCTTTTGCCCATACGCGACTTGGCACGTTATTTCCCGCGTGCATACCTACTTTGTCTAGACAAATCCGTGTATGCCCTGGAGACATACTCTTTTCAATCGGGATTACGGCACATCTCGATTATTCCTTCCATCAATACCTTACGTACTCATTGTATATACATCGGATATACATCATTTAACAAGTTCATCAAGACATATTTCATCAGGGACAACTTCATCAAGTAGGTTTCCGTCATCTTCATCAAGTGGGTTGCCATCAAGGACAACACTCAGCATTATATTGCCAACAATCTCCCCCTCTAGACTTGATGGCAACCATGATGGTGTTTGATCACCACAACAGATAGATACATTAAGAATACAATGACACCATGTCACTCTTGACACCATTATTTCTCATTATTCAAACACCATGTCACTCTCCCCCTTTGACATCAAGGGCAAAGGGCGGACCAAAACCAACACAAGGTTTTTTTTTTCTCCTCTTGTAGAAGGAAGCGTTCTGCAGATCTGATGTACACTGAAGTGACCATGCTCCCCCTGAGTTCATGCTGAACCTACAAACATATTTTTCAATTAAGTACATGACTCTATGACCTTCATATCACCAATGACTCATACTTACATCAAATATCCATCCAAGTGGACTTACATATGAGACTCAAATACCCAACCAAGTGGGTTTACACATCTCAACTCAACTACCCAACCAAGTGGGTTTACAAATTTGACTCAGCTGCCCCACCAAGTGGGTTTACAAATTTTGACAAGTCCTCACATGACTGAATATTACAATTTTACATCATGGGTCCCAACAATACCTTTTTATCAAATTACAAGAATGACTTTTTATGACCAATACCAGAAAGACCTCAAGAGAGAGATCATATTTCAGAATCATCATAATGCCAACAATGCATTATATTCAACAAGACTAGTGCTCCCCCTGAAAATGTGCATCCAAACATCCTTTCCATATGTCCAAGGCTCCTCCTTAGCTTGTGCAATCTGAACACTTTTAACAGCAAGTCATCAACAACAATCTCTGCATGATTTGTCTGGATCTTCGAATCATAAGACTTCCATCATATCCAAAAGATATTCTTCATCAAATAAGCAATTCGGGCTCATCCATAATCTTCAACATAAGAAACCATGTATCACTTCATTAGCATGAGTATAACCATAATAATGCTAACAGTACAATCATTAGCAGTCAGACTGATGCTCCCCCTGAACCTCTGCTCCTGATCTTCAGCTGTCATCCCAATTCTCTTATCATCAACGCATATGCGACTGTGTCTGCTGGAACTCACGTGTATACGCGGCTTTAGTTCACTAAACCCGCGTATGGAAAGTGACTTATAGAAAATTTCACATTCCTCCATCTCCCCCTGAATTTGTCCTTCCTGTACCTATATTCTTCATTTCAGATGTTCTGTCAGCAATAATCATAACCGGAATAACCAATAATCAAACTAACCATGAGAATCATCATGCATTTCTCCCCCTGTGACGATACATCACTAATTCCTTTAATGTATCTCACATTACTCCTGCAATCATTAAGAGAAGTAAGCTTCAGATGCTGGTGACTGCAGTAGGGTCAGTATTCCCTACGTTTCTGACCGGTCCTCTTTCTTTTTCCAGCTTTGCTTGAAATTTCTTTTAGTGTGCTGAAAATTCTCCAATTTCTCATATCTGTTCATCCTGCATTCTTTTTCCACATGTCCGTACTTGTTACAGGCATAACATCTCATGTGACCAGAGAAGTAAGCATAAGGATCATAGTGTGTTTCTGTATTCTTCCTTCTATTGCAATCAGCTACTTTATGACCATACTTGTTGCATGAAAAACAATATCCCTTGAAAAAACCAGAGTACCTCTCTTTGTAGAATCTGTTTGTTTGTGGCTGAAACATTCTGCTTCTGCAATTTGCTGCAACATGCCCATAATTATGACATTTGAAGCATTCAACATTATTGAATGATTTCCTTTGAGAATTCATTATTGTTGGTTGACCTTTGTTTTCTTCAACACTTCGGGTTTGTTTTGACATCCTTTGAATCTTTAGCACTTCCTTGTGACTAGATTCTCCTTTAACCATTCATGAAAACCAGAGACCAAGTTTGATAGAAGGAGACCTTTGACTACTAAGAATATTATTAGAATCTTAGTACTATCTTGAAACCTCAAGAGTTTATCCTTTTCTTCTAATTTACCTTTAAGAATGTTTACCTCAACCTCCAAGCCTTGGAATTGCTTCTTCATGCTTTCTTCTTTCCTTCTTCCGTCTTCTACTTGATCATTCAGATTTAAAATCTCTTCTTTCAACCCATTTTCTTGTTCTTCAAAAGTTTGTAAGAGTTCTTCATTCTTCTTATTTGATATTTCAGGGTCTTCTTTGAGAGAGATGACTTCAAATTCAAGTCTTTCATTCTTCTTGTTTGAATCTTCTAGATCTTCTTTGAGGGAGACGATTTCTGCTTCAAGTCTTGCATTCTTCTTGTTTGATTTTTCAAGATCTGCATTTAGATTTTTTATTTCTGCTTCTAGTCTTTTAATTCGATTGGATGCATAAGCATGAAACCTTTGATACTTGTCTGTCTGTCCATTCAGTATTTCTATCTGTTCTTTCATTTGAGAGATCATCTCATCATAGATAGATTCTTGTCTTTTAGATGCTCTTTGTTGTTCTTCAATTTTAATCTTGAGATCCTCTTCTAGATCCATGACATTACTTTCACTATTTTCACCATTGCATGCACAAGAAAGTGAGTCACAAGAACAATTATCAATACCTGTTTTATCTTCTTCATTTTCTGCTGCACATGTTTTCTGAGATATCTCCTTTTCAGTAGCCTTCTTCTTTTGCTTCCTTCCCATCGTGACGGATCTCCTTCAAGCGATCAAGCTTCTGCAGAAGGACCTGCTCTGATACCAATTGTTGGGAAAAATACTGAGAGGGGGGGGGGGTGAATCAGTATTTAGGGCATACTCAAATTTTTTTACTTTTTCATGCTCTAAAACCCATACACAACTTTACTTTATCAGACTCGCGTATATACGCGGATACCCTTCACAAAAATCGTGTATATGCAGAGATCTTAATATGCAATTAATTCATTACTTAGATCCTTGCATTTATTCATTCATCAGATGTTTATATAGCAACAGACATGTGCAATAATAACAGAGTAAATCATCACACATAAGCATCACACATGAACACCAGGATTTTAGGTGGAAACCCAAGTCGGGAGAAAACCACCGCTGCCGTTGTCTCAGCCTTCAATATTTTATTATAGAGAAAACATCTTACAACCATGTACTGGTCCAGACTCATACTAGCACGCAGGCACCCACCGGCTCTCGTTTACCAGTCTCTCCTGGAAGGGAGCTACGACCCCCTACTCTCATTTACCAGCCTCACCTGGAAGGGAGCTACGACCCCCTACTCTCATTTACCAGCCTCACCTGGAAGGGAGCTACAACCCCCTGACTGAAGGCTACAACCCTCAGCACCATCATGGACCACGTTTCATCAATTTTCACACTGGATCCAAATCTTCCTTTAGAACACAATTTGCAGGCCACATTTCATCATATTTTCAGACTGGACCCACTCCATACATTTGAGCTCAATCATACATCATCAACAAATAGCAGTAACACAGCAGAACAGATCAGACATTTGATACTTCATACTTCAGCAAACCCTAATCTTCATACGCGCTTTCCTTTCACTGATCCTGCGTATATACGCGCCTTCGACCATACAAACCCGCGTATACTTCTGTACATATTACAGAGCTAATTTTACTGCCCATACGTGCTTTCTCTTCAGCAAACCCGCGTATATACGCGCTTACTCTGTGGCGAACTAGCGTATAGTTCTTCAGACATTTAGGTCATTGCAATTCTTCAGAACAGATACATCACTCAGATTTTACCCTTTACTTCAAACAGATGTTCGCCTCATCTCAGATCTAATCATTCCATAAACAGATCTAGCAGATACAAATACATTCCAGATCTAGATTCCCTTCTTCATCATTTCTTCATTGGTGCATCATACATTCAAATCTTTCATTCAAATGTAACCCTTTCCATTCAGATATGCTTCAGAGAGAAGTATTCATTCAAGCTTAGACTTCTTGCACACATTTGCATAATGAATTTCTTATCGTTATATAGGTTTACCCTTTATCAATACCATGAGCCAAAACCACATTACTTTCGATGGTATTCCTGGACGGGGTCACATAGACGAATCATTACTCAATACAATGGGTCAATACCATGGTGGTTACCCCTGGTTTTACATATTTAGAGCGCTTTTGCCCATACGCGACTTGGCACGTTATTTCTCGCGTGCATACGCTACTTTGTCTAGACAAATCCGCGTATGCCTTGAGACATACTCTTTTCATCAGGTTCTGGCACATACTAATTATTCCTTCCATCAATACCTTCTGTACTCATTGTATATACATCAGATATACATCATTTAACAAGTTCATCAAGACATATTCCATCAAGGAAAACTTCATCAACTAGGTTTCCATCATCTTTATCAAGTGGGTTGCCATTAAGGACAACACTCAGCATCATATTGCCAACATTAATGCCTTCCTTCCAGAAGATATTTTTCCATCGACTTCGACTCATTGCTCTGGGAATAAGGTCTAGAGTATTTTTTGTCAGTACCTTAGGGTTTGCAGTCATCAGTGGCAGAATCTTCGCTATCGACAGTGAAAATACATCATTGCCTCCTGATTGATAGATTCTTTCAAGTGTTCGACTTCAAATCAATCATTCACACTTGCTAGATTGTAATGGGGCACCTTGACACTCATTATAATTATCAGTGGGTTGTCTCGTGTTTGTTAACGGTAAACATCAATGACCGGTAATCAAACGATTTCTCACATGGTCGAATTCAGCTCATTTATTCCCATTGTGTAGAATTATGCCACGGTGATCGGTGAAGACCTCAGGTTTGCATCAACTTTTTTTGGTTCACTTTGACAGTTCCTTCAGTTTTCTGCCAGTGACACCATCCACCCTTATATGTTGCAGTTTCATCACAACATCATCTTATATGTTGGCCCCTGAGTTCTGTGTTGTACCATTTGTTCCACCACTTATGATTTGGTACTTGGAGATTTATTTATGACTTTTCTAATCAAATATAAGTTGCAACATCATTGATCAGTCTTCTATATGTGATACTTGGACCTGATTTTGACTTATATTTTCGGGCAGTGATCAGATGATTCACTATGTACTTTACATTTCAGCTATACTTGTATACATATTGGATCCGCTCTATACTCATATGTAGGCATAATTTTCTTTCACTGAGCATGGGTATGCCTGCCTCAGATATGAGCTATCTTTCTCATCTCTCTCACTGGTTTTTTGGCAGGCTGAAATATGGTGAAGTCCTCTCTAGTCCTCGCAAGGTTATTTCTATGCACATAATACATTTCAGCCATCATGTACTCCTCCTGACCTCATATATTAGGGGGCATCTGTTATAGCATCATTTATCACCATCATATACTTGATGACTTTTGTATTGGCCTTGGGCAACCCTTCCCTTCATACTTGGACATATTTCTCAAAAAACAATTTCTTAAAACCTATACATGACTCTGCCCAGAATTTTTTGCGTATACACGCAAGTCCATACATAAAGAAAAACGAATGCATTTTTAAACATTAAAAATATATATAATTTCCATATTTTAGAGGTTGGGTTTATGGTTGTTCCTAAAACTTAACTGCCCCATCCCGTGGCGTAACTATTCCCAACTGAAAAAACTAATTTGAGGGAGTATAAAAGCCCCTCAAGGGAATGGCCTAAGGGAGGAAGAGAGAGAGAAATATAGATATTATACACTGTTGGAGCCCCATCCAAGTCTGATATATTTCCTGTGCCTCCTGCACTTCCCAAATATTATCAGGAAACCCTTGTTTCCTTGAGATGTTCACTCATCCTATATGACATCCATTGTGCACTCTTCTTGGAAGAATTTTTGAGAGGCTAGGGATGGACGAATCCAGAGGATGGTATGCTCGAAGGTCGTGGCAGACTTTAGGTGATCTCTCCACATTTTTTTACTATACATGTCATTAATAAAAGAAGTGCCATCTTGTTCCTGATGTTTACATGTCAATAATATTTTATACATTTGTAATGATCTTAAATCGTTCATTTAGTATTGTTTTTATGAGATTATGCATGCTTTTCACTAACATCTAGAACATATATATGTTGTACAACTAGGATTTTGTGCTTGTTCTTTGCTGGTTTACAGATTTCAGAGCACAAAGAGTTGTAGGGGGGCTGCACCCCGCGGGATCTACTACAACCGAAGGATATCTGGGTAAGGTCTCCAAGTTGTAGTTTCTAGTTTTAAGCATAGAAGTTGGTTAAGTGAGTCCTTCTTGTAATGACATGCCCTTGATCTGTGAAGGTTTATCAACCCAAGGCCTTAGGGTAATATTACCCGCAACACATATGAATCAGTATAAAAAAACCTTCACAACCACATGGGGAACATCCGCATACTAAGTCATGCCCTTTATCTTAAACATGTTGGCGCCACCTTCCAATGGGCCATGAATTACATCTTTCATGACCTAGCTTATCTCATCCTCGCCTATTTGGATTACCTTACCATACGATCTAAAAAGTGAGCTGATCATTTAGAGGATCTCCGCCTAGTGTTTCAAATATGTTGGCAATACAACCTACACTCGAACCCTCTCAAGTGTGTCTTCTACATCAACGCAACATGACTACTACGATTCATAGTTTCAAAATAGGGTATTAGATTAAGCTCATGCCATCAGAGAAATACCACCCCCAAAAACTTTAAATCAATTGCAAATATTATAGGGTAAGGCCAACTTCTTACGTCATTTTTTTCCTGATTATGCCACATGTGTGCAATGCTTCTTGTGCCTGCTTCGGCAGGATGTTCCTTTCCATTGGGATGAGGAGGCCCAAAAGTCATTTGAAGACTTAAAATATGCATTATCTCAAGCTCCATTGATTAGTCCCCCAAACCACAACAAATATTATACCCTTTACCTATCAGCATCTGACATAGCCATTGTTGGGGTATTAGTCCAAGAAGGATCTGATAATAGATAACACGTAATGTATTACATTAGAAATAGCCTTTCTGGGCCTACATTGAAGTATATGATCCAGCCGAAAATACCTCCTTAGCCATAGTACACTCAGTACAAAAGCTTCAACATTACATCATCTTATGGACCATCATCGTAGTCGCAATATCAATCTCATGAGATATTTTATCACTTGTCGTATGATGAACCAAAAATTTTCTCGGTGGGTAGTGATTCTACAATAATTTGACCTACAATTTTCTTCCCCCAAGATCAAGAAGATTCTTACCCTTTCCGAGTTCATCGTTGATCTCCCTACAGAGATCCAAGGGTCCCTTGTCAATGATGCTTTCCCCAATGAACATCTATTCATTATATTGACAGATGACCCTTGGTACAATGATATCCTCCTCTTTTACGAACTCAAAATTTCAAAACTCACCTAAGTCTCGACTATTAGGATCCCGTGATTTGGCAGATTGGTAGACCAAATGATAGAGTAACATGGAACCAGTCTTTGGAGTCCTAGGACCTAGCCTTCCTAGACTCATAGAGGGCTCTCTCTATTGGGTGAAAAGGATGTGTTATTTTTGCTCTAGGGTTTTGATTTTAGGCTAGTTCTTAAGTATAGGGTTTGTTGATTGCTTTGGTTGGGTAAGATGGTCAAGTAGGATAGGTGGGGTGAGAGTCTATCAAAGAAATTCGGCTATGGATTCAAATGAAAGTCAAGGGTGTCTCAATGATGAATCAGAGTGCAGTGCAAGGCCAATCTAGCAAGGTTAGTGGATGCTTAAGGTTATGAGTGAAATGGGATGGACATCAAATTTGGGAAAAACTAGGAGGTCTTAAATACTGATAGTTTAAATTTATAACTCATGAGGTATGGCAAACCATTAAGCTCAATAAACAATACTTAAACTGATAAATATCCAAGATAAACATTCCAGTGAAACACAAAAAGCATAAGAGCTTCTAACTTTAGTAAATTCACCTTCAGAATTTGGGAAAACATAAAAGATAGCACAATAACTAAATCTATGAAGAGGGAACTCATAAACATCATAAATAAAGCTATAAAGAACTCTGAAATAAGTTGGTAGACATGGAAAAAGGGCAAGATCGAACGAGACGTCTTTAACTTAACCCATCAAACAATATTCCAAAGAAATGTTTCAAGACAGAGTTTTATATAGTCTCAAACAAATAGGGCATACCTTGAATCATAGTTGTTAACCAACATATTAATCCATAAATTAAGCTAACAAGCATAAGGAGGCTTGAAGAGAAACTAAGAATTCTTCAAACACAACCAGCTGAGGAAAACATTAAGGCTATAACAAACAGGAGGACTAAGGTGCCTCAAAGAGCATGTCTCAACCTATACTTTTATGACTTATAGCAAGCAAGAATAATGAAACATAATGAGAACAAGAAAACATAAACAAGTTAAGAAGACATCACCATTCACCAAGCTAAGGAATCCTGCAAACAAGCCTCTCCATCATCAAGCCAAACAAGCTATTCATCAACTCCACAACACCAATTTCTTCTCCAAGCTCATATAACCATGTATATTGCTCTCAAAGCTCATCAAATTCCAAAAAAATACATAGGGGCCTCATGCTCTATTTATGGAGCAAAGGAGGACTAAAACCCTAAATGTGGTAGGAAAATGTCAAATATAACCATAAATGTCATTTATGGCCAAGAGACCATGCAAGGCCCAAGGCACATAATATCCTAAGAAATAAATCCCAAAATAACTATTTGCACCTAATTCTAGAGTAATTTTCCTCAAAAAACTCAAAAATATCTATTTGCAATAAATGAGTGTGTTTTGTTGACTTTTGGTCCAAAACACACTAGGCAGCTTCTGTGCGCAGCACCACTTCAGCAGAAAATAGGGACTCTTGCGGCTGAGTTTTGGATCCCTTCCTGATACTGGATTTAGCTCCATGATGGCTTGTTGGAAAGAATGATGAGTCTACTTTCCAGAAATACTTTATTTGTGCTGATTGGATACCATTTACCTATTCAAAAACCAATTTTCCCAACATTTCTTTGTGCGTAGCGCCTGGTCTAAAAATGAGGCAGAAAGGTCAAAATTTTGATGTTGTTTGACCTTTTGGGGGGTCAAAAATGCTCCAAACGATCTGAAATTTGGTGAGCCGACTATTGGTGATGTGAGGAATCCAAAAATGAAAATCTTCTGAGCTGAGGATGCACAAATGTTGTGCATAGCGCCTAGGGTGTTGCGCACAGAGGGCTCAAAATTTCAAAAAGACAAAAATTTCTCAGAATTTCCTTAAATTTGGTGGTCAAGTTCCTCAAGGGGTTTGAGAAGCCTGTGGAAAATCTTGAGCCATGTCTCTAAGTTTTTCTTGGTATTTACCTTCTTTGAGTGCTCAAATTTCCATGAAAAGGGTATCTTCATTTATCCTTAGGAATATGATTAATGTCATGACTATCTTCTTGGATGCCTTGTCCTTTACTTGTTGTACTATCATGGTCATCCTCTGTATTAATGCTTCCTTCTTCAAAATTTGTCATTTCCATTACTGCTAGATCTCCCATCACTTTGTGCATCATTATCCTACCCATTGGGAGAGCTGTGAGCCTTCAACCCTTTCATCATTGTCACCCTTCTTACTATCTTCAATACTGTTACCTTGGTCTTGGAGTTGATCATCAGTCTCTGCATCTGCTTCACTTTAGCCTTGCCCTTCATTGATGTCCTCTTATTTATCATTTCCTGCACTGTCACTTTGTTTTTCTTTTCCATTAAGAGTCTGATTAGTGTCATGACTATCATGACTTATCTCTTTTACTGTCCTTTTCCTCACTGACTGTCATATCAGTGGCATTCTTTTTATCACTGTCTCCTTCATCAAATTGTATTTGTGCCTTGCTGGTTTCCTCTTCTTGATCTGCCATTTCTTCATTATCATCTTCTTTTTCTTCATATTTAGTATTTCCATCCATATTGTCACTATTTGCACTATGACTAGGCTTATTTTCGTGTTTATGCACATTTCCCTCTTGACTGTCATGTTTATTTTCTTTGTTGACTGTCACCCCCATCATTGTATTCACTATCTTCTTGGCTTCCATATTTTCTGGTACCGATTTCTTTGTTAGACATGATGACTGGTCTTATCTAACTCTGTGCAGGGGCTTAAAGGCAAAAAAATTGGATTTAGGCCAATTTTTTAGCAAATTCGACAAAGACTGCCGGTGTGTAGTGCCACTCGACTGGCTGTTCAGGTTGGGCCCTCCTGTGCATAGCGCTGGGTCGGATCAGTCTGTTTGACCAGTTTGTGCACAACGCCGAAAGGCTTGAGGGTGAGTCGGGCTGGTAAATGGGCCTGTCGGGCCCTTTCAGAGTGCAGCGCCAGTGTTAAATGGCGGGTAGTCAATTCGGTCTGAACCTGTGCATAGCGCCCTAACCTGTGCGTAGCGCCGCCCTCCTGATGTGCAGTGAAATGCAATTTAACATTGCGGTTGCCTCTTCTATGCACAACGTTAATGACCGGGTGCATAGTGCTCGAAAAGTTTCAACAGTTTTGCAAAAAACCCTTAAAAAATTCTTTCAACGGTGTTAGTTCCCTTTAATTTCAGCAGATTGGCAAGACCAAAAATGTAGGGAGGACATTTGAACCACTTTGGGATTCGAGGATCTAGCCCTCCTGAATCCAGAGAGGGATCTCTCTATAAGTGTAAAGATTGATTTATCTTTAAGGCTTGAAATATGATATTAGGCTAGTTATGAGGAACAAGGGTTTTTGTTTGGTTTTGGTTGGGCAAAGATAAATGAAGGTAAAGGAAGTATAAATGAAGGGTGAAGGTATATGCAAGTGAAAGAGTGATTCAGCTAACAAGATAGGCAAGAAGTAGCTTCAATCCATTGGGATTGGAGTCATAGTAGGATTTAATTGATACAACAAGGTTCAAGAGTGGTCCATGGGGCAAGTCATCTATGTCAAAGGATCTCTTTAAGTTGATTTTATGGAATGGAATGAAACAATAAGGAAGGGAATCAAACAGATGAAGAAAAAAGAGCAGCCTAAGATCAAGTAAGTACTTTAAAACTATCCTGCTTTTGGCATACACTTAAGAAAGACATAAAAGTTATCTAAGATCAGGTAAGTACTTTGAAACTAGCCTGTTTTCGATGCACTTTCAATAGAAAACATTTAAAACACACAGAATAGCTTTAGATCAAGTAAGGACTTTGAACCTAATCTGCTTTCAACATATTCAAAGGAAAAACTGTTAGTATGAATCCTTCGTCGAAGTGTACGAAAAAGGACCACTTTAGCTACGCATAACTAATAGCCCTAACAACAATAGTGGCTGCCAAATATCTTCAGATCTGCGGTTAGTAATAAAAATGCTGCAACAACCAGATCTATAAATGGAAAGACATTAAGCAGTAAAGTAAAGGGTTTGCTCCATGCATCCAACAGACAAGACAAGAACACAATTTTTGAAAGAATTTTTATATTACAGGGCACCTGGGAGGAAAACAAGAAGGTGTATCCAGCTCTCCTCAATGGGATGGGTTCTTTGTAGTCCTCAGCACTTCAGATCTAAGCTTCCTCTCTCTAGTTGATGTAGAAAACCCAATGCAAAAAGTAGAGCTCAAAGGGAGAAAAATGGCAGAAAATGGTGACCAAGTGTATAGATCCAGAGTGATCTAGTAGGCAACAAAAGGTGAAGAATGATGGGAAAAACCCTCCTATTTATAACAAAATATTGGGTCATTCTAGATCTTGGTGCATGATTAAAATAATGTTAACCAAATCTAGATCCACCTTTAATGGAATATTTTATTATATTTGTTGGAGGGAAAAGGTATTTGACTTGGGTCAAATCCCTTGATTAGTCAAAAATAAATAAATAAATGATTTATTTATCTTTTTAAGAAAGTGGTTGGAAGATAATCAAATAAATAATGATTTATTTAATTATTTGTGGGTGATTTGGTCATATTTAACAAGGAATATTATCTAAACAAGATTTAAATAATTATTCCTAGAAGTTAATAAGATAAATAAAGGTTTATCTAATTAATTTCTTTGATTTTGGGTTAAACATGACTGGGAATAATAATTAAATTATGGTTTAATTAATTATTCCATGAGGAAAATCAAACAAATATGGGTTTGTTTAATATTCCCTTTTGGGGTTTTCTGTTTTAACATAGTGAAAGTGGTTTTACTTAGGGTAAAACTGGTCTTACATGGTGTACTTGGGTCCATCTAATGATAATAAGTTAGATGACCAAAAAATGGTGTAACAGATTGCCCCCCAGCGTGCGAGTGTCAGGAGCAAATCGTATGACCGAAGTACGTTGTAAGAATACAATCACTAGACAACAAAAAGGGATGTCAGAGAGAGAAATGTGAGGTAGATAGTGTGCTGAAGGACTAGACCCCGAGGAGACGAGACTCGCAGGTGCAACAAGTCTCTTTTTATGAGAGGGTACCTGTGCTGAAGGCGGCGGGGGAGGCATACCTATGCCCGCCGAGACAAAGTACAAAAGAATAGTGTGTCCAGTAAACAAGGGACCGAACCATAAAGTACAGCTGGCATAATCATGAGCCAGATAAAAATAGAATGAGGAATCCCACATACATGTTGTGCCTGGGATAACAGCCAGGACTTGTACAATAATATCTGAGTACATGAGGTACAAATACAACCCAAATGCCCCCTGTAAATGGGGAAGGGCTCACAAAATCTGACTGATACATGCAAGTCAAAGAGGCGCTGCAAGTGGCTACGGCCAACATCATCAAATATCTGGAGCTGCATCGAAGGCTGCAAAGAAGAGGTCATTCGGGCATGTGGGGGGCTACCTGCAGGGCCACCCCCTCATGAGGGTTGAGACATCTCACACACACCCGGGAATCATCAAGAGCTGCTGCTGGATCACTGGACCGTCAAGTATACGAATCTCGATCATGCTGAAAGGAGCTGGAGAAACAATCAGGTCAAGGGGAAATGAGAAATCCCCTTGCCTAATCCGAGGCACCGAACAAGAGTGGAAGATGGAACCAAGGTACACCACCCTCTAGACCTGGCTTCTGGAATAAATGTGTTGATGTCGACAGAAGAAGGTCCACCATAGGTGAGGCAATGAGAGATCCTAAACTAAGGCACGAGAGAAAACAGGAGAGCGACGGACAGACTGACACTAATGACGATAGTGGAAATGGGAAGGACTGAGTAGCGAATGGACGACTTCCCTTGTTAGAGCATAAAGAGCATGGATGACACGGCAGCGACTGACACAAGATCATGAGGGATAGGGGACAGTGAGACTGAGGGTCATAATGTGCGACACAAGAGAGAAACCAAGCAATGAAGGATGGAGGGATATAGTGGGGTGCAAAGGGACGTGGTATAGACTCCATGGATGCAATGATGACTCAACTTGGATGCTCTAAACAAGGGCGACTCGATGGTGCTGCCACACAGTAAAGGCCCCAATGGGGGACCATGGAAACATGAGTACATGATGGGAACTCATGACGAAAATCAACACGAACGGAGACAAGTAAGGTGGCAAGATGGTGCCCCAAGTACAAGTGTCGTAAGTGAGGAAATTCGATTTTGAGGAGGGGTGAAGTGACCCTTCTTGGACAAAATGTGTCCTGGTGGAGTGTCAGATCTCAAAAAACTAACAGATACCCATTTGAGAGCTCGGTGATATCTTTCCAGCGGTGCAGACGGTTCGTCAAACGGGGCTACGGTGTGGTCACGGCAGTCGAAAGAAGAACCAGGGGTTCTCTTTTAATAAGGCGGTTTTCCCTCCAAAATCACTCATTTGCTATTGTTGTTGTGGTGAATGTAGAGAGGAGAGAAGGCCCTAAATCTTGCGGCGAACGTAGCAGACAAACCGACCGTTGGAATTGTGATCCGTCAGTTGCAGGTAGGAGGTCTAACTTTTCTCTTGCATTTTGATGGATTACTTTTGCAGTTTAGGGCCCAGAATTCCAGAAACAGTCCCTCCTTCATCTCTACGGTCGGGTCGCACTTTTTGGGGCAAAAAGTGTGACCTAGGACGCAGGTATCAGGGCAAAAAGTGCGACCTGGTCCAGAAAAGAGCAGAAAACTGCGACCTGGGAGATGAGGGGATTTTGGTGCTGTTTTATGGCTGGAAGTTGGGTTTTGGTGTTTGGTTATGGTTTTCCCGATCTGTACGCTGACAAAAATGATGTGTTTGTGCAGGTATGGCAGAGTTACGGGTCAACTGGAGAGAGAGATATCTGGGGACACTACGGACAGAGATCCAGGCGGATCAGGGCGTTTGCCGTGTTTTGGCCAGATTTGGGGTTCTCAAGTTTTTGGAGAACCCGTTGATGAGAGCAGGGGAACCGTTACTGGCCTGGATTATCAGTTACTGGGATCCAGATCAGGAGATATTTGTAGTGCAGGGGCACAGGATCGAGCTGACGGTCCAGTACGTGTACTTCCTGACTGGTCTCCCGCCACTAGGGATGGTGGGAAACACACAGCCAGTGTTGCCGCGGGGGCGGCATATCATGGAGTTCGTGGAACGCCATTGTCGACCGGGTCTCCAAGTCAAGGGGACTCGAATACCGATCGGGGATCTAGAGAGGCTAGAAACCCGTGCAGTGGCCACAGCTGTGCTGCGAATTCTGGGCATCCAGGCATTCCATCACATCACTGGGGGGCAGATGATGATAGTGGAAAGTGTGTTGGGTGGGACCTACTATGGGTGGGCCCAGATGTTATCGGTGTCGCTAAAGCGACAGTTGTCGCTATGCAGGCGGCAGGTGAATCATGACTGCTCATATGGGACTTTGTTGTGCGCCTTCTTCTTTGAGAAGATCCCGACCTTGAGGCCTCGTGTACAGCTTCCAGAAGGGGGCCCGAGGGAGCCCAGGATGCGCCGTTGGGGACGGCTACTGTGCAGAGGAGGAGGAGGGGTGGTCGGGCGAGTTTTTCGACCGGAGTTTTTTTCCCATTGGGATCAGATGCCGCTGTACATAGACGACTACCCCTATAGTGGGATGAGCTACTGTGGGGATCCGAATCTGCCACTTCCGCCTGGTCGAGTCTGGGGGCCCGATGGTAAGTGAAAAATTTCTATTCTTGTGTGGGCATGTTAAATTTTTTGAATAGGATGTGATGATACTGATTCATGTACTTTTGGTATGCAGATATAGCACCGGTAAAACCGGCCGGATATATGGGACGACCGGCAGCGTCTAGGGCTACAGGTCCAAGTGGGTCGAGAGCGGCGCAGGATGAGGATGCAGCCGCCCTGCTGGAGGACATCCGTCGTAGATGCGAAAGGTTGCTGACCAGAGTATCAGAGCGCGGGTGGCAGGACTTAGACGACCAATACATAGAGCCATGTGTTGGTCTCCCCTCGAAGTGGCGAGGTATCATGCGGCGCATGGCGATGGCCGGTCAGGCTATGCGTGATCTACATGCTGCAGGGGCATAGCCATTGGCTTGGGAGCCTCCAGATAGTGATTAGGGGTAGGGGCATGTGGTGCCCCCTATGATGTATGTAGGGGCAGGTGGTGCCCCCAGTTTTGGGTTTTTGTTTGTAACATGCTATGGGCATGTCGTATGTATCAGAGTAGATGGACTCTAAACATATGTTTTGCGACACATATTATGGATATGCATCGTCTTTTGATGGTTGATTTAATGTTATTGTCTTGTATAAAATGTGTGTGATAAATGCCAATCTAGAACTTGGTTTGCAATACTATCTACATAGTTATTCTGTTCTCGAGGTACATGGTTGAAAGTTATGGTTTCAAACGCACGTATTAAGATTTTCACTCGTAAATAGCGTCTAAACAGCACAGGGTTATGCACACGATAAACACCATTTAGTTGCATTACAAGAAGTAGGGAATCCAAACGAACATGCATATGGAGGATGCGATGAAAGAGGGCATCGGCTAACAGACCACGCACTGCATCATATTCGGCCTGATTGTTGGTGGCAGAACCAATGCATACCCCGTTAGAAAGAACAAGGGCATGAAAGGGGGTGAAGATGGCCCAACCTGCCGAGGCTAGATTCCTGGAGTAGCGACTTGCACCATCGGCGTAGCCGATAAATGGTGGGGACGGGGGGTCCTGCAGAATGGTGTGACAAGACAATAAATGAGGGGATGAAAGGAAATGACGGCAGCATGAGTGTACAGAAGTCATCGGGGGACAGCCGCATGAGGTAGTGTAAGGGGCGAGATGACCAAGACTTAGACAAGGTGTTGTATGAGGGTGGTCGGAAACATGGTGAGGACTCGGGCTGCGGAGGTCAACAGAGACATAAGTGGAGTGATCTCGGGTATGAGGAAGAACAGGGTGATCAAGGGACACAACAGGGGAGGATGTAGACGGGCTGGGCTCCGAGTGTCTCACAGAGGAAGATAGATAAAGGATGGTGACAATAGACTCTGTCATCTGAACATCAGGGGGGGGAATGTCGATGGGAGCGGGGGGATCCTCAGGTTGACCTGAAGCGTACTGCGCGAGGATAGGAGAGGCGGATTGATTTTGTTCAACCTCATACTCTCGGATTACCTCTAAAGAGGCGCGGTAGTGCGTCAGGTGAGGACAGTGGTGGGAGTAATGGCCATGAACGCCGCACAAAGCACAAGGCTTGTTGGTGCGAAGAGTCTTGGGGTTCTTGGTTACGGATGACGAAGGAATGGGGGCTTCGGGGACCGTAGACTCGGGGAATGCGACTTTAACCATGGGCTGGATACGGGGCAATTCAGGACAAGCATGGGTGGCATGACCAGTGACATCACACAAAGTGCAAGGCTTTGCGGGAGGGGGAGGGACGGGGTCAGTTGTGGTAGTCTTGTCTTTGGGTTCCCCCTTGCGGGCTTTGCCTTTCTTCCCGGGTGCTGTCACGACAGGAGGAGGGTCCTGTGGAGGTGCTGGGGGCACAGTGGCAACGGAGGAAGCTAGGGGGACCGGTTGAACCGGTGTCAAAGCCATATAGGGCTTGGGGTGACCAGGGGGGGTGGCGGCTGAGGGATCAAGGTACCAGACCGGTATGCCCAAGGTCAAGTTAGGGAGAGAGAGAGTGGCCATGACGGGGACAGAATATACTCCGGGAGGGGGAGCTAGAAAAGGGATCTTCCCAGCAGGGAAATGACCAGGAGGGACGGTTTCGAGATGGTTGAGGCCAGGAGGAACCGATCCGGGAGGATAAAGAGGTTCCGGGATACCAGCTGTAGGGGGAGGGCTAGGAGGAGGAGGTCCGGCTGGCTGAGATGAATGGCTAGGAACGGGTTGCGGAGGGCGAGGGGGAGGTTGCTGACTAGCCGAGGCAGGCCACTTACGGGCAGCCTGAGACGATTGCATCATGCAAACATTCGAGGAGCTGGGATCAGTGATGGGAGGAGGAGGAAGGTTAGGGAAAGTTCCAAGCAGGGAGGAATCTTTGTAAACGCCAGGGGAGACACTGGTCAAGGAATCAACGGTTTGCTTGTTGGCTACAGAAGAGATAGTCGTCTCAGGGGAGGTCTGAGATTTTGGCTCATGATATGTCAACTGATCAATGGTGACTATCTTTCCATTATGGGGGAAAGACATCTTGCGAAAGACCGTGGATGGGACAGCATACATATCATAGGTGTAGCTTCGCCCCAATAGAATGTTGTAATCTAGCGGGGCGTCGATGACTTCAACGTCAATGCAAACAGTCTTACCGGCGAGGGTGATAGGACAATTACGAAACAAGCCAATGGGTTGGGAGGCATGACCGTCCCACGCTCGAAGGGTGATCGTGGAAGGGGCCAGCTCAGGAGATCCGAGTTGCTTCCAAACCGAAGCGGACATCACGCATGTGGATGCCCCCTCATCAATGATACACCGGGACACGTTGGCGTTCCGGATTTTGACTGGGATTTGGAAGGCGACGGAGGGAGGGAGAGGAGGATGGTCTGATTGAGTGGCGTCGAAAACAATCATTTGGTCATCAGCAGGATCTACAGCACCCACGGCAGATAAAAGAGCCTTCTTTTGGGAAGGGCACGACTGAAGGAGCTCCAGTGTGGAAATGGCAGCAGGGGATTGTGCCAAAACATCTACTATGCTGTATGAATGGGCAGCTCGACTGGGAGCAGCGTTTCGACGGAGTGGGCCCTTAGGTATCTTGGTAGGGACCTCAACTTTCAGTTGAGGGATATGTAAGGGGCCACTGGGTGACGAAAGAGGCTCTGGAGAACCTGAAGAAGGAGGCTCGGGAGCAGACTGAGCAGGGGGCTTGGAGTACTGGCGAGACCGAGTTTGAAGGTGAAGATCGACGGGCGGGTTAGGATCGGAGTGCATCATAAGGATCTGGTAATCAGAGGAACCAGAAAGGGAAGGGGGGGCGGCTACCTGGCTGTCGGGCGGTTGGGTAGCCATGAATCCTTGCTGAGGGAAAGGATCAGTAAACACAGCTGGCTGGGTAGTGGCCACATTAGGAGGAGCATGAGGGGAGGCGTGTTGTCCGCGCAATGTGGCTTGAGACTCCCACATCTGCTGCATCTGGGGTAAAAGGGGACAATCGTGGGTGTAATGACCATAAACACCGCAACACGAACAGGGCTTGTTTGTGTGAAGCGGCCTGTCCGGCTTGGGCTGAATGCCCTGTTGCTGGTTGCCAGTGTTAGGGTCCACACCAGAATTGGGTCCTCGAGTACCAGGGGCAGATTGGTTTTGGTTGCCTCTCCGCCTTCTTTGGGAAGAAGGGGGATTAGTCGCGCCCTGCTGTGCAAATACTTGCCCTGGAGGGGGCTGTAGGTGTTGGTGCTGGGGTTGAGGAGGCAAGGGAGGAGGAAGCGCATATGCTGGAGGAGCTGGCGCACCAGGCTGCGGATAAGGGTAATGAGTGGGTTGGGAAACATTGGGGTAAGCAGGAGGTTGGGCAAAAGGAGGAGGCATGCCGTATCCTGGATACATGCTACCGGGAGGGGGAAGAGTGCCGGAGGAGCTGGCCCCTCCCTGAGGGGGACCATAGCCCATAGGAGGTTGAGCGTATGGATGGGAAAGGGCTCCAACGATACCGTCGGCGGAATGAGATGCCCCCGGGGCGTTAGCGCCACCGGGCCTGGGGATGTCAGGAAGAACGGTATAAACATAACCAGATTGAGCGTAGATCAGGTCATATTTCAAGGCTATTTGGAGGGCGGCTTCTTCTTTGAGGAAAATGAGAGGCGACATCTTTACCAATGGGAGCGGGAAGGGTGCGCAGGAACCAGTCCATGTAAACCCGATCTTCGAAGGGAGGGGCTCGACATAAGCTCCGTCTTCGTCGCCATTCCTGAACATGGGCGGAAAGGCGTGTTGAAGAGGCTTGCTTAAAGGAAGTCAAGAGCTTCGTGCCAGTATCGTATCGGAGAGGGAGCTGGAAGTACGACAAAAAGGCTTGGGCAAGAGTCTCAAAGGTGGTATGGGTAGAGGTGGCTTGTTAACCATACCATTTAGAAGCATCGCCGGTAAGCGTGCGTTGGAACAAACGAAGACGGATGGAGTCATCGGTAATGGAATTAGAGGAACACCACATATGGAAATATCGGACATGATTGGTTGGATCTTCTCCATTAAGGCCCTCAAACTTAAGGACGTCTGAGGGGAGCTTGGTTGGCATAGCGGGCCAGTTAGCATTGTGGTGAATGGGGTCATTGATCAACTGATGGAAATCGGGGAGGCTGAGGCCTGCAATGTACGGCAGCACAGGGGTGGCTGGGGTAGTTCCTGTGGCGGTTCCGCTAGTAGTAGGGCCGGCATTGCGGCCGGGAGAACCGCTAGCGTTAGGCCTTGGACCAGACATGGTGAAGGTGACAGGGGGAGAACCAGGAGGAGACGGAGGACCCGATGAATCAGGGGAGGAGTCGAAGTGCAGACTCGAAGGTGGACTGGCTCGACGACGGCGGTGCGGAGCAGGTCGATCAACCGGAAACTGAGGGTGAAGGCCAAGAAGTCTCCGGGAAAGGTGCCTTGGGGGCGCAATGATGACAGGAAGAAGGAAACCGACAAGGGCAGAAAGGGACAGAATCAAGAAAGGTCAAGGGCAGATAAGGTGCAGTGACAATTGATTTTAGAGTCTTTGCCAGGTGGTGTTAACCAGGCGCTTCTTCACTTAGGGTCGGTGTGTGGCGTGCGTTAATTTTAATTTTTAAACCCTTTCGTTTTGAGAGCGAAAAAAAAAGTGTCTTTGCGTAGTGAAAATAAACCTACGAGAGAGCAGAATATAATCTTGAAATAAACTCTGCTGACTACTTGTGCATCTATCCCTTGAAGGTGGGTCTCTCAAAACTATGCTGAAAATAAAGGGAAAAGTCGAGTCAAAACACACATAAAAAGAGCTCAACAGATCTAGGGTCGAGAGGGACAGGGATCTGGAGGATAAAGCTGCAGGAAAGAGGTGTAGATCACAGCTAAGAGACAGAGGCAAGGTGGCTGGAAAAAGAAAGGAAATCAGCAAAAACCGAAGGGGGCAAGGCGGAGGCCTTCAAAGGAGGTCCAAACAAAACGACAAGAGGTGATTTGAAAGGAAAAATTTGTAGTCAAAGGATGCGAAAGGGAAATAACGAATCTCAGAAAAGAACAATTTCTAAAAAGCAGACATTTAGAAGCTTGACTTAAAACTCTTCTAAAAAGTGGAGTGCTAAGCTGGGGCTAGGTTCCCACTTAGATGAATAAAAACAGAGATCAGAACTTGGTTCCCAAATTTGAAAGCAGTGGGGACACAGCAATGCAGAAAAACCAGAAAATTACGAAAAATCGAAAAGGCGCGGGTCGCAGTTTTAAACTCATTCAGTCTGATCGTAGAAAAATGAAAAGTGTGACCACAGAGGTCATGGTTATGAGGCCAAAAGTCACGACTACACAGATTCGTTATCTGGCGTTCACCCAGAGAAAAGTTAGAATATCCTACTACAGTCTTAGTAGTGTCATTATATGATAGGGCCGAGAAAACACGAAGTTAGAAATTTTAACGTTTTAGGGTTTATGTGAGAAAAACAACATAAAAATAGGAAGAATAAACAGCTGAAGAGAAACCCTAGGGTCTGAAGTAGCTGGATATGCAGGAATATGAAAAACGACATCGGTCGTAATTTAAAACCCGTGTGGAGTCGCCATTTGTTAGTATGAAACCTTTGTCGAAGTGTACGAAAAAGGATCACTTTAGCTACGCATAACTAATAGCCCTAACAACAATAGTGGGCACATGAAATATCTTGAATCATGGTTAGTAATGAAAATGCTGCAACAACCAGATCTATAAATGGAAAGACATTAAGCAGTAAAGTAAAGGGTTTGCTCCATGCATTCAACAGACAAGACAAGAACACAATTTTTCGAAAGAATTTTTATATTACAGGGCACCTGGGAGCAAAACAAGAAGGTGTATCCAGCTCTCCTCAATGGGATGGGTTCTTTGTAGTCCTCAGCACTTCAGATCTAAGCTTCCTCTCTCTAGTTGATGTAGAAAACTAATCTGGTAGGCTCAAGGGAGAAAAATGGTGAAAGTAGTGACCAAGTGTATAGATCGAGAGTGATCTAACTGTAAGGCCTTGAATTGAGAATGATGGGAAAACCTCCTATTTATAACAAAATATTAGGTCCTTAAAGTCTTGGTGCATGATTAAAATAATGTTAACCAAATCTAGGTCACCTTTTATGGAATATTTTATTATTTTTGTTGGAGGGAAAAAGAATTTGACTTGGGTCAAATCCCTTTATTTGTAAATAATAAATAATTAAATGATTTATTATTTTAAGGATGTGGTTGAGTAATAATCAAATAAATAATGATTTATTTAGTTATTTATGGGTGATTTAGTCAAATTTAACAAGTAATATTATTTAAACAAGGTTTAAATAATTATTCCTAGAAAATAATAAGATAAATAATGATTTATCTAATTAATTTCTTTGATTTTGGGTTAAACATGGTAGGGAATAATAATTAAATTATGGTTTAATTAATTATTCCATGAGAGAAAATCAAACAAATATGGGTTTGTTTAATATTTCCTTTTGGGGTTTCCTGTTTTAACATAGTGAAAGTGGTTTTACTTAGGGTAAAACTGGTCTTACATGGTGTACTTGGGTCCATCTAATGATAATAAGTTAGATGACCAAAAAATGGTGTAACAAAAACATTCAAGATAAACAATAAAAGTAGTCTAAGATCAAGTAAGGACTTTGAACCTATCCTGCTTTCAACATACTTTAAGGGAAACTTTCAGACAACCTTTGGAGATAAAACTAGAGGAAAGGGCTAACCATAGACTTCCCTAGTTCAAATTTACTTAGCATAAACTGAAAATAACATTCAAGAACAATGTTTAAAGTTTAGACAGTAAGAGATGGGAACACCAACACTCCTAAACTGCTTG
The DNA here is from genome assembly GCA_034641835.2 of Pinus albicaulis. NCBI lineage: Eukaryota > Viridiplantae > Streptophyta > Pinopsida > Pinales > Pinaceae > Pinus > Pinus albicaulis. The sequence continues at coordinate 720,268,411 of CM076571.1, read as the reverse complement.
GACTATATTAAATCATTCCTAAATACACAATTGGAAGAAAACATGGAGATAAAGCTTATCAGTGAGAGTAGGGTACCTTTGATAGTAAATCCTAACTCTATAATTGATGTTCTTTATCAGAGAACATGGACAGAATGGAAACAAACAGAAAATAACAATTTACGATGAGAAAAACATCGCCATTGACAAAGACCAGGATCCCATAAATCAGCTTGTATTTGATGCTTCAAACCAGTTACAATCATCAAGTCTAGTAGGTCTCTACAGCTTCAAACTTCTCATCTCAACTGAAGTATCTTCAATTACAAACAGAGCTTACAGCAGCTTCAGAAAACTATTTACATGCAACAGATATTCGGAGACCAACCTTTGCTTAATCTTCTATAGAAGTATTTATAGAAGAAATGAGGAGGTGGGATGAGAACAAATATCTCTAGGTTCAATTAATACAATTTAATGCTTCTCAGCCTTTGAGGGGCTCAATAGGGAAGATTTCTGATATTTCCTCTGTATTAATTAATTTTAATTAAGTATTTTAGCTGCTTAGCAGAGTTTGCTGACTTTAAAATTCTTTAGGCAGGGTTTGTAATAACTCTGGCTGCTTTAAACAAAATATCCCTGACTGAGGCAATAACTCTGCCTTTTTTGATTTATGTGAGGCTACAGGTGGCTTTTGGTAGCTGGAGAAGGATTTAATTCGCCTCTGATGTGGCAGTGGAGGATCTTCGAACTAATAAATCTCATTGTTTTTCCCTAAAACACTGTTAATTTTCTTTGATTTGTGTTTTAGGTCTGATTATGCTTTATCTCTGTCTTCAGGTCTTTATGTTGTCTTTATCTATAGATTAGGCTTTTTATTTGCTGAGTTTGTGCCTTTATCCCTTTATACTATGTTTAAAATATTTAGACATTGATTTTGCTTCGATCCCATCCTTGAACGCTGATACTCTTTGTTTGATTAAGGTTTACTGTGTTTTATCGCTGTGCAGGCACGCAGAGGGTTTTGTAATATTACCAGTGCTCATGAGGCATGGATAAATTGATAATTTGAACCCTGAAAATCCTTGTATTCATGGATAATGGCCTGGGGGATCATCATCCCTGGCCATTCATTTCTTCTTAAAAAAATGGAAAAACCTTTCAAAACCTGCACAAACAAGCAAAAATTTTAAAAATCCTGCGGGGGAAGGTTCAAAATTCTTTGGAGGTTAGGTTTAATCGTAACCGTTGGATGAAATCCACCAACGGCGAGGATTTCTCGTTGGGGTCAAATGGGGAGGCGGTTTGGTAAAATGATGGTGGAGATTAAGTCCGGGCCGTGGATCTAGATTGATCAATGGCTGAGATCAATCGGGAGCTTATAATGAAGAGGAGGTCATATTATAGCGGAATGGATAAATTTGCAAAAGAATGAAAGAAAACCTTTGGCATAAGTGAAATGTGGTTAAAACAAAGTTAGGATGTGGGATGGATAAGAGCCATTGATCTGAAATGATGGATGGCTAAGATCAAAAGGTGGAAAGTTAATGCAAAGGAGAAGGGTGGTAAGCGGAAAACTGGCAGTGGTTTTCGCGCGGGGCTGAGGGTGGTAAATGGATTTGCCTTTTTGAACGCGATATAGGTCTATGCTCGACACGTGTCCTTTTAATACCGCCCATGTCACGTAATTTTTTGGCATTAACATTCAGGTGCAACATTACATGATATGGAACTTCAGCCGTTGGATGAAGGGTGGAGAGATCTAATGGTGGGAGTGTGAGCGTGATGGGATAAGATGTGCAGGCGGAAAATGGTGGGGTAGGGTCAAGGCGGTTTAGATCTAGACCGTTGGATCTCAAGAATGGATGGTCGAGATATATTGATGGGGAAGATAGGTCCCAAAGGAGTTGGGCCTATCGGGTTTAACCTAGACCGTTAGATCTTAAGAATGAACAACCCAGATTTAAAGATGGGGCGATGAAAGGAATATGAGACGGGAATTCAGGCGGAGATCGGGTGAAATGTGGACCGTTGATCTCCAGAGGTCAACATTGGATCTTTACAGAAGGATTTTAAATAGCGGGGATTTGTGAATTAACAAAGAAAGTCGGGATTGATCTGGACCGTAGTATCTATGAAATGGACAGCCCAGATCTGATCGCAAGATCGCGAATCAGTGGAGGCAAGGGGAAAGGCAACAATGAAATGCACCGATGCAATTAAGCGCAGGCTCTTAGATCTAGGAGAGATCAACAGTCATGATTGAATCGGCAAGTTTTAATGTTGGAGGGCTATGGCAGAGCTCGATTAAATCTGGGCCATTGGTTCTTGTAGATTTCAACGGCTCAGATTAAAACGCGGAATCGCAATCGAAGGAGGGAAAGGGAATGGAAAAAAGAAAATTTACGATGCGATGGAGCGAGGATCGTCGATCTAAAAAATAGATCGACAGTTAGGATTTAATCGTGAAGGCCAAAGTCAAAAGGGCAGGTTTTGAACGGGGAGCGATATGGACCGTCGAATTTGGGCACGATAGAGCAGATCAACGGTCGGGAATTGATCACTGGATCACATCGACGGGGAGGGAAAAAACAAAGAGTAAGTTGGAAACTTGCGATGTGATTGGCCGATGATCGTCGATCGGTTTAGATCGACGGTTAATATTCACTGAAACTTCAAACTGTCGGATTTATGAAAAATCAAAGGAAAGTCGGGTTTTTTATGAAATACAAAGGAAGAAAAAGGTTTTTGATGGGTTCAGAGAGGATTTTAGGACCTTTAAGCGCCCAGTTGCAGGGTGAAAGGTCTTATGGGGTGGAATTTTTACGAAAGTTAAGCCCTCGGGGGCTAAAAACTTTTATAATGAAAAAAAGACTATTTTTGGCTTAAAAACAGAGTTTTTGAAGCAAACTGAGGGTTCCGGTAGAGGAATGAAGGCTTTTTAAACCAAATGGAAGGAGACCAAATGGATATAAAAGGGTCTTGGAGTGATTTTAAAGGTTGAAAGAGGGTTATGGAGGAATTTTTATGGAGAAAAAGGGGATGAAAATGGGGTTACTTGTGAGTGAAAAAGAGGGGTAAAATGATGAAAAATGGGGTTTTATGCAGTCTTCTTCTTCAGGTAAACAACATATTTTTTTCAAGATTATGAGGGAAAAAACAGTGAAGATTAATCTGAAGGAATGGAGACATCATAAGACTTCAAGAAGTCACAATTTTGGAAATGAATTATTTCTTGAAGGCTAAAAATATTTAGCCACCATTTGGTATAAAATTTTTTATAGGTGGCTAACAGTGGCTCCAACTTGTGATGATGCCTTCTTGAATGTATCAAGAACCTCAGACATGTCTTCTCTGGAAGCTGATCAATGCCTCATCCATTGGGTTGCGACTTTCTTTCTTTTGTTGATCTTCTTTTGCTGTGATAAAGTTAGCAGCCATTACAAACAAATGGAATTATATCAAACAAGCTTTCTACCTACCCAATCCTAATGATCTAACATTTTTTCTTCTTTTCAGAGTGCATTTGGAATGGCAACTCTTTTTACAAACATTTTATTCTTTTGAAAGCATAAAAATAATCTATTTCTACCCTTATTTCTCCATGAACTCAGATTAACCAATTGAGTTCATAAGCTTCTCTACCTAACTACTATCTGTTAGGATTGGACTGTTTGACAGATTTTTTATTTTCTACATTCTAAGAGAAGAAATTTAAAAGCAAACAAGCTAGGATTGAACAGTCTAACTTGTTTATGATCTATAGCATAAAAACAAGTTGCACGTAGACAAAAATTTGTAGAAAAATAAAGCAAAATGGTGAAGGCTTAAGATCTGAAAACTAAATAACATCCTTCACTTTTCTCCAGCTCTATTTAGCTGTTTTTCTCTTTGTTTCACTGGCTCAAGTTTTGGGCATATTAGAACTAGCTTTTTATTCTTGGCTCAAGATTTGATCAAGTTAGAGCCTTCCTTTATTTGAAACTCACAGGTTCAAATTTTTAGCTTGTATGAACCCTTTTTCTTCTATCCTAATCTTCCAAACTGATAAGCCAAGATTAAGTTGTTTGGCAAATCTATTTCACTAACATATCAATAGTAAATTGAAAACTAATTAGTCATGATTAGGCTGTATGACTAACTAGGAGTGTGTTTCTTAGGAGTGGCATTTGAGCTTGCACACTTTCAGATTTTGTTTCTCTTTTTTGGTATGGGGTTGTACCTTTCTTGTTCTTACAATCTGCCCTCTTTTTTCTATTCTATTGTTTTTGTATTTTATTTATTTATTTTCTAACTTTGAATGCAATGATGAGTATGATATTCACAATGAGAAAAAATAAAAAGGCTTCCAAACTGATATGGTCAAGAAAAATAATGTTTGAGCATCCTGCCATTGACAGGACCCCCAAAAAGTTCAGCTCCACTCAATTCTTGTATTAAACAGGCATTGTTACTAGCAGTAGAATGAATGAGACAAGGGCCAAGCCACAATTTATCAAATTTCCCATGCTTACCCTTATCTTCTCTCCTTGAATCCCACTTTAACACTTTATCACCAATGTTGAAATTACTGGCCTTTGTCCTTATATCAAAAAGGTTCTTGATGCTTTCTTGCTTTTGTAATGCTCTGTTGTAGACATACTCTATGGTTTGCTGAAGATGTATGGTCTGATTAATTCTTCTTGTCATATCCTTGTCTTCAGACTGTACTTATTGGATCAGCTTAATGACTGGCATTCCCTGACTGGTTGGAAAAATTACATCTACTCCATATACAAGTTGGTAGGTTGACATTCCAATTGATTTTTTAAGTGTTAATCTGTCAGCCCAAAGTGCATGTACCAACTTTGTGTGCCATGACTTCTTGTTGTCCTCCAGCAAATTCTTGATTATGTTCACCAAAATTTTGTTTGTGGATTCTGCCAACCCATTACCTTGAGGGTAATAAGCAATAGAATGACCCAAGGTAATCTAATATTTGTGACAGAATTCAACCATATTTTTGGATCCAAATGTAGCAGCATTGTCAGTAATAATCTTCCTAGGACAACCAAATCTAGATAGGATATGAGTTTCCAGAAATTTTATAATAATAGAGTCATTGGCTTGCCTAGAAGGGATGGCTTCTATCCATTTGGTGAAGTAGTCTATTGCAGTGAGAATCCATCTATGTTGGGCAGATGAGGGTGGATGGATTTCTCCTATGAAGTCTAGACCCCACTGTTGAAAATAAGCTTCAACAGTGATTGGATCCAAAGGTAAGGGAAGCAATTTTCTTTTGCCTTCAAAAAATTGGCATTTATGACAAGCAATAATCATCTTATGGACATGCTGAAAGAGGGAGGGCCAATAGTAACCAGCTCTAAGGATTTTGTTGGCAGTTGTCTTCCAATAGAGGTGGCCTCCACATTCTCTTTCGTGGAACTCATGCTTGACCTTATCTGCATCATTCTCAGGCAAACATTTAATAAATGATCCAGTAGCATTTTTCCAATAAAGACATTTATCTAAAATGCATTAATTTACAACTTTTAACTTTAAAAATCTTGCCTTTGTTTTTTTCAAACCAGGAGGTGTATTCAGATTGAGCAAAACATATGAAATATCAGCATACCAAGATGAATTCAAAAAATAATCCTCAATTATGGGAGAGGACAAATCCTCTTGTTCATCTAATGCATTTATCATGTTTATATCAAGAGCTTCAAAATTAGACTCAGCCATTAATCTTGCTAGTCCTTGGCCTTTAATGAGCTTAGTGGGCTTGATTTCTAAATCATATTCAAGTATCACAGCTATCCACTTACCTCTCTTGCCGTCTGGGTCTTGTGTTAGAATATATTTTACCACTGAGTTTGGCACAAATGTTATTATGTGGGAGTGTAGAATGTAAACTCTGAAGTCTTTCAAGGCTTTGAATAGAGCAAAGGTTTGTTTTTCCATGATGTTGTACTTCAGAGGTGCATCTCTCAATGCCTTACTAAAGAATGCAATTGGCTGCTCTTGTCCATATGAATTTTTCTGCAATAGGACAACAGCCACTATATGTTATGATGTAAATGAAAAAATGAAAAAATGTTTTGAAAAATCAGGAATTATAAGAACTGGTGTTTTATTTAATGCTTGTTTTACTAGTTCAAATGATCTCTTTGCTTCCAAGGTCCATTTAACTCCTTGTTCCTTTTTTAGCATGTTTTTTATGTTTCTAAGGAGTTCAGCCAAGTTGGGTATGAACCTTCTCAAGAAATTAATATTTCCAATGAAAGATTGAATTTCCTTGATGTTTCTAGGATGAATGATTTGCAATATACCCTCAATCCTCTTTGGGTCTATCTTTATTCCTTCTTCTGATATGATGTGTCCAAGTAGTTTACCTTCTTGGAGTCCAAACATTATTTTCTTAGGATTTAAAGATAACCCAATTTTTTTTGCATTTCTCAAAGACTATTCTTAAGTGTTCTAGGTGTTCTTCATATGTTTTGGAAAAAACAGTGATATCATCAAGATAAATAATGATGAAGTAGCCTAATTCTTCCGAGAATGCAATATCCATGGCTGTCTGAAATGTAGCACCAACATTCATTAAACCAAAGGGAATTTTCACATACATGAAAGTACCCCAAGGTGTAGTAAAAGCTATCTTGATTTGATCATCAGGATGTACTAAAATTTGATTGTATCCTGAGAAGCCATCTAGCAAAGAAATTATTTTGGAACCAACTACCCTTTGTAAAATGTGATCCATCTTGGGTAAAGGGTAGTTTTCCTTTAATGAGGCTTTTTTTAAGTCTCTAAAGTCAATACAAAGCCTAATCTCTCCTATTTTCTTCCTTACTGACACTAGATTAGACACCCACTCTAATAGGGACAATAATTCCAACTTCATACATTTTCTTGATCTCTTTTTCAACCAAAGGTAATTGAACAGGGTTTATTTTGTGGAGTTTTTGTTTGAAAGGTTTTTGGTTTTCTTTGAGGGGTATCTTGTGCAGGATTATTTATGTGTCATAGGATTTGAAATCCTCATAACTCCATGCAAAAACATCAGAAAATTATTTAAAAAACTCTATGTATTTCAGTTTGATGTGAGCTGGTAAAGTCTTAGACAATTTGATCATTTTTTGGTTTAGTTCACTTCCTATATTACACTCTTCTACTTCAGTTTCCACGAGCTCCTGTTTTGGTTTCTTGGCAACATCATTGAAATCAAACAATTCTTATAAAGGGACCAGTCCTTTTGGAAAATATTGTGTGTTAGATTGTAGTGTTTCTAAGTCTTCTTTTTCTAAATCTGCACTAATCTCTATGGTATGTTTAAGTTTGTTGGTTAACATATTTATATCAACAATCTTTGGATATTTTACTTCTTCATCAAGTGGATTTTCTTCAGCAGAACAGTCATCTTCATACTCTGAATCTGAACTTGGTAGCTCAAATTCTTTTCTAGATTGTAAGAAGTCTTCTATTTGTTTGTCTTCATCAAACACTTGCCAATATTTCTCATTATCAGGGACAACTGGTCTAAATTTGATTTGGGTTGTGCATTGTTTGGTTCCATAAGGTGTTAGGCATGTTCTAGCAGCAAAAGCTAAACTATTAGCTTGGATATTTTGGTCTTTTGGGACAAAAACCAGTTGGAATTCCTCAAATATTTTCAATAAATCCATGACATCACTCCTATATGATCTAAGTCTAGGGTGTTTGGAACTATATTCCCCATTCACTTGTTTGATAATCAGTTCAGAATCACCATGCACCTTTATCCTTTTGGTCCCTAATTTCTTCAATAAGTACAGGCCTAAAAGGAGGGCTTCATACTCAGCTATGTTATTGGTGCATTGAAAGTTTAATTTGCAGGAATGTCCTTCAACATGATTGTTCACCGTATTGTGAAGCCACACTCCTACACCTGCATCACTCTTAGTGCAAGATCCATCAAAGTGCATACTCCGAAGAGGACTAGTTTGATTACTATCCTCTTCATCTATAGTGCTTTTGGATTGTTCTTGTAATTCAGCACTATGTTGAATTTGATCTAACTCCTCATGTTCCTCATTGTGTTGAGGATTCTTCTTTTGACTCTCAAGGTTGAAAAGCAATGGATGACTGATTTGTAGCTGAAGACCTATGATTGGTTTGTTGTGACTTTCTGTTTTAGCAAACTGTTTTGACAGTTGTATCTTGTCTTCCTCTTTTTATATATTTGCCACTGATTCAGTCAAATTTCCTTGGTCACTGGATGTTTCATCATTGAAAATGATAAATGAGTCAAGGCCTGTATGTACAAAATAAAGAGGAGAGTTTTGTGGTGTCTCTTGGCTAGTAACCATGTATTACATGTGAGTTTCCATGTAAAGTTTTCTGGTCTGATTGAAAACAGGGATGGTTGCATATGTCATATCCATTTGCATAGTTCCTTGTAACTTAGCTCCCCAAGACCTTAATAACAGCATGCCATATTTGGGGGGGACATCAGCCACTACAATATCCATTACTAAACACTTAGCTGGAATTTGTGCTAAGTTCACACCGAGGTCTTTGATTAATCCTAAACATTTCACTCTGCTTGAGTCAAATGAGTAAAGATCTTTGTAAGGTTGAGTGATTTCAAGGCCTAGGCTCTCCATTACATCTTTGGGCATTAAATTGTGGGAGGCCCCTAAATCATGCATAACATTGTGTAAAATCTTGTCATGAATCTTTAAACTAACATAAAAAGGAGGAACTGGCCCTTCTTGATATCTACCTTCAATCTTTGGACCAAATAAAAGCTCTAGTTGGTCATCATTAAGATTGGCAGTGTCATTATTCTCTTCTATGTTAAAAACCTTCAAAATTTGGGACCTGTACACATCCTGGGTAGCTAATTCAGTGAGAGGAACAAAGATTTTGATTTTGGCAATTTCCTGCTCCAAACTAAAAGGCATCTGATTTTTCAAAGCGCTTGTTTCAACCTTATTAACTACCACTCTATCAGCAAAATTAGTTTTCTGATTTGTTCTATTGACATTGGTCAAAATTTTTTTGATAGGAGCACTAGCTGAGGTGCTAACGCTGCTAAGACCTGCACTTTGTTTTTCATTGATTTGAGTGACTTTTTCTTTGTTTTTATCAGAATTTCCAGCCACTGTTTTGTCTTTCTATTTTGTAACTTTGGGTTTATTTACAGGGCTATTTTTTACAGATTTGTCAGAGGTTTTATTGTTGGGAGTTTCTTGATTGCTTTTACTCCTAAGTTCATACTCTTTTGGAGTCTCTATGATGACATTTTCCAATTCCTGATAACAATATTCATCTTCTTCTCTTTTATCATCATAGGGTGTGTATAGACCTCATTTCTTATGGTAATGCACATTAAAATCATCATTGTCTATTCCAAACATGTTTATGTCATCTTCCTCTATTTTTTCAACTGTTTGTTCAACCTCACTCACATAGTTTTGATGAAAAGGAGGTATAAACTCCTGATCAGGGTCTCTTGGTCTGTTTTGAGGCTGATTTCTCCTAAAATTCTGATTTTGGTTTTGAGATTGGTTTCTGTTTTGAGGAGCTGATTGATTTTGACTTGCTTGTGCTTTCTCAAGTATGCTCATATTTTTCATCATCTCCTCCATCATTCTTTCCATCTTTGAGCTGGAGGTGGAAGGTGTGGATTCCTCTCTAAATGACACTTTCTTCTCATTCTTCATTCTTGCTCTTTTCTCTATTAGATTAACTTCCACAGCAAGAGCTCCTTTTTGCATATCTTCAAGAGTCTGAGGGTCTCTTTCTCTAAGTTGATTAGCCATTTCAGGATCAAATCCTTCAGGAAAATTGTTTAGGGCTGAGCCTTGTGGAGGTTTCAGATCTGGGGGAAGTGAATTATACACACTATTGAACCTAGTGCAGTAAGCTTGAACACTTTCCCCGATGTTTCTTTGGAGATTTTTGTAGTCCGAAAGTATTTGGAGAGGGTTTTTCTTAACTTCCGATTTGTTTAAGAATAACTGATGGAAGGCTTGGAGATCATTAATACTGTGAGGGGTTAATCCTTTGAACCATTTTCTTGCTTCTCCCCCTAAACTTTGAGAAAACAATCCAAGTTTGACTGTTTCATCAACAATCTCATTTCTATCGAAATAGTCATTCATCTTGTCCACATGTTGTGAAGCAGTAGTAGCACCACTAGAATCATACAATGGTATCTTGGACTGATAGTCCTATGGAAGATTGACTAAGGGTAAAGGAAGGACAAGAGGGGCATACCAAGTTGCCATGATAGGAGGTTGTGGGAAAAATGGGGGGTTTACAGGTGGAGGATGGAAAATAGGAGGGGCTTGATGGAATGATGTGGTTTGAATAGTGGGTGTATGGGTAACAGATGTGGATGGACCAGCAAGAGATTGTAGAGCAGATCTAGGATAAGAGAAACCAAAATTATGAAGGAAATGTAAATCAGGTGGAGTAGTTTCTCTGCTACCAGGATGATCACCTCTATCTTGGGATGAAAGTGAAGGATCTAAATCTATTTGATCTATATCATCAAGTGACCTAGTTCTAAATGGGTTTCTTAAGTCAACTTGTGATTGCTGTAGAGCTGCAAGGTTTTCAGGGACAGAATTAGCTCTATGGAATGGTCTGAAAATAGTTGAAGATTTGGCCTTAGGAGACTTCCTAAGTACTCTTTCAGGGTTGTCAACTATCTCAGGGGGGTTTGGATCAGAATAGCTCCTAGTATGAATTCTTTTAGAAGCCACTATGCTATGTTTTCAGACCCAACTAAACAAGAAAAGTTTAACCAAATATGACAATCTTTAGGAGGCTAACTGATCTTTAAAACAAGAAAAATTTAATCCTTAAAGTCTTCTGACTGAGTTTGTATGATGTTATGATGAAAATGGGTTTCCCAGTGGATTCTCTAGGTCCGTTTTGGATTGTGGAGTCACCAGGTGGAATTTTTTAGCTCTTTTGGAGGTAAAATGTTTTATGGTCCACCACCACATTTATTTTCATACCAATCTGAAATATTTTTGGGTTTTCTGATTTTTTTTAGTCCTATGGGTTCTAAGAGTGTCCTAAATCTGTTTCAACACTTAGCTACGGTGATGAGACAAAGGGAGTCTACTCTTATGGCTTAGCTAGCTGATTCCTTCAAGGTTTGATAAGCTCTTATGAGAATCCTAAGGGTTCCTTAGTTTGTCACTGATTAAAATAAGTTGTATCATGATTACCATTGCTTTGGTAGTGCTTGAAGAGAGCTACTAATACTGCACTGAATGCTGAGTATTGTGTTTCAGGATTTTACTCAGAAGTCCCCAGTGGAGTCGCCAGAAATGTTAGTTCCCTGTAATTTCAGCAGATTGGCGAGACCAAAACTGCAGGGAGCACATTTGAACCACTTTGGGATTTTTGGATCTAGCCCTCCTGAATCCAGAGAGGGATCTCTCTATAAGGGTAAATATTGATTTATCTTTAAGGCTTGAAATATGATATTAGGCTAGTTATGAGGAACAAGGGTTTTTGTTTGGTTTTGGTTGGGCAAAGATAAATGAAGGTGAAGGAAGTCTAAATGAAGGGTGAAGGTATATGCAAGTGAAAAAGTGATTCAGCTAACAAGATAGGCAAGAAGTAGCTTCAATACATTGGGCTATGGAGTCATAGTAGGATTTAATTGATACAATAAGGTTCAAGAGTGGTCCATCGGACAAGTCATCTATGTGAAAGGATCTCTTTAAGTTGATTTTATGGAATGGAATGAAACAATAAGGAAGGGAATCAAACAGATGAAGAACAAAGAGTAGCCTAAGATCAAGTAAGCACTTTGAAACTATCATGATTTTGGCATACACTTAAGAAAGACATAGAAGTTATCTAAGATCAGGTAGGTACTTTTAAACTAGCCCGCTTTCGATTCACTTTCAATAGAAAACATTTAAAACACATAGAATAGCTTAAGATCAAGTAAGGACTTTGAACCTATCCTGCTTTCAACATATTCAAAGGAAAAACATTCAAGATAAACAATAAAAGTAGTCTAAGATCAAGTAAGCACTTTGAACCTATCCTGCTTTCAACATACTTAAAGGGAAACTTTCAGAAAATCTTTGGAGATAAAAATAGAGGACAGGGCTAACCATAGACTTCCCTAGTTCAACTTTACTTAGCATAAACTAAAAATAACATTCAAGAACAATGTTTAAATTTTAGACAGAAGAGATGGGAACACCAACACTCCTAAACTGTTTGGACTGTATTAAATCATTCCTAAATATATAATTGGAAGAAAACATGGAGATAAAGCTTATCAGTGAGAGTAGGATACCTTTGACAGAACATCCTAACTCTATAATTGATGTTCTTTATTAGAGAAGATGGACAGAATGGAAAAAAAAAAGAAAATAACAATTTACGCTGAGAAAAACATCACCATTGACATAGACCAGGATCCCATAAATAAGCTTGTATTTGATGCTTCAAACCAGTTACAATCATCAAGTCCAGTGGGTCTCTACAACTTCAAACTTCTCATCTCAACTTAGGTATCTTCAATTACAAACAGATCTTACAGTAGCTTCAGAAAAATATTTACATGCAACAGATATTCAGAGACCAACCTTTGTTTAATCTTCTATAGAAGTATTTATAGAAGAAATGAGGAGGTGAGATGAGAAAAAAGATCTCTAGGTTCAATTAATATAGTTTAATGCTTCTCAGCCTTTTGAGGGGCTCAACAGGGAAGATTTCTGATATTTCCTCTTTATTAATTGATTGCATTAAGTATTTTAGCCGCTTAGCAGAGTTTGTTGACTTTAAAATTCTTTAGGCAGGGTTTGTAATAACTCGGGCTACTTTAAACAAAATATCCCTGATTGAGGCAATAAATCTGCCTTCTATGATTTCTGTGAGGCTACAAGTGGCTTTTGGTAGCTGGAGAAGGATTTAATTTGCCTATGATGTGGCAGTGGAGGCTTTTCGAACTAATAAATCTCATTGTTTTTCCCTAAAACACTGTTAATTTGCTTCGATCTGTGTTTTAGGTCTGATTAGGCTTGATCTCTGTCTTCAGGTCTTTATGTTGTCTTTATCTGTAGATTAGGCTTTTGATTTTCTGAGTTTGTGCCTTAATCCATTTATACTGTGTTTAAAATATTTAGACATTGATTTTTTCTTCGATCGCATCCTTGGACGTTGATACTCTTTTTTTGATTAAGGTTTACTATGTTTTGTTGTTGTGTAGGTGTGCAGAGGGTTTTGTAATATTACCAATGCCCATGAAGCACAGATAAATCAATAATTTGAACCCTGCAAATCCTTATCTTCATGGATAATGGCCTGGGGGATTGTCATCCCCAGCCATTCATTTCTTCTTAAAACAATGGAAAAACCTTTAAAAAGCTGCACAAACAAGCAAAAATTATAAAAATCCTGTGGGGGGGGGGAGTTTAAACTACTTTGGAGGTTAGGTTTAATCATAACCGTTGGATGAAATCCACCAATGGTGAGGATTTATTGCTGGGGTCAGATGGGGAGGTGGTTTGGTAAAACGGTGGTGGAGATTAAGTCTGGGCCGTGGATCTAGATTGATCAACGGCTGAGATCAATCGAGAGCTTATAATGCAGAGGAGGTCATATTATAGTGGAATGGAGAAATTTGCAAAAGAAATGAAAGAAAACCTTTGGCGGAAGCAAAATGTGGTTAAAACAAATTTGGGATGCAGGATGGATAAGAGCCGTTGATCTGAAATGATGGATGGCTAAGATCAAAAAGTGGAAAGTTAATGCAAAGGAGAAGGGTGGTAAGCGGAAAACCGACAGTGGTTTTCACGCGGGGCTGAGGGTGGTAAATGGTTTTTCCTTTTTGAACGCGATATAGGTCTGCGCTCGACACGTGTCATTTTAATACCGCCCATATCGCGTAATTTTTTGGCATTAACGTTCAGGCGCAACATTACGCGATATGGAACTTCAGCCATTGGATGAAGGGTGGAGAGATCTAACAGTGGGAGTGTGAGCGCGATGGGATAAGATGCGCAGGGAGAAAATGGTGGGGCAGGGTCAAGGCGGTTTAGATCTAGACCGTTGGATCTCAGGAATGGATGGTCGAGATCTATTGATGGGGAAGATAGGTCCCAAAGGAGTTGGGCGTATCGGGTTTAATCTAGACCGTTAGATCTTAAGAATGAACGACCCAGATTTAAAGATGGGGTGATGAAAGGAATATGAGACGGGAGTTCGGGCGAAGATCGAGTGAAACGTGGACCGTTGATCTGCAAAGATCAATGGTGGATCTTTACCGAAGGATTTTAAACTGCGGGGCTTTGTGAATTAACAAAGAAATTTGGGTTTGATCTGGACTGTAGGATCTATGAAATGGATGGCCCAGATCTGATCGCAAGATCATGAATCGGCAGAGGCAAGGGGAAAGGAAACAATGAAATGCGCCGATGCGATTAAGCGCGGGTCATCAAATCTAGGAGAGATCAACGTTCATGATTGAATCAACGGGTTTTAATGTCGGAGGGCTACGACAGAGTGCGATTAAATTTGGGTCGTTGGTTCTTGTGGATTTCAATGGCTCAGATTAAATCGTAGGATCGCAATCGGAGGAGGGAAATGGAATGGAAAAAATAAAATTTGCGATGCGATGGAGCGAGGACCGTAGATCTAAAAACTAGATCAACGGTCAGGATTTAATTATGAAGGCCAAAGGTGGAAGGGCGGGTTTTGAATGGGGAGCGATATGGACCATCGAATTTGGGTGCGATAGAGCAGATCAACGGTCGGGAATTGATCATTGGATTGCATCGGCGGGAAGGGAAAAACCAAAGGGTAAGTTGGAAACTTGCGATGCGATTGGCTAATGATCGTTGATCGGTTTAGATCGACGGTTAATATTCACCGAAACTTCAAATTGTCGGATTTATGAAAAATCAAAGGAACAAAAAGGTTTTTGACGAGTTCAGACAGGATTTTAGGACCTTTAAGTGCCCAGTTGCATCGTGAAAGGTCTTATGGGGTGGAATTTTTATGAAAGTTAAGCCCTCGGGGGCTAAAAACTTTTATAATGAAAAAAAGACTATTTTTGGCTTAAAAACAGAGTTTTTGAAGCAAACTGAGGGTTTCGGTAGAGGAATTAAGGCTTTTTAAACCAAATGGAAGGAGACCAAATGGATATAAAATGGTCTTGGAGTGATTTTGAAGGTTGAAAGAGGCTTATGGAGGAATTTTTATGGATAAAAAGGGGATGAAAATGGGGTTACTTGTGAGTGAAAAAGAGGGGTAAAATGATGAAAAATGGGGTTTTAAGCAGTCTTCTTCTTCAGGTAAACAACATATTTTTTCAGGATTATGAGGGAAACAATAGTGAAGATTAATCTGAAGGAATAGAGACATCATAAGACTTCAAGAACTCACAATTTGGAAATGAATTTTTTCTTGAAGGCTAAAAAGATTTAGCCACCATTTGGTATAAAAAAATTTATAGGTGGCTAACAAACGGTTCTGCTTCTCATTCAAAGACACAAATGAGTTGGGGGAGGAGGTGAAGAAGAGGCTTATATCCCTTTTTGAAAAATAATTTCATGCCAAAACCCACTTTTATAATTTTTATTTCCTTCTTACTTTTTTACTGTCTTTTTATCCTTTTTGGTCCTGTAGGTGGCAGAGTCTCTAAAAATATGGTTTTTTTCCTTGCTGGAAGAATCTTGACGTTCTTATTGTACTAACAAACCTTTCATCAAGCTCAAACATGTTCCCTTTACCCACACTTGAAACCATGAGCCCTTTCAAAACAAGTTATTTTGACAAAGTTTGATGAAAATAGACAGATAGTGAAATTAGTGTTTCCTGAAGGTATTCCTTCACTTTTCCTTTCTCATGAACTTCAAAACTTGTAAACAGTAAGCTTGTGACCATATTGGCACTTTCACCTTGGAGTATTCAGCCTTGCATCCTTTATGCCTTTGTTTTCTTGGTGGAGAGATTGAAAGAAGATTTTTGCCCTTCCTCTAACTGCCATTCTGTCATGTTTTTTTTTTACAATGAAGCAGTGGAGACCTTTTTGGTGTAAAAAAAACCTTAGCAGCAAGCACCAACAACCCCTTTAGCCTTCATGTGTGCCATTATCATTAGAAACATTTAGGTTTTCTTTGACCTTATCAATTTTCCTGTAGGTAGCCATCCTTGACAGTTTCGCAGAAGTGTCATTTATGGCTAATCTATCTCTTGCAGAATATACTTTTGATAAGAAGACCTTTGTTGGGGTTTTACTACTTTGCTTTAAACTAGTGGTATATTTGTTCCTTAGATAACTTTTTCAATGATGTATCTCTGGTTGGGAAGCTGAGAAAATTAAACTGTTGTTGTGTCTTTCCATGGGCCACTTCTATTCTTGTAGGTGCATGCACAACTTTTTGCTTTTGATCACTGTCTTTTGGAGTTTAACACCTTTCTTCTTCAATAGTGAAAACCATGCTTATCATAATTACCTATTTAGGCATTTTTACCTCATGGTTGCCTCTTGAAAATGACTTTGATTGTTCTTTTGAGAATTCAAACCCTTGCACTGATATTTCTAACCCCTTTTGTCCCTGTGGTGAAGTGGGATACAATGCTTCTTGTCTGCTTCCTTTGATCTTTTTAATACCTCTGATTTTAACTTTTGAAACCTCATGCTTTTGTAATAATACTCTTTGCCTTTCTGTAACTTTGGTGAGGTGGAGTCAATGCCTCTTTTCCAAATCCTAGAGGGTAGCTTGAAACCCTTGACATGTCATCTGTTGTTATGAAGGAGGCCCTTTGTCATCATTTGACCATTTTTTGTCCATCTCCCCAAACTTCTAGGTTTTAGGGCTGTTAGAAAAAATTAAATAGTGTTGTATTCTAAGTTCTCAAATACATTTAAAACATCATTTATTCTTTCTAAAGACCTTCAATAGTGCACTGATGGAGTTGAGGTGACCTTTGCCCTTGTAGACCTAGTACTGATTTCTTGTTTGGTCAAAGTTGTCACAAACCTTGATTCTTTTATAACATATACATCTCTTATTTGTTGTGGATGGTCTTCTTATGATGATTTTCTCATTACTTACCTTTTGCTAGGCTGATGGCCATTTGTTCCCTTTACAGAAATGTGAGCAAGGGGCAGTTGTCCCCCTGCAAGATTTGTGCTTTAGACCAAAATGCCTCCTTGAGTGACCTCTTTAATTAGCTTTGGACAAAGTCACTTTCCTCTTTCTTCTTTGAATTTAGTTTCTTCATACAGAAAAAAAGGAAAAAAAAAGAGTTTTTAGGATACCAAATCCACCCTATGACTTTGTGAAACCCTAGGTGACCTAGTGGAAACTTTCTTGGACTTGGCTTTTGGACTGAGACCTAGAATTTGGGATTATCAAGTGTAAGAAGAGTTTATGATAAACTAATGTATTGAAGATCCAAAATCCAAATTACTTGATTTATCTAAAGAACCTACAGAGATAGTTTGAGACCATCAGTGTTTGGAAGTATTTTGGGAGACACAAAAAAGCTATTTGATTGGTGGGATTAGGTAGTAGTGGGGGGGTTTTTAGGCAAAAAAAAATAGAGGATTTTGGCCAAAGGTGAATACATATAGATAGAAAGAGTGACATAAACCACTAATGGGTTTTCTAGGACTGGTAAGCAAAGCTAGACATTATGGAATGATGAAATAGTGAAAAATTATCTTGAGGATAATTAAGGCAGTGATATTTCTAGAACTCACAATGTTTATGAACCTTGTTTCTAGAAATCTTGGGATAATAATTTAGTCATCAACAAAGGAAAAAATTACTGATGACTAACAATGATGATTGAAGAAGCATTCACCATCAAGCACCTCGGTACCTCGTCATGGGAGATGTCCTATATCTTCGAGTCATTGGCACCATCTTGCATCGATGCCTTACCCTCGAAGAAGCTAAGAAGGTTTTAAATGATTACCATAGTGGAGCTTACGACAACCACCTCTCAGGGATGGACACTACCCAAAAAATAATTTGTGCTTGTTATTATGGACCACACTGTTCCGTGACTATATGAAAGAATTCAAAATATGTGATCACTGCCAAAAATATTCTCACAAGGCGTGAGCTCCACCGGCTCCCCTTCACCTAGTCATTGTTGCTAGCCCCTTTTGTAAACGGGCCATAGACTTCATGACTTGCAACCCCCCATCTTTAGGCGCCCATAAGTACATTAGGGTTGTCATCGACTATTTCGCTAAATGGGGTAGAGGCCATGCACACATATAATAATACCACCAACACTGCTGCACAAATTTTTCTTTAATAATTTCATAACACAGTTCAGTGTTCCCAAGGAGCTAGTCTCGGATCATGGTTAACATTTGGAGAATGAGATATTTCAAGAGTTGTCCCAACACCTTGGTTTCTCTCATGAGTTTGCTTCTCCATACTACCCCCAATCAAATGACCAAGTATAACTTGTCAACAAAGTTCTAAAAAAAATGTTGCAACATATTTTGAACAACCATAAAACCAATTGGCACCACATGGTATTATCTACCATTGTAACATACCCCGATAACCTCGCAGGAAAATGCATGGAGTTAGGAATTATTTTCAACATTACGAATGTGTAACCTTATAAATTACTTTTTTTATTTCCACATTAACCATTTAAATACCCATCATCATCACTTAGAGAAATATTTAGAAAAAATCATAGTGAGTTACACAACCGTTAATTTTCCTTTTTGTAGCATATTAACTTAAATTTCCTGCTATAACTATGCATCGATCCCATGATCATTTTAACTCAATTAGTACATCACCTAATTGATAATATAAAAATCATATCATGAAATAAATTAACATCACGAAAATGACACAATGAACAATCACATCATTAGACACCGATATACCCTGGAAACCCCATAGGGTGAAAACCAACAAACGTTTAATTTTATTATTAAATGCTCATGAAGGTTTTCACCCCTCACTCAATGGTTATAAGGGAGTCAATAAATGACCATTGTCATAAAAATTACATCTAGAAATAATATTAAATGAAACATAACTAGCTATAAGTTATTACAATCATCATGATACCATTTACCCACGGATCCTTAGTCTCAATCTTTGTAGTCGGGTTGTTTCCTTCAGTGGGTCATCCTGCATTTGGAACTACTAAACCTGCATAGACTAACAACTCTTTATCTTCCACAATGTTAAACTTAAAAAATCATTTTCTCAAGTCATTATTTTTTACTGCCATTGTTGTCATCAACATACTTGATATCATGATTAGATAAAATATTAATAAACCAATAATCAATCTCTATTTGTGACACTTCAACAAATATTTGTATGCATGTATAAAACATAACAAAGTTGACATGAAGTGCCTTCTTTAACATCATTTTACATGCATTAGTAACAAATAAATCACTATCAAGCATCATCTTTCTAACAACCGCTAACAAAATCTTGCATGCACTTTCATATTATTCCCAAAGGAAAGATAACCTCCTGTACTATATAATAATATTGTGCATGAAAATGGATAACAAACTTTCAAGATAACTATCCCAAAAATCTATTTCATTTTTGCCTACTCTTATGTTTTCTTTTCCAAAGGGATTAACACAATAGATTCTATACTTATGCATATGAATGCATGTTCTTTTCCAAAGACATCTTTTTCACACAAGAGCTATTCACATTGGCTATACTTATAATAATGCGAGCTTTATTTCAAACCAAGTTAACATGTTAGTTATAATTTTGTGCATGTAATAACATAGCCTTGTTATTCTTGCATGTAAAACATATATTTCTTTCCAAAAGAAACTAAATGCATATTTCATGGAAAAATAAACACATTTCTTTTCCAAGTGGTCAAATGCATACCACTTATTCTTCCATGCATGTAAAAGGAAATTTCCTTCTCATCCAAAAGATCTAATCCCAAAACTATATTTTTTTCATGCATCCAAGCATATATATGTTTCTCTAAATAATCTTATATAATAAAGCACGTGATTACTACTTTTCCTCTCTAAGAATTTAATCCAATAATGCATACAAAGATATATTTTTCTCTTCTATTCTTTTTGAAGAGTTCTAACCCAATAATTGCTTCCTTGCATACGATTATATATATTTATTTTCCAAGGAATTTAACACCTTAATTATTCTTTTTCCAAAAGATAGATAACTCAATAACTATTATGCATGAAATAGATAATATTTTCATATCATTTCACATATTAGAGAGATTTGTAATATTTCCTCCAGAAATAACATGAATAACAAATCTTTCTCAAATAACATAACCAATTGCCTTTTACACAAAGGTTTTATGTGAGCTACCCCTCACATAAGTTATTTATATCTTTTTACATGACTCAAACTCCTCATGCATGTAAAATCACATAATAATTTCTAGTAGATCAAATATACTAGATATTATTCATGTGCACCTAAGCACATACTCTCTTCAAGGGTCCAACATTTCTCTTTAAAACTTTTAATGCATATACTTGGTAATTATATAAATTAATTCCTTGTAAATAATCATCAACATAATTATTATGTCTTATGTACATAAACAATTATTCTTATCTCATTGAAAAATGAAATGGAAGCACTATGTTTTACTTTGTTTTTCCTGTTTTAGTCATCTAATTTTGATGCATATTGCGAATATATGGAAACGAATTTCAGAAAAAAAAAAAAAAAAAAAGAAGAAGAAGAAGAAGAAGAAGAAGAAGAAGAAGAAAAGAAAAGAAAAGAAAAGAAAGAAAGAAAGAAAGAAAGAAAGAAAGAAGAAAGAAAGAAAGAAAGAAGAGAAGAGGTTTTTGTTTGGAAAAGACTTAATAAGAAAAACCTCTCTCATTTTTGTCACAGGTGTCATGGTTTTTATGATTCGAATGAATCTTTGATACCCATTTTTCCAGATTTAAATATTAAATAATTTCCTATTTTTGTCATCAAATTTAGACATGGTTTCCAACAAAATGGAAATTATTTTTGGAAAATCCAAAGAAGTTTTTGTTTCTAATGGGTTCATTAAAAATAACCCCTTTAATTTTTTACACAAGTGTTACGGTTTGAAATATTCAAATGAATCTTGGGAGCTCATGTTTCCATATTTAAATAATAATTAATTCCCTATTATTTTACATACATTTAGGACACAGTTTTCGAGACATGGGAAATGAATTTTTAAAATATAAAGGAGGCTTTTGGTCATAATATCCTCTGTTACAAAACCCTCTTCCACTTTTTTCATATCTATTTCATTTTGAGAGATACAAAGTCATATTTAGACCTTATATTCCAATAACTCATGCAATTCACAGAATTATTTAACCATGAAAATATTTTATCAATTCACAACACATGAATTATTCTCATAATTCAATGAATAAAACACTTATTCCTTTATGAACAAAATTGTATAGAGGTTTACTCAAGAATTAATCTTAATTCTTTATCACATGAACTTTTTCTTGCAAATAAATTCAATCATTATATCATCATGGCTCATATGCAAACAAAAATATTTTCAGAGAATATGGTTACTTATCTCTTGATGCATGCTTGGAATACTCTTTTTCTCTTCCTTGTCTCCATTCTCCATGTATTCTCCCATTCCCCTCCTCTATTTCTCTCATAGGCTTATAATAAATAGAATTAATAAAATGGAATAGCTTTTATAAATCATAAAAGTATTCCAGCGTTTTTTCTAAATCATAAAAGAATTTCAGTTTTTCTAAGTCATAAAAACACTCCATCTTTTCTAAATCATAAAGGCATTCCATAAAGCATCCATAAATCTGATTTTTCCTAAATCACAAAAGCATTCCATAAAGCATCCATAAATCTGATTTTTCCTAAATCACAAAAGCATTCCATAAATCTCTCATGCTTTTATTTTTAAAGCTAGATTTTCTTTTTCCTTATGAGAAAAATATCACTTGTCCATACTTTTTCCAAATCTATTACTTATTATTTCTAGAACTCATAAAAGATACCAACTTGGAAATATAATTTATTTCTATAGAAGAATATGAATTTTTCTATATAAAATAATTAAGAAATAATTCTTTCAATATTCTTGTAATTAAGAATTACAAGAATATTTTTCATGTAATATCAATATAAGAATAAATAATATTTAATTATTTAAGAACCCTCATCTTATGAGAGTTTAAATGGTGGCTTAAGCCAGGGATATTACAAACTCCCCCCCTTAAAGAGAACATCATCCTCGATGTTCTTCCCTTGTTGGAACATTAACATTTAATTTTCATTACCAATTATTTAAGAAATGTAAAATAATACTTAAATCATAATACTTCCATAAAAATTCAAGGAGAACTTAGCCCTTTAATCATCAAAAGGATAAGAAAAATTCTATCAAGTGCATGTTGTATTTTATTTAGGAGTTACAGTAGTCTTTCTCTCCCACTAATGTTTTTGCAAATTACTGTCTTTCTCTCCCACAATAATTTCAATCAAATTCAAACTCATGGTATTTATCTCCAACCATTTCCTTTGCAAATTATTGTATTTCTCTCCCACAGTAATTTCATTCAAATCCAAACTCATGGCATTAATCTCCAGCCATTTTCCTCTAGTGTGTCAGGAATTTAAAATCAATGACTCATTATTTTATTTAACATGAGTTATTTCAAATGCCTATATATTTCAATTAATTTCCTCTATGCATGCATATAGATAAGTCATATCTGACATGTTCATTTGCTCATAAAATCCTACAAACAGAACCTATTTCATCGAAATTTTTGCTAAGATAATTTTATATATCATGCATGCAAAACTATAACACATGCAACAACTTTGAGACATGAAATTTACAGTCTATTGTAACATCCAACATCTTTAGATAATTTTGAGCATAGACACAATTTCATCTAATCGTAGTTAATTTCTAGAAATTATTGAGGAACCGAGCATATTTCACCCAACCGTGAACTATCTCCAATAGTTACCCAACGAGTTAAGATCTGCGTGCCACAAGAATCAACAACCTCATCAATTCCTTGGTGCTTTATTCCCAGCAGATTTTTAGCAGCATCCTGCTTTAAGGTCTGCCAACCTTTTTGCCTAGGCCTTTTTGTTTTATATTTTTTGAAAAAGATACTTTTCTTTTTCTTTAAAGCATGCTTTTCTCTCCCGCTATGCTTTATTTTACCCCACTTAGAATTTATCTCCAACTAAGTCATTAACATAATCTTTCTCTCTCATTATGTTAATATTTCCTCTTTATTATTATCTCCTAGGGATTTTTAGGAGACTTTTAGGGAAGGTCCATGTTGAACTTAACCACCAATAGATTTTCATAAGCTAACAAGAAGTCTTCTAAATATCTAGAGTTGTTTCCTGAATACCCCAACCAATGTATTCATTAACTCAATAATAAAATAAAATATTACCTCATTACATCAGTCCCATCATGGCTTCCATAGCCATTGAATCCAATAAAAATCCAATGTCTAAAAATAGTCAATGTCTACAGATCCACTATAATTTACATAATTTTCCATTTGCATATTATCATTAAGGAAAATGAACATTTATGTACATCATGCATCTATACTTATCCCCCAACATGGGTCCCACGATTTTTCAAATTACATTGACAACAATTCATCACATGTAATATAGGTGGTATACATTCCAAATTTCCAAATAATAATAATCATGTAGCTTAGAAAAAAGACATTAACATATCTTACATACCATATCATTATACTTTATTTAAGGTCTCACCTTAGCAACCATCAATATTGTAGAGAACTAACAATCCCATTGAACACTAGGACACAAAATGTGATTTTTTTCTTTCCTTACCATTAACTTGCAACAATGTAAGCAACAACCATTGAGGAATTTTGGGAAAATAATTTGCAATCATGCAATCTACAACCACTGTAGACTTTTATCAAATAGTGTGAAAGCATGCAATCTACAACCAATTCGACATTCCAACAAATAGTTTCCAAGCATGTAATCTGCATCCATCTTGGAATTATAACAACAATTTGAAAGCGTGAAATCTATGGTCAATGAGACATTCTACCAAATATTTGGCAAGCATACAATCTAGTGCCATTGAAGGACTAGTTAGCAGACATGAAATAAATTTCCATAAATATGTTTAAACTATCAAAGAGATAGTTAAACTAGAATTTATAGAATAACATGAATCATATTAATATCATCAATGGTAAAATTTCTGCCAATAAGACAACGAAAAATCCTTACAGGAGCGTTTGATCAAAAAAATCAACCAAATTATGGATCCAAGTCTAAAAATAACTTTTTCTTGGAATCAACATGAGGGTTACATGATCTCAAGGTATGAAAACCCCTTGATGTTAATATTAATCACATCCAAAACTTCCACGGATGCAATTATTTAAAACAACAAAACCGTGGATCTCAATTACCACTTTTTGTTGAACACATAGAATGCAAACTTTCCTCTACAACTCTAAATGAAGAAAGAGAACCCACAATTATGCTACTATGATTTTTTCATTGACTTTAAGTTCACTATGTGAGTTCTACTTCACTCATTGCTTATTTTTAACAACTAAAGAGTTTCGTTCAAATATATATATATCAACATTCCATTGCCCTCTTTAGGGTCAACCCCAACTTATAAATTATTAGTTATCACATCAACCATACATGTATTCATTATTTATAGGCAGTGCATGGTAACTTTAGCCATGTTTTTCCACCTTTTTTTTCTTATACACCATAATCATTTTTCTAATATTATGCATACAAAGGTTGGTAATTAATCTGCACTATAAACAGTGAGTGCTCAGGGTGTTTCATAAGTACAATAGAGGTTTTATTGTCTTTTATCCACATCCATATTCAAATTTCATTAGCATAACTTTTAAAGAAACATTATAACTTTCTACTCTTTCATGCGGTCATTAATCAGGCACCATGCATCTCATGTTAATTGTAGTATACTACAAGTTTAATTAAAATCATACCTGAGATGATGCCCACTAGCATCATACATCTACTTCTTCTTTTCATAATGACTCCCAAAAAGCGCCAGTGTTGCAACCTTTTGCTTTTATACCATTTGTAACATACCCCGATAACCTCGTTGGAAAATGCATGGAGTTAGGAATTGTTTTCAACATTTACGAATGTGTAACCTTATAAATTACTTTCTATATTTCTGCATTAACCATTTAAATACCCATCATCATCACTTAGATAAATATTTAGAAAAAATCATAATGAGTTACACAACCATTAATTTTCCTTGTTGTAGCATATTAACTTAAATTTCCTGCTATAACTATGCATCAATCCCATGATCATTTTAACTCAATTAGTACATCACCTAATTGATAATATAAACATCACATCATGAAATAAATTAACATCACGAAAACGACACAATGAACAATCACATCATTAGACACCGATATACCTTGGAAACCTCGTAGGGTGAAAACCAAAAAACGTTTAATTTTATTATTAAACACTCGTAAGGGTTGTCACCCCTCACTCAATGGTTATAAGGGAGTCCATCCCTTGACCATTGTCATAAAAAGTACATATAAAAATAATATTAAATGAAACATAACTAGCTATAATCTATTACAATCATCATGATACCATTTACCCACAGATCCTCAGTCTCAATCTTTGTAGTTTGGTTGTTTCCTTCAGTGGGTCATCCTGCAGTTGGAACTACTAAACCTGCATAGACTAACAACTCTTTATCTTCCACAATGTTAAACTTAAAAAATCATTTTCTCAAGTCATTCTTATTTACTTCTATTGTTGTCATCAACACACTTGATATCATGATTAGATAAAATATTAATAAACCTATAATCAATCTCTATTTGTGACACTTCAACAAATATTTGTATGCATGTATAAAACATAACAAAGTTGACATGAAATGCCTTCTTTAACATCATTTGACATGCATTAGTAACAAATAAATCACTATCAAGCATCATCTTTCTAACAACCACTAAAAAAATCTTGCATGCAATTTCATATTATTCCCAAAGGAAAGATAACCTACTATACTATATAATAATATTGTGCATGAAAATGCATAACAAGCTTTCAAGATAACTATCCCATCAAGCTATTTCATTTTTGCCTACTCTTATGTTTTCTTTTCCAAAGGGATTAACACAATAGATTCTATACTTATGCATATGAATGCATGTTCTTTTCCAAAGACATCTTTTCCACACAAGAGCTATTCACATTGGCTATACTTATAACAATGCAAGCTTTATTTCAAACCAATTTAACATACTAGTTATAATTTTGTGCATGTAATAACATAGCCTTGTTATTCTTGCATGTAGAACATATATTTCATTCCAAAAGAAACTAAATACATATTTCATGGAAAAATAAACACATTTCTTTTCCAAGTGGTCAAATGCATACCACTTATTCTTCCATGCATGCAAAGGGAAATTTCCCTCTCATCCAAAATATTTAATCCCAAAACTATACTTTTTACATGCATCCAAGCATATATATGTTTCTCTAAATACTCTTACATAATAAAGCATGTGATTACTATTTTTCCTTTCTAAGAATCTAATCCAATAATGCATACAAGGATATATTTTTCTCTTCTATTCTTTTTGAAGAGTTCTAACCCAATAATTGCTTCCTTGCATACGATTATATATATTTATTTTCTAAGGAATTTAACAACTTAATTATTCTTTTTCCAAAAGATAGATAACTCAATAACTATTATGCATGAAATAGATAATATTTTCTTATCATTTCACATATTAGAGAGATTTGTAATATTTCCTCCAGAAATAACATGAATAACAAATCCTTCTCAAATAACACAACCAATTGCCTTTTACGCAAATGTTTTATGTGAGCTACCCCTCACATAGGTTATTTATATCTTTTTACATGACTCAAACTCCTCATGCATGTAAAATCACATAATAATTTCTAGTAGATCAAATATACTAGATATTATGTATATGCACCTAAGCACATACTCTCTTCAAGTGTCCAATATTTCCCTTTAAAAATTTTAATGCATATACTTGTTAATTATATAAATTAATTCCTTGTAAATAATCATCAACATAATATGTCTTATGTACATAAACAATTATTCTTATCTCATTGAAAAATGAAATGGAAGCACTATGTTTTACTCTGTTTTTCCTATTTTAGTCATCCAATTTGGACATGTATTGCAAACATATGGAAACGAATTTCAAAAACCCAAAAGAGGTTTTTGTTTGGAACAGACTTAATACGAATAACCTCTCCCATTTTTTGTCACAGGTGTCATGGGTTTTAAGATTCGAATGAATCTTTGATGCCCATTTTTCTATATTTAAATATTAAATAATTTTCTATTTTTGTCATCAAATTTAGACACAGTTTCCAACCAAATGGAAATGATTTTTGGAAAACCCTAAGAGGTTTTTGTTTCTAATGGGTTCATTAAAAATAACCTCTCTTATTTTTTACATAGGTGTTATGGTTTTAAAGATTCAAATGAATCTTGGGAGCTCATGTTTCCATATTTAAATAATAATTAATTCCCCATTATTTTCATCCATTTAGGACACAGTTTTCGAGACATGGGAAATGAATTTTTAAAATCTAAAAGAGGCTTTTGGTCATAACATTCTATGTTACAAAAACATCTTCCACATTTTTCATATATATTTTAGTTTTGGAGATACAAAGTCATATTTAGACCCTATATTCCAATAACTCATGCAATTCACATAATTATTTAGCCATGAAAATATTTTATCAATTCACAACACATGAATTATTCTCATAATTAAATGAATAAGACTTTTATTCCTCTATGAAAAAAATTGTATAGAGGTTTACTCAAGAATTAATCTTAATTCTTTATCACGTGAATTTTTTCTTGCAAATAAATTCAATCATTATATCATCACGGCCCATATGCAAACAAAAGGTTTTTCAAAGAATATGGTTACTTAGATCTTGATGCATGCTTGGAATACTCTCTTCCTCTTCCTTGTCTCCATTCTCCATGTATACTCCCATTCCCCTCCTCTATTTCTCTCATAGGCTTATAATAAATAGAATTAATAAAATGGAATAGTTTTTATAGATCATAAAAGTATTCCAGCTTTTTTCTAAATCATAAAAGAATTCCAACTTTTCTAAGTCATAAAAACATTTTAGCTTTTCTAAATCATAAAAGCATTCCATAAACCATCCATAAATCTGATTTTTCTTAAATCACAAAATCACTTCATAAATCTCTCATGCTTTTATTTTTAAAGCTATATTTGCTTTTTCCTTATGAGAAAAATATCACTTATCCATACTTTTTCCAAATCTATTACTCATTATTTTTAAAACTCATAAAAGATACCAACTTGGAAATATAATTTATTTCTATAGAAGAATATGAATTTTTCTATATAAAATAATTAAGAAATAATTCTTTCAATATTCTTATAATTAAGAATTACAAGAATATTCTTTATGTAATATCAATATAAGAATAAATAATATTTAATTATTTAAGAACCATCATTTTATGAAAGTTTTTATGGTGGCTTAAGCTAGGGATATTATAGCCATATGGGCGTACTACACCATGGTCAAATATTCTACGGGATTTACACCCTTCCAAATAGTCTATGGGGTTGAATATCTTCTTCCCATAGAGTGAAATATCCCTACCTTACACTCGGCCATCGAAATTATATATGAAACCACACCTTTAGACAAATGGTTGGTGCAACTCGAACACGTCAAAGAAAATTGGTGAGAGTCTCTCCAGTATAACGAAGCACACAAAAATAGGACTAAATCGTCTTTCAATCGCATGGTAACCCCTCGATCATTTAACTAGGGGGTTTGTCCTTCGCTATGATGTTCCAAATAATATTTAGGACCTGGGAAATTTGAGACATTATTTAAGGGCCCTTACATCATCAAGCATTTCCTCCTCAATTGTGCATACATCTTATTAGAGCCAAATGAGACTTGCCTGAAATTCCCCATCAATGGATTCTACCTCAAAAAATTATACCCCTAACACTCAAAACAACCCTAGAATGTAGATGTATGCACCATGAAATATTTTTATGATGACCTCCTCATCATGGATGTACACTAAAATCTCTCTCTCACCATGTGTCAAATATGGATCATCCACCAACCTATCATCAGGATTTGCTGATGGTGCTTCTCAGTGGTCACAAAACCTCACCACATTAGCCTGGGCCAGATAGTTTCTTGACATCACACCCCTTCACCACAATGGGTTGTGACATCCACCAATAATCAAGTTGAATACGATGTCATCATAGGCCTCTTGGTAAATGCCTCCCATCTAGGTATCAATCACCTGCATGTATTCCTTGATTCCCAGCTTATTTTTTCGCAGTTGATAAAAGCCTTCAAAGTTAATGATCCATGCCTTTTTCATAAATACCTATATGCACAAAGGTTGGCTCATGGTTTTGAACATATCACATTTTCACATATACGAAGAAATCAAAATCATATAGCTGAATATATAGCTAATCAAATCCTAGACTGGCATGTATCACATATATACCATCATTGGGACACATAAACCATAAAGCATCATATCCATCAAATAAATGCAAAAATACTTCACATGTATAGATTCATATACATAATAACACACCATGAGAGCCACAAAAATTACATATCTCATATATATATATATATATATATATATATATATATATATATATGTATGTATGTATATGGGTACAAAAATATATATACATCAGCTGAAAAAAGCAAAAAAAAAAAGTATCAACAACGAAGCATCCTCATAATGGGTGCTTTCCTTGGTACTTATAAATACATCTAGGGTCTAGGTCCATCACCAGCATCACCCCACATCTAAGGTCCCCTAACCTCATTTGGAACTAGGATCGAGTGCATCTTCACAACTTCCATAGCTAGATGATGAAGGACGAGGTGTCGCGCTCTGCCATGCGCCCTCACCCTCTCCACAGTATCCTCCCCCAACCCCTCCCATCCCTCCTCGGGAACCCCCCTTAACAATACACTCACACGATCCCATGCATCCTCTATGTCCCTCAGTTGCGCCTGTAGAGCGGTCTCCCAATCCTCCATTGTATCGACCCACTCCTATAGCCTCGCCATCTCTGACGAAGCATATGAACTACCTCCCTCTCCAAAGGGACCACCTATCTCCATCCACCGACGCTGAGCTGGCTCTTAGGGTCCTCCTGAACACTTTCATCCCTCCATCACTACGACACATCTTCTGCACCATCTATGCCTAATCTTCGGGGGTCGTTGCCTACCAAGTAGGTCAATGGTCATTTGTGGGGCCCCACATCTGCAAGAAAACATACATAGTATCAGTATCATCATAAATATAAATCATACATACATGTAAATATGCATAAATGTAGAAAAAAAAAACCACATACCTGCCAAGCCCCAAGCATATCCAAGCGGAAGCCCCTTGTTTGGATCACCCCTGAAGTTGATGCTAGCATAGGGGTACTCTAGAATAATATGAGGGATGGATGTGAACCAACCCCACTGTGGGGTTCTCATAACACCCCACCTTGCCCCCACCTGCTCGAGGCACCACAAGAGCCCAATTCCATAGATGTGGGTCTTTGGTAGGCCCTAGTGGCACTACCACTATCAAACGTAGCATCACCATCCTCTTGTAAAGGATTATACAAAAAATTTTGGCATAAGAGAAACTTTGGGACTGACACTGACACACCTCCATGAGTTGCGATGTCATCCCCATATGTGCAAAACCAACTCAATCAAATAAATGACCTTCATGAAGTCTCTCTAATACAGAAATATGCAGCCCAGTCACCTGATTAGGACTAGTTAAACCCACAAGGCATATGATCATTGTCAACACAACCCACTCATCTAGATCCACAATAGTCTCAATTTGGATGCACCCTCGAACGATGGCATTAGGACCATAATGAGTCATTCCCATGCATGAATATTCGCTCACCCCTTTTGAAGAAAAAATTGTAATAACTCTCCACGAGGCACCAATAATGTCACAAAATAGATGGCGACAACAATATTAAACACCAAATATCACCCTCGGATCTCAAACACCTCTCGGTTTATATCCCATTGTAGTATCAGGAAATTCATGAACTCTTCATGAGACCTCAACAAGGGGTTTTGAGCAAACTTCAGTAACCCCCATCTTGCTAACCTGGTGCTCCCCTAAGCATCACCAACAATTGCTTTGCAGAGTGGCTCCCAACTGC
This sequence comes from Pinus albicaulis, assembly GCA_034641835.2. Classification (NCBI taxonomy): domain Eukaryota; kingdom Viridiplantae; phylum Streptophyta; class Pinopsida; order Pinales; family Pinaceae; genus Pinus; species Pinus albicaulis. The sequence goes on along the minus strand of CM076571.1, from coordinate 720,237,126 downwards.
GTTCTCTCCATGTCATCTCCATCCTGCCAAAAAGGATGCAAAAAACAAAAAATCAGCCTCACAGGCTAAAAAAACGTTTTTTACAACCCGCACGTATGTTTCCATAACAAGCATATGGTCACACGACTGTTTCTCTTACAGATATGCACTCCACTACAAAATAACACCACCCAAATGCACAAAGAGTTTGTCTATCAGCCACTAAGTCGCGGGGACTTTGGCCCCATGACTGCGCATCTATTCTATACGCAAACACATGGTTGTTTCATTGACAGTCGCAGTAGCCACATGTTTGTCACCCTAAAAGCTATGAGGTTGTCAATTCAAAGACCACATGACTGATTTACCCATAACCGCACAATACGTGTGACTACATTCCCTAAACCCACAGGGATCTCGCACCTAAAACTTAGTCGCTCACAGGGATTTCATGACTTCCTCACAATTGCTCGCACGGTCGACCTTTTGACCCTAAATTAAGTCCGTAAAGGCCACCCTGTATGAGTTACCTAGCCTAGTATACCAGAATGACAAAGGTTGGGTCATGATCTCTTACATATCTATGCTCGCATGCGTCCCAGGTACATAGGTTGTCCACAAGGGAAAAAAGTAGCTCCTAGGACCACTATGCTCTCTAAGTAATAAATTACAAATGATGTGGCATATAGACCAATTTTCTCTATATATCTCCCTCTTTGTCATCTTCTAGAGCCCATTACAAGATCTCGGGACCTTTTTTTCTCAAAACCATTAGAGACATAAGGACAAAGGCCACATCATCTTAATCATGGTATCCACAGTACCATTTCGACGAAAAATTCATTTTTGGTCCTATTTCACACTCAAAGTACCCCCTCAGGTGCGCCTTCTCATGTTCTTCAATTCATCTTATTTAGAAAATTCCAACCTATACATGTTTTTATCAAGATGTTTTCACTTGGGGTAATGGTCATCAAGGTTGTAGGGACGTCAACATCTTTCTACTAGAACTAGTACCGCGGTGGTCGTCGACAGTGAAGGTATTATTCTCCACCCAACATGATAGGCTTCCTACAAATATTATTATATCCTAACATCATTTCTCTTAGATGCACCATTGGTTCCATCATCTCGACCACTTTTACCACCACCTCCCCTTGCACATCGTAAACATTCATGTTGTTCGATAGAAACTTCCCATTCATGGATCCCCTAGGTTGTAGACCCACACTCACCGTTGGGATCCATGACCATCCACTAAAGCCTGAGAGCCATTTCATTCACATATCTTGAATATCAACCTCATTCTTCTTCTTCACTTATTTCTTACCAAACCTACTCCTGAGCCACCCCATTTATTTAGGATGGATCAAGTGCATTCTACATTTTGCCTATCACCCCTCCATACGGCATATCTCATTTGTGTCACTTCATCTAACTAATCAACCCAACACCAAGACCAAACAATTGGGACCTCACCCTCTACACAAAACACCTTATCTCCATCATCAAGAAAATCATCGTTTTCATGGGGCACCCATCTCCATGTATGTACATCCCAAACCACCTTTACATTCTTTTGGAAAGTGTAAAATAATTCTTTTATGAAAACAAATCCCACCCATATTTTCATTTCTCATAGTCGGTGATAGTCCATATTTTCCCCTGGTTGGAGCTCATTGATCGCCACACCTTCTATTAATCATTCACCATGCAAGTCAGAACATGCTTATACATTCTTTGAAATTTCTACTGACTCCAGGGACATTCCCCCCATAAGAAATGTTTTTACTATTGGTGGTTGCATTATAGCTCCAACCTCGGGCATATGTCCAGACCCATTTGTATTGTCAGATTTCATTACCATGCCTTTTTGACCCACCACATTATAGTCATCTTCATCAACCATCCTGATTCCCAGAACCATCATTTCAAATTGTTGATGCTTCTTTCATGTCAACTTCAGCACCCATCTTCTAGGAATGAAGAAGTACCTTGGGTGCTTCCCCCCTTTACGGGACATCCTCGGGTGGCACAGTGGGAATCACTATTTCCCATTGATGTCATTGGTATCCCTGACATTCAACACCAACATAAAATTTTCATGTCAGGGTATTATTGTATGTTTTTACGGTTGCAGTTCTCTTGTTTAGTCAAAGACCCATGCATCCATGAACAGTTCACTCCAGTAGCGCTTCACTTTTGATGCATGGGGGCACCTCATTTAGTCTATTTTTTAGATGCACCCTTAGGGCGTAAGCAGTTATCAACCTCTTGCATTAACATTCCAACCACTACAACATTGATTTGAAAGGAATATTTCTTGTATGATTGTAATACTTAGTTACTATTCATCATAACGAGCATGGGACATGCCTTCCTCGTATACAAACTTTTTTCATAGCATGGCTATCTTTATCCTCATTCATGGCTTTTTCCTATTCATCTTTGTAGAAAGTTATTTTCTCTATCAAGAAGTTGATAGGACTCGCAGTGAGAAAAAAAAATGTGATGTATTTCGGCTATACGTTTTCTCTTACCCTCATACATCAGGGGGAAAATGTTAACACAAAAAAATTGTACACATATTTGTACAATCCAGATGGTGCCCAAAGTCATCCAACAGAGCATATGGGTGAAGAATTTCTAGTTGAAGACATCATGAAAAGTAAAACATCAAAGTTTTCCAAAGGTCTCAAATATAAAATTGATTCGCGCGTCCTATCTAAAGGAAAAAAATTCATGATCACATAAAGTTTTATTCGATAACAAAACAATCAAGAACAAGGAAAAATTTAGGGGCTAATATTCACAGGTAGGCTAATTTTCCATGTTTTTTCCAAGAAAAAAATTTGCCAATTTCCAATTTTTTAAAAATGATTTCCCCACATTTTATAGTATAAAATTATTTTACCTTTAGAATCGCTGAAATTTATATAGAGTAATATAAAATCATTAGAAATCTAAATATTTTTACAAAAATATTTATAAACCTTTTACAATTTTCATATTAGGGACTAGTAAGATTTAACAAGGTTTCTAAACTTTAAGATAAACTTTCATCCTTAAAATTTTCCTTAATTTGGGTATGGGGGTAATACTTATTTTCCCAACCACTTAAGTTAGATGAAAAAGGAAACAATTATAATTTTATTTATATAACCTTAACATATGCTTACATTATATATTATTTAGAAATGAGCAACACAAACAAACTTTCTCATGGATGTAGCTTTAAAAAATATTAAATTTGTTTTACTTCAAAACTTATAGGTTATGTTTCATAAAAATTGACCTAAAGGTAAAATATAAAAATATTGTATGAAAATCAGAAATTATACAAATTCATATATCATCAATGACCAAGCCCATTCAACTTACTTCTTTTGTCTCCCCATGCATTCTTCCTCCTCCTTATGACTTGAAAATTGTTTTGTTGTGAGGGAAAAATAATGCAAGAAGTTATATGAACCAACAAACCTAAAATTATCATGAGGATAACAACTAATTCGATTGTTTTCATCATGAGAATAGTGAGAGTACTTATGGAGAGTTATTATTTTCTTTTATACTTCCACATATAGGTGTTTCTTGACCTTGTTGGCCCACATGAACTTCTTTTCAACTTACGACCACCCTTTCCTCCCCTTGCCATAAAACCATGGTCAAGCTAGACTTAACACAAAGTTGGCTTCCACATAGAGTTGAACTTGACACATAACAAAGTGGCAAGGTTGAGGATTATCTAGGAGAGCATTGGGACAAGAAATCCCCAGAATGTAGACTTGAATGCTCTACCTCAAAACAAAAAGGACTAGAAAATTGTAATGTCCCAATTTTAGCCTCAAGCTAAAATGGAACATTATAGTTGCACATTTTATTTTTGTTTAATAAAATGGGCAAGGAGACACCTTAGCCCCTTTTAGATGAAGAAATAACACTCCTAATGTGAAAGGGGAGTGAATAAAGCAGCTGAAATAAACACCAATGGTGTGAATGGAACCTAGCTCACTTGATTAGTCATCTCTGACTAAAGTCAACAGTGCTGCCCAAGGAGGAGGAGGCTTCCTAGAGACGCTATGCAGTTTTGGAGGGAAGACAGTCATGCAAGGGTGGAAACCCTAATTGGTGGGACCATGGTGGAGAGGAGTTCTCTCACTTTATATGGAGGAGATGGTAGCCCATTTTGATTATGCTATGTTTTAGATTTCAGACAAGGGTCTGCAAAAGCTTGCATCCCCGGGCTGTTTAGCAGGGTGATGGTGCCCTCGGGCACTAGGGTGTTCTCGGTCAGGAATCCCTACCTCTTCCTCAAGGAAGGATGAGATTGAGCTTCATTTCCTCAATCCGTCATTGGCCACAGCTTTATTCATCTTCTACAGTGTTATTTCTGCAGCAGAGAGGACGTTGTGTAGCTGGGTGCAGCAAGAGAGGAACTCATGGAGTCTCTCTTGTCTAGTTTTATTCAGTGGAGGAGTGTTCTATTCATTGGAGGAGATGCAAGGAGAATTCTTAGGCTTTATTTCAGATCAGTGGCATGAGGCCACACTTCCATCATCTCCCACTGCGCAGTCCATGGAAGCAATTGCGTTATTTTGGAGGAGGCAGTGAGAGAGGGGTTTCTGGGCTCACAAGGAGGAGTGTTTTTGAGACAAAGGGATCAGCCCTTTGCTTGGAGACATTATCAGAGGAGGGAAATCAGATTTCAGATCAGCCACAACCTCATTCTTATTTTGGTTCAGTTGCAGTGACAACTATGTTGTCACATTTTGGGTTTCTCCGACATTTCTAGCAATCTTCCTAGATTGGCTAGAAATTATGTATTTCAGCCCATTTCTCCATTATTGGGCTTATTTCTTGTATTCCTTCAACCATTTATGCATTTCTTTCATATTCAACATCTATGCCTTCATTTACTCAACGCAGTTGCAGCTACTTCGGCATTTTATGGAGTTTCAGCAATTCATGTATTGCATTGTTTATTCATTAGAGGTTTGCTCTTAGAGTTTGAGTGGCTTGTCCCTCAACTATTTCTTGTATATTTCTGCTGATATATCATAATATAATGATGGCTGTAGCATTTCCCTCTCATGATGTATTCATAGTTGCAGAGTTCATGTTCATGTTCATATATTGTTCTAAGCTCTCTCATTGAGCATTGTTTTAGAGATCTAGTTTCGGGAGATTTGAATAACCCATCTAGATACATTTCTTTGAGCTCATTTTCTGCAGGGGATTTTTATTAGAGTTGTTCTAGGGCATCCCAGTGCTGGTTTGCCTTATTTATGCAGCAACTTCCTTATACAACGTCCTCAAGGACCCTGTAGCAGAAATTCTTGAGGTGGAATATTGCATATCCATAGGCAGAGTCTGAGAAGGGCCAACTAGCCTCAAGATTTCTCCCTTATTTAGAAGGAGTCATATCCTGTAAATGCCCCATCAGTCAATCTCTGAAATGGACTTGCAGTAGCTCACTAAAGAAAGAAAAATGGAACATTTAAGATGTTCGCGATGGAGCAGCATGTTCCTGAAAAAGGGACATTACAAAAACTTGGAGAGATCCAAACATAGATGAGATGCAAATAAAAATGGGAAATTTCAAGAAATCCATTCTAGGAATGTCTCGAAGGAGACATATATCATGTCCACTAATGCCATCCATCTCAAAGGGCATGAAGGAATAAAAATCCAATTTACTAAAGATCCCATGCTTCAAGAGATATGATAGTTATATTATGCATAAGCATTCAATCTTTTATGACATCAATTCATTATTAAACATAAAAAAAAGAGTCACTGAAGTTTATTATGTAAAGAAAAATAATATCATTATTCACCTAAGAAAATTAACTGACCTTAACCTTCCCTTTACCAACATTAATGCATATGTATCCTATAATCAAAGATACAATTAATTTCTTGTATTCCACTAATCATATCTATACGTGTTTTCAAACCTTAACACTCCTCTGATAATTATTTCATTTACCTTACTATTGAAATATCTCTTAAATTAATATAAATATATCCCATCACTCTTTTAAAAATAAAAATAGCTTTCCTAAAAATACAAAATATTCTCATATATATATATATATATATATATATATATATATATATATATATATATATAATGAGTAAGTCCCCTACAACAAACTCCGTAAAATACCACCAATATTTCAACTTCATTATTAGTGGGATACCCCACACTTGTCTATTTTATCACCTTACTTCCATAAAATCATAATGATTCCCTGCCCCTCATGCTCCTTGGTTATATTATTATTAATTGAACTAAATAACACATTTCTTAAATAATTTCGAAATAAAAAGGATGATCGTTTCAACGTTGAGAAATTGAAAACTGAGATGTATAGCAAACCAATATGTCCTATCATTTTTCTTAACTTTTTGATTAAATTAAGGAGAAAAAGTCACTTCTAGAAACTGAGAAAAAGTGACTTAGGGCATGTGATGGAAATTATGTTCTAGTGCATTTCATGTATTCTAATCGAAAAGGTGCATTTAATTCAAACGATTCATGTATTCAAATTAATAAAAAAGAAAAACGCACAGGTGACATCAACAAGTGGGAAATTATATATATATATATATATATATATATATATATATATATATATATATATATATATAGGGTAATATATTAAATTAAATTTTTTATATGTTTAGAATTTTAATTATGTTTTAATAAATTGGTTAATTTAAAATTGTACAAAACTTTGATGGGTGATTGTATTTTTACCATACACTAAACATAAAATTTATATCAAATATTTGTTATATTAATGAGGTGTAATTTTTTTATATTTAGAAATTTTAACGGTCATTATAAATGATTAATAAAATAAATTAATTTTGTTATTAATATAATATATATATTTTTAATTATAATGAGAATATTGTATTAAAATTAAAATTCATGTATGGATTTGTACAACAAGTGAGTATAATGAAAATATTTCTAGACTACTTATACATGTAATTTCAAGACGATTTTTATTCTCAATATTTTTTAGCTTTTTTATTATTTTAGAAGATATAAGGTCTTTAGAAGTGTGGATTCTCCAAAAAAAACCTACAGATATATACAAATTTTACAATGCATAGTAGACTTATTGTTAGGGAATAGTTGTGAGGCAAGGAATACCATTTCTCGTTAGAATTCTTGCGTCGAAGTTTCTTTATTGGCGAGATCATCTACAACATAATTGTTCATTCTCAACACATGAAAGAAGTTAATAGTAGAGAAGGGCAGTTTCAAATTCTTGGTTCGATCAATAATGTTTGGCAACTTACAATCTTAGACAAAGATCCATGAACAAGGTAATGGATAATCAATTGTGAATCTCTCTAACACCATCAAATCTTTGATGTTTTCTTCTTTGGCCAAAAGGAGCCCTAACAGTAACCTATATGCCTCTTCCACATTATTTGTCCAATTACCTAACCGCCAATTATACTCAATTTCAAATTTTCAATTAAAATTAAAAATAACCTCTTCTGCTCTTACCACCCTAATTAATATAAAATATTATAAAACATAATTAAATTATAAAATTTTATAATAAAATTTCACTCCATATTAATAATTATTATAATTATTATAGAAAAAGACATTACTTAATGGTGCAATTTATTTAATTTTTTTCATTAACTATTTGTGATATTTGACACGTTTGCTAGTTATTAACGTATTTTATATCATGAGATGCATGTCATGCAATATGGCATGTTCTTGTGTCGATTTGCATTTCAATGAAAAATGTTTCAAGTCAACATGATCTTAATGATTGTTGTTTCCTTTTCCCGTCATAAATTATATTATATTTTAGTAGATTATTTATTTATTTTTTCTAAATTCTGGGAAAATGTTTCGAAACCTTGATCTATGTGATGGAAATTATAATCTTAATTTCTATCTTTTATTATTATAATATTATATTGATTTATAAAATTTATATTGTACCATTATATTGACCAATCAAATTAATGAAAATATATTGAAAATATAAATTTAATTAATACTATAAAGTATTATTTACAACCATTGAACTTAACCTTATTTATTAGGGATTATTCTAGAATTGAATAGAGTAGAGTCTGGTCAAAAATTGGCCTCCTTCCTGTCCAATAAAGATAATAATAATTATCCACTATATATATATATATATTATTCAAAATATAAAAATAACAAATAAAATTATCTAACTTCAAGATTAAAAAATATATATAAATAAAAATTACAAATAAATAATTATCTTTTTTAATCTAATAATTCAACATTTTATATTTAAAATATACCTTCATAAATAGATTCTCTCTCAAAAGAGGAAAAGAATGTTATCATAGATTTGAGTACTCTGAGAAATGAAGATGAATATATTGAAACCTAGCCACATCCAAGTTCCTGTTAATAAAAATTTACATACATCTTATTAGTCCCTGCCTTATGCATAGCAGGGACTTTGATAGGTGTTGACATAACATTAATTCTCTTTGACACAACCACTATATTTAAGGTTTTCAAGGTTTAAATCAATGTTTTAAAGGAACCATGCGATTAAAAATATTTTAATGTAAAGTTTCTATTTCAACCTCTTCTTGCAGTCTGTTGAAAATGCAACAAGATGATGGAGCTTAGTGAAAAGAAGTCGCCTTCACTAAGTGGGCCCGCAGACTATTTTTGGCGCAAAGTCTATTTTTAGACTATGTCTATTTTTAGACATATGGATCATGGTCTATGAGTTGCAGGATGCTATTTATGGATGATTGGTCGAGTTGGTAAAAATAGATGGACCTCTATTTTTAGACATTGAGCGAAATCTATTTTTAGATTACCAGGCTAAAAATAGAACAGTCTAATATTATTAACCCTTAATAATATTTGAACTATAAACATTATCTTATCCTCTTGGAGCACTTCAGTTTGATGCTTGGATGTGGCACATGCAGCTGACAGAAGGAAATACGCTTTTCCTAGGGGTTAGTTGAGCTATTGCATGGTTGACTTCAGTTAGAACTCATGTGGCGGAGTTTGGTGGAGTTGATGAGACAGTTGGTGGAGTTGTGTTCGGTTTAACTTAGTTGAACTAGTTGTATTTAGTCTAACTGATAAATACACTAGTGATGAGTGGTGTGAATTAATTATTAGTTAATTCACTAATTATTAACTCATAAATCAACTAAAGAATACATCAGTTAACTGCAATGCATGGACAGTTCAGTGGAGACCAGTGTTAGAGGTGGGTGAAAGGGTGAGTCTACTATCAGTTGTGACTATAGCTATGCATGAGATTTGCACACATATTGATTGATATTGCCAATGAGGATTGCACAACAAAAGCCAGTGGGATTCGAACTTGGATCTCATCATTATTCATCTTGGATTGCGCAGTAGAGGCATGCAGACTTGTGGAGGAGATTTGAACTTGTGACTTGTTCATATCTGAGCTAGTTTTAAAATTATTGGAGATAGTACTCAGTACTCTGTGAGGAGTATTGTACTATGATTGTTACATGTTCTCTATCATTATACATATGCATAGTTGGGGGTTTTCAGCTATCAGCTTTCCCCATTACATATTGTGTTATATGTGTGCTTGATTATGTTTTAATGTGCGCATGCGACTGCTTCTATTTCCGCAAATTGATGATCAATTGTAGAAGAGGTTATGTTTTATGCATGAAGCTTAAATAGTGTGTAATCAAGATAATCTTGGTGAATAATTCATCTATTATTCAAATTTCTACATGGTATCAGAGCGAAATTGATCATCGGATCTATTACAGTGATTACAATTTATTTTGGTAGACAGAGTCTGTAAGCGGGCCAGGTAGCCTCTGGATCCGTCCTTTCTTTGAAAGGTGATATATCCAATAAATGCCCCTACAGTCGATCTTTGTGCTAGAAATTTTTTTTTATCACAGATCAGAAGCGGTTGAGTTTTGAGCTGATGGAATTCAAATTTGCAGAAGAGTTTTCTTGGTGTCGAAGTTGAAATGTCTTTTAACGGATTGCGATTGGAGTATGCCCTTGAGGGCAGCTCGAATTATGTTGCATGGAAGGACAGGATGGAGGTGGTATTAGATGATAACAGGTTGAAGGAGTTCATAGATGCTAAAGTCCCACAGCCTACTGATGCTGCTCAAGTTGAGGCTTGGCAAAAGAAGATGGCAAAATGTTGAATGATTCTGTTGGAGGGCGTGAAGGATCACATTGTATCCAGCCTGCAAGGAAAAACTTCTCCATACTTGATGTGGAAAGTGATTTATTTATTCTGAAGCAAGAGCGCACTGTGAGGAAGTTGGCGCTCAAGGATAAACTCAAAAACATAAAGATGGATAAAGGCGACAGTATGCCCAAGTACCTCACGAAGTTCATCCAATGCAGGGATGAGCTGGGAAGTGTGGGGGTGACTGTTGATGATGAGGACTTGGTGAGCTTGGCTCTCCTTGGGCTTCCGAAGAGTTGGCATTCCTATCAGGACTCTGTCAATGGTCGGGAGAAATTGCCAGGATGGGAGCGATTTTGGTCGGATCTTGTGCAAGAGGAGATAAGGCGAAGTACCAGGGACGGATCTTCATCAAAGAACTCAGATGAAGAAAATTGCACTTTGGCTGCCAAAGCAGTTAGGTTGAAGAGCAAGAAGCTTTCCTCGGGAAGGGTAAAGGCAAGAAGCAGGACATGTCCAAGGTGAAGTGCTTTCACTGTCACCAGCACAGACATTATGCCACAAATTGTCTGTAGAAGAAGAAAAATAAGCATGTTGCTGGATCTACAGCTGGAGAGGCCTTAGCCTCGCAGTTTGAGATGGATTTTTCATTGATCGCATGCTTGGTATCAAGTGTGATGGGTTCAGTTTGGTTCTTGGACAGTGGTGCATATTTTCACATGACAGGAGATCAAGATTTGTTTTCAGATCTAGATGAGAAAGATCTTGGAGTGCACATCGAGATGGGCGATGATGGTAGATACAGTGCGAACAGTATCGGTACCATTTCCTTTGAGAGGGAGTCTGGTAAACCCTTCGTATTGAAGGATGTGATGCATGTCCCAGGATTGAAGAAGAATCTTATCTCTGTGGCGATGTTAGAAGACAAAGGATATGATGTTGTCTTCAGCGAGGGAAAGGCTTTCCTGCGTAGTAAGACAACTGGAGAAACCCGGAAGATAGGGGTTCGAGTCAAGAACCTTTATCAATTGCAGGTAGATGGCTGCGCGGCAATGGCATGCAAGGCAGAAGGAGTGGTGAGCCAAGATGATGGCGAGCTGTGGCACCGGAGATTGGGCCACCTTCACCATGGAGCTTTGAAGATACTGCAGCAGATTTCTACTGGGCTTCCTAAGGGTACTCTTGGGTAGTCAAATCAGTGCAAGGGATGTACCTTGGGAAAATTTGTGAAAGCCACCTTTCACGAGAAGGATAGTTGCGCCACGACGATCCTTGAGAGAATTCACACGGACGTGTGTGGACCTTTCTCAGTAGCTTTGACAGCAAAGCACAGGTACTATGTGATCTTTGTTGATGATTATTCTCGGAAGTGTTGGATCTTCTTCATGCGGGAAGAGCGAGACATACTCAAATTTAAGCGAGTTCAGCGTGGTTGAGAAAGAATCGGGGAAGCAGGTGAAGGCTCTTAGGAGTGACAATGGTGGTGAATTCATCTCTGGCGAATTCAAGGACTTTTGCAGTGCAGAAGGAATTTGGAGAGAGCTCATAACACCTCATAACCCACAGCAGAACAGGGTTGTTGAGCGGAAGAACAGAACGATCGTGGGTGTTGCATGGTCGATGTTGCATGATCAGGGCCTACCCATACACTTGTGGGCGGAGGCATGCAATACTGCAGTATATGTGCAGAACCATTGTCCTCATAAGATACTTGGCATGAGTACACCCGAGGAGGCGTTTTCTGGTAAGAAGCTTGATATTTCCCATTTGAGGATTTTTGGTTCACCTATTTACATTCATGTGACGAAGGATGCCAGGAAGAAGCTGGAGCCGACCACAAAGGTTGGGATATTTGTGGGGTACACTGATATGCCCCACAACTATCTTGTGTATTTTCCAGACAGTCGCAAGACTGTTGTGCGACGGGATATCAAATTTCAGGAGGAGAAATCCATGAAGTGTTCGCTTGAGAGGGAGCCACACTTGCATGCAGAGGAGGAGCTATTAGTTCCTAAGGATGAGGTCGGGATGTGTGGATCGACCACGAGAGAATTTCATGGAGTGGAAGAGAACCACTCATGCGGCGCCAACCATCGGAGGGGCGCCTACGAAGGCGAGCCATTGGCTCAGATGCGAGAGAGGTTGTAGGACCACCTACGACACGGCGGGAACATGGCTCTTGTGAGAAAATGGCTCGTGACGTATCGTGACAGAGCCATCCTCTTTCGAGGAAGGTGTGGAGGATCCCGCATGGGTAGATGCCATGGTGGAAGAGTATGATTCGATTGTCAGAAACAGTGCATGGGAGATTGTCCCAAGGCCGGAAGGGAAATCAGTGGTGGGTTCGAGATGGATCTACAAAGTGAAGCAGGCAGCTGACAGGAGTGTGGAGAATTACAAGGCAAGATTTGTTGCCCGAGGCTTCTCACAGATTGAGGGGATCGATTATGAGGAAACCTTTGCACTTGTTGCAAGGTATTCTTCCATACGAACGATTCTTCCTCTCTCAGCGCAGATGGGGTGGCACATTCATCGGATGGATGTGAAGACTGCGTTCCTCAACGGAGTGATTGAGGAGGAGGTGTACATAGAGCAACCCGAAGGTTTCGAGATCTTCAGCAGCGAGTCGCATGTGTGCAGGCTCAAGAGAGCGTTGTATGGGTTGAAACAAGCACCTCGTGCTTGGTACACACGGATAGACAGTTATTTCACCGGACTTGGATTCTCCAAGAGTGAGGCGGATCCTAACCTATACCAGATTGTGGTGGAAGGTAAGTTGCTGATCATTGTACTTTATGTAGATGATTTGATTTTGACAGGTGATGAGCTGTTGATACTCTCATGCAAGGATGATCTTGCAAAAGAGTTTGAGATGAAGGACTTGGGCCTCCTTCATTATTTCCTGGGATTGGAAATTTGGCAGCGCAGTGATGGACTGTTTGTTTCTCAGGGTAATTATGCCCGGGAGATACTGGAGAAGTTCAACATGCATGGCTGCAAGCCTGTTGATACTCCTCTTCCTGGAGGTTGGAGGAAGGAGGATGCTACTTCGGCGGAGGTAGTGGATGCCACTGTTTATCGACAGTTGGTGGGGTCGCTTATGTATCTGGTCAATACACGACCCAACATATGCTATGCTGTTAACCAGCTGTCACAAGCTATGGTTAAGCCTACCAAGCTCTTCTGGAAGGCAAGCAAGCATGTATTGTGTTATCTTAGAGGCACATTGGGATATGGACTATGGTACAGACAGGAGGATGGGGTGAAGCTGTGTGGCTTCACGGATGCAGATTGGGCAGGGAGCCCAACGGACAGAAAGAGCACATCTGGAGGGATCTTCAGTATCGGGTCAACAACAGTTTCTTGGTACAGTAGGAAGCAGAGATCCGTGGCACTCAGTTCAGCAGAGGCCAAGTATATGGCAGCAAGCCTGGCTGCATGTGAGGCTATATGGATGAGGAAGATTCTGGTCGGGTTGTTCGGTTCACACTTGGAGCCTATTGTGATTTATTGTGATAACCAGAGTTGCATTAAAATCTTAGCTAATCCAGTATTTAATGATAGATCCAAACACATCGACATCAGGTAGCATCATATCAGAGATTGTGTGCAGCAGAGAGTCATGTTACTTTCATACATTCCCATGGAGGATCAGGATGCTGATATCTTGGCGAAGGCGCTCACCAGGAGAAAATTCGAATACCACAAAGGCAGGATAGGGGTTGCATATAATCCATATCTTGTTGAGAGGGAGTGTTGAAAATGCAACAAGATGATGGAGCTTAGCGAAAAGAAGTCGCCTTCACTAAGTGTGCTCGCAGACTATTTTTGGCGCAAAGTCTATTTTTAGACTATGTCTATTTTTAGACATATGGATCATGGTCTATGAGTTGCAGGATGCTATTTATGGATGATTGGTCGAGTTGGTAAAAATAGATGGACCTCTATTTTTAGACATTGGGAAGTTTCTATTTTTAGACTGTCGAGCTAAAAATAGAACAGTCAAATATTATTAACCCTTAATAATATTTAGACTATAAACATTATCTTATCCTCTTGGAGCACTTCAGTTTGATGCTTGGATGTGGCACATGCAGCTGACAGAAGGAAATACGCTTTTTCTAAGGGTTAGTTGAGCTATTGCATGGTTGACTTCAGTTAGAACTCATGTGGCAGAGTTTGGTGGAGTTGATGAGACAGTTGGTGGAGTTGTGTTCGGTTTAACTTAGTTGAACTAGTTGTATTTAGTCTAACTGATAAATACACTATTGATGAGTGGTGTGAATTAATTATTAATTAATTCACTAAATATTAACTCATTAATCAACTAAATAATACATCAGTTAAATGCAATGCATGGACAGTTCAGTGGAGAACAGTGTTAGAGGTGGGTGAAAGGGTGAGTCTACTATCAGTTGTGACTATAGCTGTGCATGAGATTTGCACACACATTGATTGATATTGCCAATGAGGATTGCGCAGTACAAGCCAGTGGGATTCGAACTTGGATCTCATCATTATTCATCAGATTACGCAGTAGAGCATGCGGACTTGTGGAGGAGATTTGAACTTGTGACTTGTTCATATATGAGCTAGTTTTGTGTGTAGCATGTGGGATAGTGCTGAGAGCTGTGAGGAGCTTTGTGCTATGTATTGTTACATGTTCTCTATCATTATAATATACAGATAGTTGGGGGTTTTCAGTTGTAAGCTTTCCCCATTACATGCTGTGTTATATGTGTGCTTGATTATGTTTTAATGTGCGCATGCGACTGCTTCTATTTCCGCAAATTGATGATCAATTGTAGAAGAGGTTATGTATTATGCATGAATCTTAAATAGTGTGTAATCAGGATAATCTCGGTGAATAATTCAGCTATTATTCAAATTTCTACATAGTCGAGAGCATGATTTTATTTATTCTTATTAAAAATTCGGATACTAACTTCTAAATGTGAAATCAATGTTAGTTTAGTTCTAGTTTTCAGCTAGCATTACTTCCAAAGAATTTAATGTTAAAGGGAACTTGTGCACCCATACATATCCAAAGTTTTCAAACTGCCAGGGTTTAACAACAGTCAGGCCACTTGTCATTCTTCTCGCTGCTTGTCACCTATTCTATCATGCTCTTGCCCCCTCTTTAAGTTCATTCCATTGCCCTCCTATTCTCCTTTAATCCCCCTTTTCAATCCATGGGAATTCCCCCCACCAACCCCCCCCCCCCCTCTTCAATACATTAGAGGGAATTTTGCAGAAAACCTGCAACACAATTTTGCAGAAAATTGGCATCAACAAATGTCATCTTCATTTTCGTAGAAAAATGTAGACAATTGAACAAACAGAAGGTACCATTTTCCCCTGCTGGCTAACTACTTCAATCAGGTATGATATTTTGTTTAGTGTTGTTCTAAAGGGCCTAGGAACAAAACTCAATTAATAGTACATTATTCCATTCATCTTTTTATTTAAATGACCCTCAAAAATCAATTAACAGTACATTATTCCATTCATTTTTTCATTTAAATTTCCCTCTCGTAAATTATTCAGTTTGAAATGATACCTAGAATATTTTCCATTTCATCATAGTGATCCAGGTGGCTCCAGAGACACACACAGGACAAAGAGGGCTTATGAAAGCTCGAAATTCAAAGTGGCAGGAAGATGGAAAAATCAGCTTCAGATTGAAGAGCTTGTCGCCTTGATCGCAACGGTGCAACCGACACGTCAATCCGAGTTCTTATAATAAAGTTAGAGCAGTTTGAAGTTTTATTAAGGCAAGGGAAGTGGGGCCACACCATGCCACATGGAATCCCAGTAAGCACATGGGACCCCCATAGAAGCCCCTCAGATGTTGACACATGGCGCTCCTCCATTGGTCCTCAACTTGCATAATAGACAAAAACAAAAAAATATATTTAAAAACTCATATAAAACAAAATATGTTTATTAATAATAAACATATAAAACAAATCATATATTAAAATAAAATTCAAATCAAAACAACCATTTGAAAAAACAATGTATAGCATGGTTGTTAGTTTAATAACTATACATGGTATAGTTCAAAGCAACGTATTTGGTTTGATTTTGAATACAAACCCACACTATATGGAAATGTTACTAGATATATGACAAAGTGGTTATAACCATATAAACTTATGGTTAAAAACCCAACGTCCAAATCAATGCACCCATATTTAAAACAAAATACCACATTTAAAACACAACGTAACCAATTCAATGGTTGAGGCGGAACCAAAAATCAATTCCAAACTAGATTAGTACATTTTTCAACCAAAAAATAGTGCTAATTATGGAGAGGGGAGGGTTTGAACCTAACCCACCCCAACATCATTCATTAGCCTTAACCAGCCACCTAACAAGCTCGACATTGACATTTTTGACCAACATTTTATATAAAAAAATCATTCGCACACCACCCAACAGGCTTGACCTTGACATTTAGCCCAACGTTTTATATAAAAACTCATTCTCACAGTGTGCACCAACAAAGGGTAGCACAACTTTCAAGTATTAATAATATTTTAAATGCAGGAAGGTGCAGAACCATGAGCTAGATATAGGGGAAGTGGAATCCTGATTGAGCATCATTTTTGGGAGGGCCAATTTTTCCCAGTGTCAATTGGTAAAAGTTTATATGGATTTTACACTTCTCGGTGACACGAGTCTGATGGCAGTGTCAGTTTCTACAACAGAGGTCTCAATTTTTCATCCATATTCCAGCATGGGATGACGGTGTCAGATTTCAGCATGTGGACAGTCTATTTCTTGCCATTCGAAGCCATGTTTGCAATAGCACATTCAAATCCAGTGATTGAGCAACCTATTCTTCAGCTAGCATTAGAGTTGATGTATATGAAGTGTTGTTGCCATGTACTTTATTGACTATTGTTGTAGGATGCTTTATGTCATGTCAATTCTTGCTTGATGTATGATGCAAATTCTTAATGTTTATTTGATTTTATTGATTCTTGCTGATGTAAGATGCAGAATATTTATGTGTATTGATGTGGTATGTATTTTTCATGGATGGTGATTTATGTTGTGAGATCCCTTTGTTGCCTTGATGGCGGGATACTCTTTGTTACTATGTATGAAGTTGTCACGCTGATAGGAGGTTTGTGATGAGTGAGAGTTCCTTGTAACAAAATGTCTCATGGAGAGACTTTGCACTCATGTTGAGGGCTTTTCCTTGTATGACAAGTAAACAACATCCATGTACATCATCACTAGTTACAACACTGAATGAAGCATCCAATGCTATCGAGACATTGAGGCCCGAAGACGTAGTCCACACTGGAAGAACTATGTTATTAAAAGTATTGCATTTTTGTTGTGTGATTGTTGACATGTTTTCCTCTTGATTATATTTGCATATACGTTCATTAATACTTTTGATAAAATGCAATTCTAACGCATCAGACAAAGCAAATGGTCTTGGTTAAAAGGGTAGAAAAATTTACTTGGATCAAGTGGTATCAGAGTGGTCTTCTTGCTAATGTGAATTGCAAGCGTTAACCATTAAATGCTGTTGTGGAGGTAAATCCCCTCTGTGGACAGAGGCGATCCCTACTAGCCTAGACCGGGTCTAGCAAAAATCGTTCACGCTATAGTGCAGGTTCCTAATTGCAAATAAACCAACTAGCGATGAAGGCTTACCTGGAATCCAACACTGTCGCTTGTAGAGAAAGTAGCACTCCCGTTCCTTAGCTTCGGCAGATCACAATCCTCACGATCTCCGTGACTGGACACCTACACGCGCAAGAAACAAAACAAACACAAGCGTAAAATCCAGTATATGGAACTATATGTCAGTCAGAGAAGACATAACTCAACATCGTAATCAACAACAAGAGTGGAACCATAACCAATAGTCGCTTATCATTAATCAATCAAAGAAGAATACAACCATAGCTCTGACGCTGAATTCTCCTTCGGAGGGTTGCCAACGGAACACGTCTCGAAAAGCCTATCGGGGTTGGGACAAACCTCTCTCTTCAAATGTCTTGACAATGATCTCCTTGCTTGGATTTGGCCTTAAGGGAATGAATCAAGGCTCTTGCAGCATAAGGCTCTAATGGCTCTTGGGAACTTGGAGACTAGCTTGCAAATGAGATGAGCAAGCTTTTATAGATGGAGGAAGGGGAGTTGGGATCCCTATAATCATGGGATTGGCCCTATCCTCAAGGAAGCTTCCATGAGAGGTGGCAAACTACTTCCTCTACATGGAGATCCGGAGCCAAACCTCCCAACTAAAATTAGATAGCAGTTCCTGGATCAGTTAGGATGAAAATTCCACCATTTATTTTTAAAAAACACTCCTTAAAATGGTTGGCGCGAGTGCGACTCTGGGACAGAGCGCCAATTGGCACACCCTCTTTGAAGGATTTCCCCCATTGGCGCGGGTAATGAACTGGCTACCCGCGCCAATGCAAAAAGGGGTGTTTTTAGGGTTTTTCACAAGGAGTTGTCTTCAGGGAAATGAAAGTACATGTTTAGGGGAATGCCATGAAAGTGTTTTCAAGTTATGTCACTGCTCAGAGGTCATGGAATGAGCCCTCCAATTGTGTGGGATGGGGAATTGCAGGGATGGTGACAAATTGCTGTGTAACAGATGCCCCCTAAAGCATGAGGCCCAAGAGAGAGAGAGGGGCGAAATGCTTTACGAGAACATGTCCAACTAAAAACACCGTCGTCGGAAAACCTGTGTAGAGAAGTACAACTGATATCTCAAATACATGATATATACATGGTATGGGCGCAGCCATCTATAACAGAGTATGTAATAATCCAGATCCGAGGCATGGACGTAGCCATCCAGTGAGGATCGGTGAATAGACTCAGGTATGGTCGCAGCCATCCAATCAGCGAGTCATGTAACTAATCATAACAATCCACAAAACTGCAACCTGGATTATAACAAGCAAAATACAGGGTCTTGCGCTCCATCTCGACCCGAATAAAATACAAGTTCAAGCATGCGAATATGTGAGCTGAAGTCGAACATGCAATAACATCACCTGATTACCAACCAATGATGAAAGTTGTTAACAAATGTGAGAGGTACCACCATTAATGCCAATGGTCCTCAAGGTACTACAGGAACAATCTATGACATGCGAACAATGAGCTGACGTCGAACACCCATAGAATCACTCGATTGGAGGCCAATGATGAAAACCTCACGTCGAATGCGAAGAACCTGCCATTGAGGCATGCAGGCTCTAAGGTACCAGAAGGGAGTCTCTAGGTCATCTTCCTGGATAATGAGTTGAATTCGACAGGAAGTGACCTTGATCGAAGGTGGGCCATAGTTTTTCCCACATCATCGACGCGAGACAGAGGAACATAATGTTTTTGTGAATCAGGATCAAATGAGAATCAGAGGAAGGTTGATACTTGCAGAGGTCAACTTCTCTCGAACATATGGCGTCACGATAGTGATTTTAGCAGTATTTGACATCAACTGATCAGAGGTCATGGTGACGAGGCAAAGAGCAGATGAGAGGTCAAAAGGGATTACCCAAACCCACAGAGTCAAGTGAGCAAATGAGATGAGATGTCCCCAACCCAACACGAATGCAGACAAGTGCCATGTTCAAGAGCGACATATTGCCGACACGATACTGATTGTGGTTCCATTTTTTCCCCACCATTTCTGGCGAGTACCCCAATTATTTTGATAACAAGCTTGAAGGGGATAGCATATGCTTGTAATATAAGTTCGTCCTTCAGACGAATCCAGCCTATTACATTTAACGAGCCCTAGGAAGGAGCGACTCGGATAACGTCATTACGACTGAATCCAATGTCATTAGAGTTTAACGAGTCTGACAAAGGAAGAACTCGACGTCTTTTCACGTTTAGAGAGTTTGAAAAGACAACAAAAAAGTAAACTCCAACAGTGCCTTTTCATAAATAGTTCCTCAGATCCGAAAAGGTAGAAAATTATGTCTAAGGAAACCTCCTAGTCGCAATAGGCTAGGGTATTCCTTTTTCGTAAATAATCTATCCCAGCCCGAAAAAGGGGTAAACATATACTAGGTAGATGTCGTTTCGGGGCCAATTTAACGAGATCGAAACGACAAGGGCCTCGGCAATCTTTTCATGTTTAGAGAGTCAGAAAAGAGCTGAAATATGACTCCAATATGACTTTTTCGTGTATTTACCAAGTCCGAAAAAGTATAAAATACAACTCGTGTCACCGTTTAAGTTGCATGAAAACCTGTTGCTGCACATAAAGGCAAGTGTAAAATCCATTTTCGACAAAATATATCAAAATATTAATAAAAAATGTCTTTTAAAACCTAATTAGATTTCAAAAGTTATAAATAAGTCTCAAATGGTAAAAACAAAATTACTTTTACTATTTACCTCATTGGAGAGCAACAGTGGTCCATTTTGTGTGCAAAATTCTAACGGCGAATACGACTGATCCGGGCTACCATTCAGTTCCCTGTTTGTTCCAGGTAATGGGCGTTTCCCTAAGCACCATTTCAATCCATTTTTTATATGCTTTTATTATGTATAAGACTTCTGCGCAACCCATTTTGAAATTTTAGGGCTCACTCCATTGGCGCAGGTATCGGGCACGGACCCATGCCAATGGACATTTCCTCACAAAGAGGTCGCGCCAATGGCGCAACGCATTTTTCCGCTCAAAATTTTGAAAATGTGAGATATCTATGTGGATTTTCAAATGTTCCAGAGACCTAACAATGTATTTTTTATTGTATTGATGCAAATATAAAGGCAATAAATGGTTATTGAATGGAAGGAAAGGGAACATGGAGAGGAGGATGAAATGGCCATGGAGAATGAGGCCTACATGACTGCACTTAAGAACTGTGGACTTAAGAAATTCTTCCTCACACCCTGTTTACGAGCTCAACCAGAGCTACTACAATACTTGGTCAGTATATGGGACGAAAATGAAGAAGTTTTCAAACTTCAGGACCGAGTACTGGAACTGGAGGTTTCTGACGTATATTCCATAACCGGACTGTCGCGCAAAGGTCCGGTGCCCATCCTGACAGGTAGCAGACCATCTGGGGAAAAGATGGAGCAGGTAATGGTGAGGGTGTGCCCAGGGGCATGAAATGGATCAGGAAGCGGGAAAGTGGACATCCACACTGTCCGGGATCTAGCACTGAGAGTAGTGCTACACACCATCACACGAGCTGCGGGATCGCAAGCTCCACACGAGGCAACCAAGGCCCAAATCCTGCTAGCCGCTGAGTGTATGAGTCCAAAACCATTTGATTGGGCTACTGCAGTGACCACAAATATCAAGAGGCAACTCAAAAAGTGCAAGCAAGTCAAACTGAAGCAGTTTGGCTATTGTTTCATTTTGGTATCGTTCATCCTGGAACGACTACCTATATTTCAGGGCCAAGGGGCCATAGTTGCTGAGTCGATACCACGAGAGCCGAGGATGGCTCGCTAGGAAGCACTTATGCCCAGATTAGGAGGAGGCCAACAGATGTCCTGGAGGGCGGAGTTTTTTGGATGGTTACGGCGTCAGTTGATCATGGTCGAGGATTGGCCCTATGCTGGGACCGATTTCACTGGAGACCCAGATCTCCCACTTCCAGAGGGGGATGACTGCGACGAGGAGTTGGGTATGACCTCTCTTTTTGATTTTTATGTTTTATGATTTTTTTTGGGTAATAAATGTTCGTTCTGACACCAGTTAATATGTATGCAGATGTCGGCCCAGAGAGACTTGCCGGTATATCTCCCATTGCACGGAGAACTCAGCCCGCAACTGACCCTCAAGCGGAGGGTGCCGAGGGAGGAGAGTTGATCTAGAACCTTGAGGGGATTTCTCGAGGGATTCCAGACTACGCCTGGCTAGCAGATGTCCCGATGGCGTATCAGAGACATACGGTGGGAGTGCCTAGTCACCTCCACCAACTTTTGAGATGCTTAGTGCGCGCGGTAGCATGTTACCATGAGCACCATGTGGATTAGACACCTAGGGCTTCTTTCATGCATATATTTTTTGAGATACATGTCATCTCCGGATGTATTAAGATGAACATGTATATTTTTTATTTTATGTGATGCACACTGTTGTACCTTAAGTGACAATTCCTTAGCTGTGAAAAGGATTGTGTTTAAGACATTATCTGTTTGTGTCACAAGTGATTATTATATATCTGTCTCTATATTAAAACCCCTAAACATTGATTCTGTGACCTTCAAATATCAAACCCATACATGTTTCTGCAACACCATATTCCAATTATGCCGAAATGAACGGATGGAAGAAAATGAGAAGAGGATTTCAAACTGATATGTTGTCTAAAACAGAATCTACCATTTTAAAATCCAGAAGAATTATGTAAAGATAAAGTTAAAATAGAGGAGCGCACATTAAGGTTTGTTTAACTCTTAAATACACATGTATAAAGAGACCCGCTGCTCAAATTACTCTATTTCATTCATAGATATGAAAACATTATGTAAACTGGATAAACT
Source organism: Pinus albicaulis (assembly GCA_034641835.2). Lineage (NCBI taxonomy): Eukaryota > Viridiplantae > Streptophyta > Pinopsida > Pinales > Pinaceae > Pinus > Pinus albicaulis. The sequence continues at coordinate 720,214,450 of CM076571.1, read as the reverse complement.
TTCAACATAACCAGAATAATAGAAACTTGCATAATTCTTTCACTGATTTGCAATTCTCAATACAAAATTATGCTTCAAGGTTCAAAAACTCAGAACCTCTGTCTTTCTTGAAATTGTCTTTAAATACAGTATCACAAGTTAGTTTCCAGTAATGAAACTTATTCTAATTGCCCTAACTAATTCTAACTGCTTGAACTACTGACTGTTACGGAGGCACATGCCTCAAAAAGGTTTTATTACATTTACATGATTTTGAGAAATAGCATAATGAGAATTTGAAAACTTCTAATCTATAAGAACAGCTGCTCCTGAAGCAGTTGTTGAATCAACGGCTACTTTTGGTTGAGCCGCTGGGACCTCTTTTGTTGAATCTATTGAAAATTTCTTGCACTTCTTCCATAGCTCATTTTGAGTTGTCGAGGAATTTTTGAAACTTTGATATTCTATCCTGAATGCCACAATTTGAATGTGTGTAGGTTTTCCTGTAAAGAGAGTCTTCACCATCCACAACAAATTGAAATGCCTATGCAAGAAGTTAAACACAGTTTCCCCTTTTAAGATCTGTGTCTTTTCGTGTCTATTATCTGCCTTACTTTTTGCTAATGTTAACTGATCTTCATAAAACTTCCATGACATGATATTTCCTTTCTCAGTCCAGCATGAAGATAACCCTATTCTGGTTAATTTGTCAAATGATAGATCAAATTTCTTTACTGTCTCTTTGATTCCCAGTAACCTTTTCTCTGCAACCTTCCGAAGATCATTCTTAATTATCATTTTATTAACTTCCTCAGCATAAAAGTATCTGTCTTGTATCCCAATATCTTCTAATTCTTCGTTTGATTTGGAATTGATAAAATTTATAAACTTCCTAGCCCAGTTTTCTCTTTTAATGGCCGTCTACTTTTCAGATAATATCTCCTCTTCATGTTCTGTGATGAGGCTTTTCTCTTTAGCAACTATATTCAGGGAATTCCAATTTGACTTCATTTCTGAAATAATCTCACCCCAAATGATATCTTTAGCGTTAATAAGCGAGATATTACCTTTTAACTTCTCCTTCTAATATTTAATTTCATCTTCAGCCTTCTGTAATTTCTGCTTATTCTCATCCGCTTTATCTTCTAGTGCCGCATGATCTTGGTGCCCGTTTCTAGCTCTAATTGAGCTTGCTTTCGATCTCGTTCTGCCATCTTCAATTCTGTGCTGAGTTGAACAATCTGTGCTTGAGGGTATGCATTACCTGTAGGAAAAACAAATGTACAAGTATGATTTTCAATATGGTTTTGTAATGAAATAACAGTTTGTTTTACTTTAGTTAACTCTTCATCTTTCTTCAACAATTACTGACGCAATTCTTCTTTCTCTTTTTCCACCTCTGCTACTTCTGTAGCCATTGAATGTTCTGCAGCAGGTAACTTCAACTTTCTTCTTAGGGTGGATATCTCTATTTTTGCACTCTTCATGAGCTTTTGCACTGCAGCCTTGTCATTCGGATCCACACCAATATTCATGATAATCTTTTTTAACTCTTCGTTTTGAACTGATAAGGCCCCTGAATTGGCCTTTTCCATTCTGAACTGTTTGATAATTTTTTCAAGCATGTTTTCAGATTTAACCACTGTGGCATTAGTCTTGGTTAAATCATTAACAATTAACTGTCCAGTCTGCATATGAAGGTTCATATTATCCCATAGTGGGATCTTCTTGACATCCATAGTTATATTTACCTCATTGAAACTGCTTGAAGATCCAAGGGACATCCCTGTTGGATGTGTTAGAGCCATTCTGAATTGATCCTTTTCAAGGTCCATTACAGTCAACAACCTAGTCTGATCAGCAGCTATATGATGCTCCGCCTGAGCCTCTACATTAGCTTTTATTCTCTGATTTCTTTATTCAATCTGTGTAAATATTTGTTTGACTAAAGGCATCTTCTCTGAGTGAAGTTCATGGCCTCTAGGAGAAGAGGGGATATTTTGTTCTTCATTGATATGGAAGGTAAAACTAGGTGAGTTTGAAGAATGATCTTCAGCCAATTTAGTTCTCTTTTCCTCTCTCGGCTCTTCATCATCTACTTCAACAACATCATCCCTACCTCTTTTATTTTCCCTTTCAGTTATAACAGGTGTTTGAATACTCATTTTTGATGCACTTAATTTTCTTGGGTTTTCCAGCTCCTCCTAATCAGGTCTGCTTATGTGAGAAAATGCAGAATATCCATTCTCAATTCTTCTCTGAGAAATCACTCTATGCGGATCATATGGCCATTTTTCTCCTAGTAGCAAATGTGTCTCTTCCAAAATTTAGAAACTTCATCAAAAGCTTGCTTCATATTGACCACGAAAGGTCCCACACTCATAGGCAATTTATACATAAAACCTTTCTTCATGGGAAGAAAGTGCACCTGATCCACATTAAGGCTTTGTCTTATGAATTCCAAGGCGAAAAGCCACATAGGTACAAAATTCGGGAGCCTATAAGGCTCAATAATAGCTCCATACAATCTTATCTCTGAATAATATTCAAACACAAACCAATCTCCGAATCTGCAACTCGGTCCTAACTGTAGAAATTCCCGGGCTTTTGGTAGAAAACATGGAGGAGGGACTCCATTCAAAATTCTATAAGCAATAGACATATAATGACTATCAAAATCAAATAACCCTGCTTCATTTCCTTCTTTTCTAGTCATGTCAGTCCAAAATAAAACTGATTGCTTTTTCTTGTTAACATCAACTATATTCAACCCCAAACTCATAAATTCTTCGACATTTTGATATAAAAATAAATACATAATCAATGACGAGAATTTAAAGAAACTTGTAAGAGGAAAGGTCATCAACTGAGAATTTACAATCTCCTACCAGAATGATGGAATGTCGAGAACAACCCCTGGTTTCATCATCATCGCATACATTCCCAATACTAATTTATCGACGTATGGTCATTGTCTTTGCCCTAAATCTCTGGAATGCAACTCAGAATTGGTCTATACTCAGCATTGAACAATTCCAAACTAAATTCTTCTCCTTCTAGTTGAGCTTCCTTTGAATTTGGTCTCAAGTAGGACATACATTGGTCAAATTCTTCATTTGAAAGGTCCTCAAAATAACGAACCAATTAATCTTCAGAGAATTGTAGTGGTGACTCATTTTCAGGAAAGCATAATGCTTGGAGAATTATCTGCGTCGATACCTGCAAAATGTTTTCTCCCTGCGAATTCATTATGAAACACTTACCGGGATACATTGAAGAGACCAGCCATGAGATAAACTCAGGAAAGAAATGGGCTTTTGGGATACAGGCGGACAGTATACCGGAACTCTTCATGGCGGAAAAGACTGGGGATTTCTCAGCATTTAGGGTCACTTGATGATACAATAAGGGATGACTTACAGAAGACATGGTATCCTGGACATATTTTTCACTATCCATGAGGGAATTGAGGCTTGAAAAACCAGATAGAGAAACTCGTTTTTCCATGGCTTAACGGACAACAGATAGCAAATGGAAAGGTGACGGTGATACAACTCAAAAGGGGGAAAACGACAGCCGATACTTTGAAAATGGGGTAAAAAGAACCTTTTAACAACTGCGCAAAGCCATATTAAATGCCTGGAGTGACATGTAAAGCCATTGACGTGGGGGTACAGCTGTCTTCCACCTCGTTTTATGACATCACCGCGGGGGCTGCTGGAGTACGGCGAAAAAATTTTAGTTGCCCCCCCCCGCAATGCATCCACGCTGTCGATCAACATTTACCCGTGGTCAAATGGGTCAACTACGGGGGCAGCTGATCCATTAACTCACGAAATCTTCACACCTCCGCAATTCATCTCCGCTCATAATCTTCAAGGCTTGTTGCTTCCGCCTTAAAACTTGCTCGATTTTTAAACATCAAACGATAACACGAATCCAAATAAATTTTAATAATAAACTTAATTGGTAACGAAATTCAAAAATATTTCTTTTGCATGATATAGTATACATTATACCATAACATATACTTTTTTTTTTTTTTTTTACTATTTTTCAATTTTCAAAATTAAATAGAAAAGGATATGCAGATGATCCACAACATCTGGCTCCACCTGGGGATAGTGTTTTTGCCACGAAACACTAAGAACCTGCAGATTAGTGCCTTCACTTTGGGCATGGAGTCAAAAATTTCTTGATGAAATATGTACAATGATCACACCGGATATATACAATGATGGTGAAACAACTCTTTTAGTGCCGGAAATAATGCTTTAGATATTGCCCATTCACAGGCATATCTAGTACTTCCCCTTCAAGATTTTCCAGCATGAAAGTATTATTCATCCTGACTTCATTAATTTTGAACGGACCATACCACAAGGGATCAAATTTGCCGTGTTTCCCTTTGTCTTCCCTTCGGGTATCCCATCTCAATACAAGGTCTCCTTTTTGAAACATGACTTCTTTCGCTTTCCTGTCAAATATTGTCTTCATTTTTTGCTAATAAGTAAGCAAATTCTCCCGAACTTTATTTCTGTTTTCATTTAGCTCCATTACATTATTCATTCTTCTAATCATGGCATTAGGTTCTGCTTGAGCATCTTGAAGGAAAGAAATCACAGGTTTCACCAACTGGGTGGGAAACAATGCCTGAGTCCCATATACTAGCTCATAAGGCGACTTACCAGTGGATCTTCTAGTGGTCATCCTCGTTGCCCATAGCGCAAAAATTTGCTTGGAATCCCAGTTCTTTTGGTTTTCATTTATTGTCCTCTTCATAATTCTTACCAATGTTTTGTTAGAAGATTCTGCCAATCCATTCCCTTGTGGATGATAAGCTGTAGAATGAGACAATATCACATTGTAAGTCTGAAAAAAAATTAATAAACCTGATTGAGTTGAAAACTTGTGCATTATATGTCACAATATTTACTGGACATCCAAATCTGCTAAAGATATTTTCTTCTAAAAACTTCATAACAACTAAATCATTTTCCTTCCTGGTAGGGATTGCCTCCACCCATTTTGTAAAATAATCTGTAGCAGTAAGAATCCACTTAAATTTCCCACTGGATGGTGGATTGATTTCTCCAATGAAATCCAATCCCCACTGTCTGAAAGGTTCTTCAATAAAAATAGGGAGAAGAGGTAAAGGGGCTAACTTTTTCTTTTCTGCAAACACCTGGCATTTCTGACAACTTATGACTGCTTTATATACATCAGCAAACATAGATGGCCAATATAAACCTAATTTTAAAACTTTTTGAGCAGTTACCTTCCAACTGTAGTGACCCCCACACAAGCACTCATGATATTCTCTAATTACTTCTGAAACTTCTTCCTCTGTCAAACATAACAACAACACTTCAGCAGGATCTTTCCAATATAGCTTTGCTTCAATTATGACATAAGGTTGAGCTTTGAGTTTTAAAGCTCTGTATCTAGACCTATTTATTGAAGGAGGAAAAGAAAGAAAGCATAAATAATGGACAATATCTTTGTACCAATCTGAGCACATAAATTTATATTTAATTGCTGACTTCACCTGAACATCACCTGTTTCTTCATTGAATTCCTCTATAGGTGCCAATAAATTAATTCCCAGTGCTTGGAAATTTGACTCTGTTAATAATTTTTCCAGCCCCAATCCTTTAATCAACTTTGTTGGTTTAACATCCAGATCATATTCTTGGATTTTAGCAATCCATTTTCCCCTTTTCCCGTCCACATCACTATGTACTAAAACGTCTTTTACAGCAGAATTAGGAACATATGCTAAAATTTGGGAATGAAGAACATAGGTTTTGAATGCTTTTAATGCTTTCACCAGAGCATATACTTGTTTCTCCAATATATTATACTTTAACTCTGCATCTCGAAGCACCTTACTGAAATACGCTACAGACTGCTCACATTTTTCTTCATTTCTCTGTAATAACACAACAACAATTGTTGAGGAAGACGCAAATGAGAAAATTTGAAATGGCTTCAGATAATCTGGACTTATTAGAACAGGTGCTTCCTTTAGAGCTTCTTTAATTCTTTGAAAAGATTCTCTTGCTTCTTTGTCCCACTTCACCTCTGCATCCTTTTTCAACATGTCTGTTATTTTCTTGACAATCTCTGCGTAATTAGGAACAAATCTTCTCAGAAAATTAATTTTCCCAAGGAATCTCTGAATATTTTTCTTACTTCTGGGCAATGGAATTGACTGTATTTCTTCGACTCTCGCTGGATCAATCTTCACTCCATGTTTAGAAACAATATTTCCCAGCAGTTTACCCTCCTCCAGAGCGAACAAAGACTTTTTAGGATTCAGCGATAATCCATATTTTCTACATTTCAAGAAGGCTTTTTTTAAATGCTGTAGATGTTCTTCATCAGAGTTTGAAAAAATGGTGACATCATCCAAATAAACAACCACAAAGTTGTCTCCTACAAATGCAATATCCATTGCTCTTTGGAATGTGGCCCCTGCATTCATTAAGCCGAATGGCATCCTGGCATACATGAATGTACCCCAGGGTGTAGTGAAAGCAGTTTTCTTTTGATCTTCCTTCTCCACAGCAACCTGGTTATATCCTAAAAAACCATCTACCATTGATAACCTATACGCTCCAGTTACTTTTTGCAAGACAAAATCCATCTTCGGCAAAGGATAATTATCCTTCAATGAATCCCTATTAAAGTTCCTGAAGTCTACACACAGCCTTAACTCTCCATTCTTCTTTCGGACTGGTACCAGATTGGAAACCCAATCAAAATATCTGAGAGGAACAATTATTTTAGCTTGCAAAAATTTCTTTACCTCCTTTTCAATCGGGGCCAATAACAATGGATTGATTTGTTGAAGTTTTTGTTTATGTGGTTTGACTTCCTCTTTCAATGGAATTTTATGCTAAATAATACTCTTATCATAAGTCTTCAGGTCATCATATGACCAGGAAAATACATCCTCAAATTGTTTGAACAGATCTATGTACCTTTGTTTATAGTCCTTTGGAAGGCCTTTGAACAATTTTACCATTTTAGGCTCATATTGAGTTTCCAAATTACAATCTTCCACATTATTATCTTGTTGTGCTTTCTTCTGATTTACTGCCACATCATTAGCATCAAACAACCTTTCGAGGGGTACCAGTCCTCTTGGTAGAACATTGTCTTTCAGCTGAATAATTTGCTGATTACCAATCTTCTTTTTCAGAGTCTTAGACATATCAGCCGAGTCATCTTCATCAGTTTCCAAATCAATCTGATGATCTTCAAAGTCTTCAATCATCAACAAAAATTGCTTAATCTGCTCATCATCCTAAAAAATTTGCCAATGTTTGATATTGTCTGGGATCGAGGTCTATGTCTCATCTCAATTTCATATCCTAACCTCGGATTAATTGGAGGCTTGAATGTACTAGCTGCAATTGCTAACGAATATGCCATTCTATTCTCTTCTCTTGGGACAAACTGTAGATTGAAAGCTTCAAAGTAATTTTCAATTAAATCCCATACCTCATTCCTGTAAGTTCTTAACCTGGGATGCTTGGTTTGACACACATTCTTAATTTGTCTTATGATTAACTCAGAATCACCAAACACGGTCATAGATTGAATTCCCATTTGCTTAGCTGTCTTTAGACTAATGATTAATGCTTCATACTCAGCTACATTATTGGTGGATTCAAACTCCAACTTAAAAGAAAAAGGTACAAGGTTACCTTCTGGAGATACAAAAATGAAGCCATCTCCAGCGCCTTCTTTAGAATACGCACCATCAAAATAACACTTCCAAAGCTTGTTTGAATGTAGCTCCTTATGTACAATGGATGAAGGGGGCTGCCCTTGTGACTCTTCAGCAAATTATGCATCTTCATGTAGCATGAAAAAAAAAAGATCCTCCTTCTCCTGGTCGTAAATAGGTGAATTACTTGCATCTTTCTTGGTAGCAGTTTTTTGAAATCTAGTTTCTCTATACAACCTTCTTTCTTCCCCATTAAAAATAGGGATGATAGCATATGTAAAATCTAGCTTCAAAACTCCTCCCAACTTTGCCCCCCAGGATCTAGATAATAACATACCAAATCTGGCTGGAATATCTGCCACTACTACATCCATCATAATGCTCTTGGCTGGAATTTGAGCCAATGAAACAACCATATCCTTAATAAGACCCACACACTTCACCCTTTTTGAATCAAAAGAATAAATGTCTCTGTATGGTTTAGTGATTTGTAAATTTAATTCTTTCATCATAGACAGAGGCATCAGATTGTGAGATGCGCCAGAATCCAACATGCAATTATGTACAACAAAATCATGTAACAGAAGCGATATATAAAAAGGAGGAATGATCGAATCTACCTCTTCAACATGAGGTCCAAAGGTGACTACTGGTTTTTCTTCCTGTAGATTTACTATATCACCCACTTCATCAGACTGTGATAAATTGATAAATTTTGCAATCTCTTTTTTGTATCTAGGGGTTTTTATTAATTCAAGAAGAGGAATTTGAATTTTCACTTTCTCCAACTCTTTCGACAAACTGAAAGTTTGATTTTTTTTTGTCAAATTTTCAGGTTCCTCTTGATTTTTATTGGAATTTAGGCCTTGATTCGAAACAATAACAAATTTTTAACAATAACAAATTTTTCCAAAATATTAGGGTCCTTAATCTTTGTTTGAGAAGCCCCAACTTTCTGTTTTTCCTTCTCTTTTTCTTCATTCATGGGCTGTTTCCCCTTATCTAATTTCTTAATTTGATTTTTCTGTAATGGAGTCACCATCGGAGCAGGTACTGATTCTGATTCCCTTTCCTCATCATCTTGAGTTCTTAACCTCTTTTTTGACCTCAAATCGTATTTTTTATGTAATTTGGATTGCATGAAGTCCGTGAACTATCTGAAATAGTCATCCATCTCTTCTTGATCGAATGAAAGATTAGTTTCTTCATCTTCTTCCACTCCTTCTTCCTCTGTTTCTTCTTCGGTTTCATCATCTTCCATGTAGAGAGCAGAAATTCGAGCGTCATCTTCTTTTTCATCATCATCATCCGCTGAGCGGGATGGAGCTGCCTCTATATACAAGGGTTCTTGCACCTGATCTTGATCTTTTCTTTCTCTTTGTAGAATCTACAGGGGCTATTTTTTAAACTAGGGATTAAAAACCCCTCTATTCTGTCTTGCAGGCTTATTATTGTCTATTTCCAACTTCACCAACTTATTAGACAAATTTTTTATGACCTTAATCATATTGTCAATTCTCTGGTCATGAGATTAGGCTTCTTCTTTAGCTTTTCCTTTATCTTGAAATTTACCAACAGCAGACATATTAGCCTCAATCTCCAGAGCATCAGTTTGAATCTGCTCCAAAGTAGGAGACCTTCTTTCTCTCAATGTGAAACTGAACTCTGGTTCAAATGCACCAGCAAAAATGACCCTTGCTCCAATAGGAGGGGGTTTCATTTCAACAAGAAAAATATTATACAATTTATTAAATCTCTTCACAAAATCATTCATGTTTTCATCAGATTTCTTCTTTATTGCATTGAATTCTGTCAAAGAATAACCATGGTCCCTTTTTTCACCCCATCTCTCGGTGAAATGTCTTTCTAGGGCGTCCTAATCATTTATGGTACCATTATGCAATCCTTTAAACCATTTCCTTGCCTCTCCAATTAGAGACTGAACAAAAAGTCTCATTACAACGTCCAAATGTTCAACATTTAAATTCTCAGCAAATGTGAAAAACAGGGGCAAGTGCTGCTCTGCAGTTATTTCATCTTCACCAGTAAATCTAGGGAGTAACTTGAGATACTTCTGAGGCATATCATGCAGTGGTTGGGGTAGATTTAATGGTGCATATATATTCATCAAGAAAGCAGGGGTCACCATGTTTATGCCCGGATTAACTGCTCCTTGAGCGGGGGTAAAATGAATACTAGTTGTAGGTGGGGGCGAATGAGGTGGAACAACTGATATAGGAGTTGGAGTATGAACGATTGCAGAAGAGCTGGCAGCTGTATGGGGCTGAGTTTCTGTAAAAGGGAAAGACACAAACTCCAAAGATTGCTCTTCTAACGTAGGTTCTTGAAAATGAATGGGTGATGGTGGGGATTCTTTTTCTGAGAAAATGAGTTTCCTGGAAATATTCTTGGATGAGGGAGTGCATGAACTGCTGCTTGGTGCGAGCAGTGTAGTTTCTGGTGTATCAAATATTTTTGGTTTCTGGCATTTCTTCGAAACAAGCTTCTCAGGATCAGACAAAATAGGAACTTTTTGCTGAGAGGTATCCGACCTCGTGTGAGGTTTCTTTGGAGCCAGATCTATTTTTAAACAAACACAACTTACTATTTCCTCCTCTCTGAACAACCAGAGGAAATGTAAAACAAAACCCAGGGAAATCTTCGAACCTTCGGTCCCCGGCAACGACGCGAATTAATGTTGTACCTTAAGTGACAATTCCTTAGCTGTGAAAAGGATTGTGCTTAAGACATTATCTATTTGTGTCACAAGTGATTATTATATATCTGTCTCTGTATTAAAACCCCTAAACATTGATTCTGTGACCTTCAAATATCAAACCCATACATGTTTCTGCAATGCCATATTCCAATTATGCTGAAATGAATGGATGGAAGAAAATGAGAAGAGGATTTCAAATTGATATGTTGTCTAAAACATAATCTACCATTTTAAAATCCAAAAGAATTATGTAAAGATAAAGTTAAAATAGAGGAGCGCACATTAAGGTTTGTTTAACTCTTAAATACACATGTATAAAGAGACTCGCTGGTCAAATTACTCTATTTCATTCATAGATATGAAAACATTATGTAAACTGGATAAAATTTCAACATAACCAGAATAATAGAAACTTGCATACTTGTTTCACTGATTTGAAATTCTCAGTACAAAATTATGCTTTAAGGTTCAAAAACTCGGAACCTCTGTCTTTCTTGAAATTGTCTTTAAATACAGTATCACAAGTCAGTTTCCAGTAATGAAACTGATTCTAACTGCCCTAACTAATTCTAACTGCTTGAACTACTGATTGTTACACTTACTTGAGGCACATGCCTCCGAAAGGTTTTATTACATTTACACATTTTGAGAAATAGCATAATGAGAATTTGAAACTTCTAATCTATGGTAAATGCTTGACCTATTGTTGAATCAACTACTTTTCGTTGAGCCACCGGGAATCTCTCTTTGTTGAAGCCTGCAAAAATTGCTTTCACTTCTTCCATAGCTCGTTTTGAGTTGTCGAGGAATTTTTGAAACTTTGATATTCTATCCCGAACGCCACAATTTGACTGTGTGTGGGTTTTCCTGTAAAGAGAGTCT